>JBBPDJ010000004.1:11568269-11595111 GCA_037974625.1 Cucumis cinereus | reverse complement strand
TCGAAAGCCTCTACAACTATATGCTACTTATATATATATATATATATATATATATATATATATATATATATATATATAATCTAGTGGTAAAATTGTTTTACAGCCGCCTCTTTACCCAAGTTTCAGCTCCCTCTACCTATGATCAAGAAGTCTCATGTTGAAATAGGAGAGGTGAAGGAAAGAACCACCTAAGTATTGCTCAAATTACTGCAATCTTGATTGTAACCAAATTACTCTTTTGACAAGCTTTTGTAGAGTAATGTTTTACGTGCATACGAGCATCACTCATCTTTATGCATCTTACTTTTATCACACAAAAAAAACAATTAAATTATTTCAAGAAAAAAAGTAAGAAAAATTTGTCACATGACAAAACGTGTGTTTTTGTATGAATGGCCTATTTTTGTTAGGACCCAAATGAAATTTGTCCTTAGATTCAAATTTGATTGGAAAATGGTCTTTTACTTATATCAATCACGTGTGAAAGTATCATCTTAATATCCTATACTAAAATCACGCGATAGACTTGATAACTCTCGAAAATAGCTATTTACATGTCTTTGATTCGCTTTGTGTGTAATGTTAAATGTGCTTTAATGTCTATTTTGTAGGATTCTCAAGCAATTTGTGCATTTCAGAATGTAATTAGGAGATAAAACAGGAGTCAAGCTTCAAAGGAGCCCAATTACGAAAATGCACCTAAAGCGCAAAGCAAGTGCGGCGCTTTGACAAGAAGTGCAAAGTGTCACGGTCATAACTTCTCAACCGTGCGGCACCATGACATTTACTCAATCATGGTCAGCCTAAAGGCTATCTCTCGCCCATATATTATTTTTCTCGAGTCATTTACTCGGTCGGACCCTTAGGCAGGGTTCTCTCTAAGCATCATCTTGATGAGTCTTACGCGGAAGCACCTTTTCATTTGATAACGACATTGTCGTCATCGTGCGTTCTCACTTGACGCTCACAGGTCAACCTGTTCTTGGCAATGTTCGTTGCCCTTGCGTACATTCCATTTAGCTCTCGGCCTCTTGGCCATTCTTACTTGTCGGGATTGTATCAATATGGGAACATCCAACATTATGAGGCAAGGCGACACTTGCGACCATACCGTGTCGTTTGCGAATGCCATGTCGAAGCACGGATCTATACATCAACCTCCAATCATCCCGAGGCAGCGCAATGTCGGCACACCCGTGCCGACAGACACTGTCCTTGAGTTACTCCTCCTCACAGGAAGTTGTCCAAGACACTCGTCTCATGACACTCGCCCACACCATGACACACTTGTGTGTAATGAGGTAGCTCAATTAGGCCACAGGGCCCTGGGGTGGTGGAGAGCCAACACCATGCCTCCCCCCTATAGTACATTTTGCACAATTTTCTTTCTGCCAGGCTTGCATATGAAAATGCCGAAACGTCACTTGTCTTCGTAGAGCGCCCATTTGAACTCCGATTCTTACAAAATCTGATGGGCTTGCGTCTTACATGGAAATACACTTAATTCAAGAAACACTTGTCAAAACTCACGATTTTGCCCGGACCCTCTCAGGCAACGGCCCCGGGGCCTACGTTGGTCCCGGGGAATGCATGTTGATGCCCTTTGAACACCATAGCCTGTTGTGGGATACTTGAACCAATTCTTAGCTTTCTCGTGTACTTCATCTTGGTGTGTTGAACGATGTATCGTCCTCCTCGATCACATCGTGGCCCACTCTCATGGCCCTTTCTTTGGCCAGCTTGCTTATGCCCGTCGTGGTGCTTCCTCTTCATGTCGACATGCTATCTCATACATGTCGAGGTACTTGCTTGGATGAATGTCTCATCCTACATTCTTATTTGTAGGATTGAGACACAAAGCGTCTCCACCCGATTTCTGTAAATACTCCATTTTTTTAGAGTTTAAGGATGTTGGGATGTATGGAGATGGAAGTGAACCTCAAATTTCTTCTTCTTCCTCTATCTTTCTAGCATCTTCGCTTAGGTTTTATCTCATCTTGTGGGCTGTACTTGAAGAATGGATGCTCCCCTCACCTTCTTGTCCATGAGACGCTTAGGTTTTATCTCATCTTGTGGGCTGTACTTGAAGAATGGATGCTCCCCTCACCTTCTTGTCCATGAGATGTTGAGGTAAGAATTTCAAGTTTTTGGGAGCAAGACCCGTGTCAATTTGTAAGAACATTCATGTATGACATTTATATCTTGCCTATGGATTTTGACTCTAAATATATTGTTTATGAATTATATTTTCTTGTATTGATTGACAACTAAGTTTGTGTGATTCAATGCTTAGGTTTAACCTTGGTAGAGACAATGAACAGATAATAGCTTGGGTCAAATTTGTTTCTCCAAAGGAAAAAACAATAGGTTAAATTGTATATAAATTACCTCATAATTTTAAGGTAGCTTTCAATAATTATTATTATTTATTATTATTATTAACTAATTTAATAAATTTACTTTCAATTGAGTATCTACATTTTGAAAAGTTCTATTTAAGCTCTAAAGTTTATTTGTATTTATTTTTAATAAAACAACTCTTTGAATTAGTATATTAAAAGAAGATAGATTAATGCAACAAGTAATTATAAAACCGTTAAAATACATATGTGACATCATTTACATTAACATCAACCTAAGTTGACACAACTTATGTATAAAAATTAATTAGCTAGGGTAAAGTTTTGAACAAATTTTGGAAGTCAAATAAATGTTAACAACCATCTTCTTCTTCTATATAGTTATAATTAATTAATATCATGAATATGTGTATGCAAATCCCCTATTAATTAAAATGTACATGTAAGTAACCATCACTATGACCTCAATGCACTTGTTATTCGATAAGTTTATTTGAATTCTTATTTTGTTTTATCTATAAAGTGTGCAAATTTTTTGTTTTCGTTTTCTTGACATAATATAGATGAAACTTGTGAAGTGAAAATTAGGTAAAATTGCATAAATCATCCCTGAACGATGTGTTTGATTACAATCATACCCTTAAACTTAGCCGGTTCGTCTAATTAATTTTTATTTTGTATATAGCTCACACACAAACAAAAGATTAAACTCGTCAAATGATCGATTGAAAAACTCTAAAAAAGCAAGTCTATAAAGTATTTACATAAATATTCTATCGACCTATCAAATGAGGTAATTGTGATCATGTTTGTCGAACAAGTTCCAACATTATTTTGTTCAAATCCCACTGTATGTTTATGTATCTCGATTTGACTGCTACTAAATTCAGGTTGCTTTGGCATTGGAAGATCTATGATCTCATTGTGAAGCATCGAAAGAATTGTTGTTATATTTGGTATGTCTTTAGCCAATTCTTGAACACATAATAGTCCCACGTGAATGCACCTTAAAATCTCAGCTTGATAATGCAATTCAAACGTCGTTTGATCAATCAAAGCAACTAAGTTGTCCTCCATCCACAATTTCCATGCCTAAAAATGAAACAAAAAAAAGGTAAATAAATCATGTCAATAGAGGAACAATAATGTACAAATTTGATGGATAGATGATCCTTACAAATCCTAGAAGGCTCAATGCATGCTCGTTCTCATAGAAGCTTGTATTTTTCCTTCCACTAATAGTCTCAAGCAACAAAATTCAAAAACTAAACACATCCGATTTCTCTGAGAATTGGTCGTTCAACACGTATTCTGGAGACATGTATCCGCTAAGATTTTGTTACAAAATTAAGTTAGTCATTGTGAATGGGAATTTAACCTTTACATAAATAGAATTCACAATAGAAAACTTACTAAGTACCAACAACTTTTGTGGTTTTAGCTTGAGCTTCATTGCCGTAAAAAATCCTTGCAGTTCCAAAATCCGAAATTTTGGGATTTAAATCTTTATCTAGTAGAATGTTACTAGCTTTGAGATCTTTATGAATGATTTTTAATCTCGAATCTCTATGAAGATACAAAAGCCCTCGAGCAATTCCTTCGATGATGTTGAATCTTTTTCGCCAATCTAGGACTTTCTCTTTAGTTGAATCTGCACATTTAATTTCCAAAAGAGAGGATTTTAAACCGTAGTGTAGAACTCGTGAAAATTTGAAAAGCTATCAAGTTATATTGTAAGGCTAACCAAAAATAATTGAATCCAAGCTTCCATTAGGCATGTACTCATAAACTAGCATCCTTTCTTCTCCCTCCACACAACAACCAAAAAGCTGCACTAGATTTCTGTGTTGTAGTTTTGAAATCACCATTACTTCATTAGTAAACTCTTCAAGCCCTTGTCCAGAGGTCTTTGAAACCCTCTTTACTGCTATTTCTTCTCCATCTACCAATTTCCCCTACAAAAGATGAAAGACAAATTCCCATCATTTTTCTTCAACTTTAATCAATAAAACGAAAGAGCTTTATTCCCACCTTGTACACTGGCCCAAACCCACCCTGACCAAGCTTGTTATTGAAATGAAAATGGTTAGTTGCAGTAGCCAACTTCTCAAATTCAAAAAGAGGCAGCTCTTGTAGCTTAACTTCATTCACTTTATCATGCTTCATATCATCACCATTGTTCATCCAAAACTTGGTCTGCCTTTCCCTTTTCCTTTTCCTTTTCCTTTTCCCTGTTCCATACTTGCAATTTCAGTAAGATAATTTCAAAGTGAGCTTTTTTTTTTTTTACTTGATTCTCTAGTTTTCTACTTACATATGCAATATATGCAGCAGATAAGTATGAAGGTTCCTGTTACCACAGAAGCTATAATTACTACTTTCATGTCTTTGTTGATTCCACTTTCATCTGTGATAGAAGATGCCACAGGTATGAGATGAGTTTGAAATGATTTTTTAAGTGTTTTAAACGTGTTTTTGCGAAACATTAAGAAAGTCATTCCGGTTTGGAATTAATGTTTTATTACCAGCTATTCGGAATATGCCACACGAACATAAATGTCTGCTCCACCATTCTTGAACTGTTGAATGTCGATTAAATTTCTTCTCCATATCATACAACCAATCCCTGTTTTATATGCATAAGCAGAACATGAACTGTTTGATAAGCACTGAACTCTTGCAATCATTTTCTGAAGCAACAATCCAACCTGCAGAATCTGGAACTTTAACCTTTTCCAACTTTAGAAACCCGTCTTCATCTTTTCCCATTTCAACACTGATATTCTTCTTCTCACACTCCAATGGCGAATTCCTCACACACCCACTTCTCCAATTTCCTTTCTTCCATTCCTCTTCCTTCTCTGGCCTAAAACCCCTCAAGCAACTGCAAATTGGGGTTTTTTGAGAATCACAGACCCCAAATGCTCCACAAGCACCATAAACATCGCACTCTGTTTCAGGAGCTGACCAAGCAACCACCCATTTCTGATCCTCAATATTCCATTGATTCTCTACCAATGACCCATTGGGGTTCAAATAGTAGAAGAATAACTGAGCTTCATTTGAATTAGCAATCGAGAGAGAGTAAGTTTTATTTTCGATTACGAGATTACCTCCGTAAAGATAGTCGGTGTTCATATGGGGTATTCCGGTGAAGACTTGGCCGTCCTATGGACCGGACCTCCAATACGGGCGGCTATTTTTCCAGATTATAACTTCAGGGATCGTCAGAGGGTCGATTCCAAAGGAGAAATTACCTGAAGATGGATCGGAAGGGGATTTCCAGGACACGATTTGTACTTTCTCGTTTGTGATTGAGTTGGTGATGAATTTCATCATTGGCAAGAATTTGTCTGATGGGTCTTTGAAACTCTCCCATACGATGGTTCCTGAAACAGAGTCTCGCAGAATAAGGTTTCCAGAATCAAGAAGACGAGCGCGGTGGAAATCACAACAGCGTTAGAAACATTGGAGTTCCATAGAATTTTGTTGTGTTCATCTAATACTACGAGATTCCCATCATTGGATACGGCGAAAACACCGGATTTATAGTTGAGAGGCTTGTCTCTGTTAGCTACCCAGAAAACAGTTGGTACAGGAACTCGTTTATCCCAAATTCCGACGAACCGATTGGTGGAATTGGGAGGGCTGAAGAAACCCAGTTCGAAGAAGCCACGATTAGACAATATAGATTCGGAATCTTTGAGGAATTGAGTCGATGTGATCGTATCTTTGGTGCTGGAAAATTCCAAGAGAAAGCAAAAGAGAAGAAGGATTGATAGAATGGTGTTGGTGGTGGGTTTCATGGCCGGTGGAGTTGAACCAGGCGTATGGTGATCATCACGTCAAATTTCAAAGGAGACTTAGAAGATGGTTTTCCATGGACAGAACAGAGAGAAGTAATCATTTTTTTAGTATTTTAGTTGATCAAAATTTCAAAGTGGCTTCGGTTCTAAATACAATATTATATTAGTGGTTTCGATTTTCTTTATCATGCCTGTAGCTTCAGACGCCACTGCTGAAGAAATCGAGTCTGAAGGAAATGGCGGGTAATTAAGGCTCATACTCTTGAATTTGCTAGAACCTGTTCTTCTTTTAGCAATTGTACGAGTGATAATTGTACAAAGTAATCGTACGAGTGACTCAAATTTTTGAGCCCCAAATAAAATCTAAAAACTAGTTTTTTTTTTCTCTTGACATTTTGCTTACATCCACAAAAAGTACCAAAACAACCTTATGTGCACATATGTGGGACTCTCCACTTTTCCTCTTGCTCTTCCTACTATACATATTGGCTCTCCACTCTCACTGAATCAATGAAAATAACTCATATCAAAATAAAACAAAAAGATAAAAATAATATTAACCATAAAGGAGGGGAGACATATAATTGTTTTTCCAATATATAATCTGCACATGAGAAGGGAGGGGAGACACTTGTGCAATTTTGGTTTAGGGTTAGTTATCTTACTAACTCCAAAAAATTTCTAGTGTCACGGAAGGTACCCTCATTGATTATTTGACACATCATTAAATTATTAAATATTTGTTGCATGGATCCACATAAAAGTTTCTTAGGTGACAAGCAATGAAATGAAAGGAGGTAATATAAAAAAAAATTCATATTACCAAGATTCCGTGGCTAACCACACATATGACATTTAGCTAGATGCAACTTTGTGCATTCAAGAATCACAAAAGATATGCCAAATATGTTGACCATTGCTTCAATGATTAATCTTTTCCAAAGCCAAGTCAATTTGTATGGCTTAAAACCCAAGTCAGTAAGATATTTAGGATGTCATATAATTGTAATATTGTCAATGTGTTTTACTTTTCCAATAAGAATATATGTACTATTGAAACTTTTGTGCTTTTAGTTGTGTCATATTTGATTCTATCAACTTTCAAATTTAATCGGTTAAACTGATTTCAAATAGAGGAATGTATATATATATATATATATATATATATATATATATATATATATCTCCATCTCCAACTTGCCATAAGCATCCACTGCCTAACATGAAAACCAAAATAAAACAGATGAATGAGAGATCATGAGCAGAGGAAGGTAAGAACACAAACCAAGAAAAGTCGTCATAAACTGGTGGTTTGAAATGTGAGCAATAATTCAACTTCAACGAATGGCAGAAAAGTTTGACTTTTAATGATACACATCCACTTATCTTCCTCTTCTCCATTGAACTACGTTTTTAAGAAACAACATTTTATCTCAAAACAACTCTGTAATCTAGTCCAAATGAGTTCGACCTTTCCTCTTCTTCTTCTTCTTCTTCTTCTTCTTTCATTAGTTACATGCTTCTCTTCAAAGTTTTGCTATGCCATTACTAATACAATCACATCAACAGATTTCATCAAACACCCTTCAACCATAATTTCCAATGCCAATTCCTTCGAGTTGGGCTGGTTCTCACCTCCTAATTCCACAACTCATTACGTCGGAATTTGGTACCATCAAGTATCCCTTAAAACTCTGGTATGGGTTGCTAACAAAGACACTCCTCTCAACAACACTTCCGGAATTTTCACCATCTCCAACGATGGAAATCTTGTGGTCTTAGACGAACACAACACCATCATTTGGTCTTCAAATATTACTTCTTCCACGCCCAATACAACCGCTCGAATTCTTGATTCAGGCAACTTTGTCTTAGAAGATCCTGTTTCCGGGTCTTTTATTTGGCAGAGCTTCGAACACCCTTCCAATTTATTCTTGCCTGCAATGAAACTTATCACAAACAAGAAAACTCAACAGAAGCTTGGATTTAGTTCATGGAGAACCCCTTCCGATCCATCTAAAGGTAACTTTTCCTTAGCGTTGGATGTTGTTAATATTCCTGAAGCTGTGATTTGGAATAATAATGGAGGTAACCCATATTGGAGATCTGGTCCATGGAATGGTCAAACTTTTATCGGCTTTCCCAATATGATATCTGTTTATCAAATTTCATTTAGTCTTGTGATTGAAAATCAAATTTATTCTTTTTCGATTTCTTACCATCACGATCAATTGCTTTATAACATGGTATTAAGCCCACACGGGATTTTGGAGCAACAGTTCTGGGATCAATCGAAGGAAAATTGGGAAGTGAGTTGGTCGTCTTTTAGAACAGACTGTGATAATTACGGTGTTTGTGGGGCGTTTGGGATTTGTAATGCCAATGCATCCCCTGTTTGCAGCTGTTTAACAGGGTTTAAACCAAAGGATGAAAATGAATGGAATCGAGGAAACTGGAGTAAGGGGTGTGTGAGAATTACGCCATTGCAGTGTGAGAGCAGCTCTAGAAACAACAGTAGAGTTGAGGAAGATGGATTTTTGAAAGTGGATACGGTTAAAGTTCCATTTTTGGTAGAGTGGTCAAATTCGTCTACTTCAGGGGATGATTGCAAACAAGAGTGCTTTGAGAATTGCCTGTGCAGTGCTTATGCATTTGAAAATGGCATTGGGTGTATGCTATGGAAAAAGGAGTTAATTGATGTACAGAAATTTGAAAACCTTGGAGCCAATCTTTATCTTCGACTGGCCAATACAGAGTTGCTCAAAATTGGTACGCTCGCTCTAAACTTCTGCTCTTCAATTTTTCTGTGTAAACTAAGACTAATGTCTTTGATATATTGCTTTTTTCATTCATAGACGATGTAAAAAGAGAGAGTAAAGGAATTATTATAGCCATAGTGCTACCAGCAACACTTGTGATCTTCATCATGATTGCCATATACTTCTGGTGGAGATGGAAGACTACCAAAAATGGTAAAGGAAATCTATTGTTTTTTTTTTTTAAATTTAACTTTTAAATTGGTTAGTTGTTGATGATTGAAGTCTTTTGTAGGGTATATCAAAAAGGGGAAGAGCTTGAAGCTGAGAAGGGATGACATGATTGGGGACAAGAGTAAATTTGAAGAATTACCTCTTTATGATTTTGAGAAGCTAGCAATCGCAACAGACAGTTTTGATTTAAGTAAAAAACTTGGACAAGGTGGTTTTGGTCCTGTATATAAGGTAGGTTACTTATTTTATGTCATTATAACTCAATATCCTATGATGACACTGTGAAATATGACGGTTTGGACTCTATTATTGTTGTATATTTTCAGGGAAGATTGATAGATGGACAAGACATAGCAATAAAGAGGCTTTCAAGAGCTTCTAATCAAGGGTATGAGGAATTTATTAATGAAGTGATTGTAATTTCAAAACTACAGCATAGAAATCTTGTACAGCTTCTCGGTTGTTGCATTGAAGGAGAAGAGAAGATGCTAATCTACGAGTATATGCCCAACTCAAGTTTGGATGCATTTATCTTTGGTAAGATGCATGTGTTTCCTCTAAATTTCAAGATTTCTCTGTTCTGCTTTAGAATAACTAATCACTAACCACTATGCCATAAACATTTTGAATGTAGATTCTACTAAACAGAAACTCTTGGATTGGAGAAAAAGATTTAACATCATTGATGGAATTGCTCGAGGACTTCTTTACCTTCATCGAGATTCAAGATTGAGAATTATCCATAGGGATTTGAAGGCAAGTAATATTTTATTAGATAAAGATATGAATCCTAAAATTTCGGACTTTGGTATGGCGAGAATATTTGGTAGTAACGAAGTGCAAGCCAATACTATAAGGGTTGTTGGAACTTAGTAAGTATCACTCTTTTTTTTTTTAAATTTTTTTTCATAATATTTTTATGGTAGTAATTATCCAACTAACAATGATTAAATTTATCATTTTGCTAAATTTAGTGGATATATGTCGCCGGAGTATGCAATGCAAGGTCAATTTTCAGAGAAATCAGATGTTTTTAGTTTTGGAGTTTTATTACTCGAAATTCTAAGTGGAAAAAGGAACACAGGGTTCAATCACCATGAAGATGCTTTAAGCTTATTGGAATTTGTAAGTGTGAAAAAAAAATACCTCTCGACATCAAATTCTTGATTGTATTTAAATCTCAATGACGTTAATACAACCTTTTAATATGGTTTCAGGCATGGAAGTTGTGGATAGAAGACAATCTTATTGCTTTGATTGATCCCACAATATATGAATTGAGTTATCGTTCAGACATTTTGAGGTGCATCCAAGTGGGACTTTTATGTGTCGAAGAATCTATAAATGATAGACCAAATGTCCTTACCATTATTTCAATGCTCAACAGTGAAATTGTAGATCTTCCTCTTCCAAAGCAACCTAGCTTCATTGCTAGACCAGCTCAGAGTGATGTAAGAATATCTCAACAACGTCTAAATAAATATTCTACAAATAGTGTTACGGTTACCTCAATTATAGGTCGATAGTAATGTAATCTTGTTTGTGTGAGTTCAAATATCTTGTTTTAATGAGATACTGGCAAATATAACAATTATATTCAAATTATTAGTATATATAGCAACATTTTTAGAAAGTTACAAATATAACAAAATCGGTTAAAGTCTATTACGGATAGATCATGTTGCAAATATTGGTCTATCACTAAAAGGTCATAAGAGTCTATTAGTGATTAAAGTCTATCACTCATAGACTTTGTTATGTATATTTGCAATTTTTTTAAAAATATTGCTATATACTTAATTATTATTCCTAAAATTTTCATCAATTATAATTACTCTGTTGGTTAGACAATATAAATGTTTAATAGAATCATGTGATTTGTTTGGATTAATTTCAAGAATAATGTAGTTTTTGAAACTAATGAAAAAATAGGGTAGTTGTGAAAGAAAAAACCAAAAAGGGGTTGAAGTTGAAACTATGGTCAAAAGTAGGTGATTTCTCCGTCATTACTTCCATTAGTCCAATCACCGTCCACGTGGTTTAAGACTGGTTGGAGATGGATCAAAACGCGTCACTGGAGATACACAACTTCTCTATTTAACTTAGTTTTTTTAATTATTAAATTAAAGTCATGCTTATATAAAATGTCATAAATTAAACCCATTAAATATAAAATGTCATAAATTAAACTCATTTTATATAAGATGACATAATATAAAATGCCATAAATCAAACCTATTTTATATAAAATGCCATAAATTAACATTTTTATTATATTTTTAGAAAGTTCAGTATATTATTTACTTTTCTTATTCTTATCCATTCCTTTGTTGACTTTATATTTTTCATTTATTAAAAGCATTTTACATTGGGTTAAATGAAAATTTATCATTATAATCTTCCATTTTTAGTAGAAATAGTTTATCCGGTCCACGACTTCCAGCATGGATGTCAACTCTGGCATACTGGCAAGTCAGCTGCTACATGTTAGAAGGGTCGTGGATCGAACCCACAACTTAATGAAATCGTGTAGTCGGTACACGACTTCGCTATCTATTTTTAACAATATTTCTTCAACCACCCTATTTTTTACAATAATTATTAAAATAACATTATTTAAAAAAAAACAGATTTTTTAATAATAAAATAAAATAAACTAATATTTAATTATTGATTAGACATATTTGACTCTTAGAAAGTCAAAAGTGATGGTTTGAAATGAGAATAAAGTTCAAAAAAACAAAAATGGATCTAATAGCTTTATTTACTTCCTCAACTTACAAGGAGACTTAATCAACAAGAGCCATGAAACCCTAAGACAATTGCTATTTTCTACTTGGCCTTGGAGAATGTTTGCGAGTGATTTACACTTTTGTCATATTCAAAATAACTCAAAAACATGTTTATTATCACTTAAACTTTAATTTAATTTTAAATTTTACATTTTTAAATACAATTTTCATATCAAAATTAAATTTAAATGATAAAAAAAATTCAAAGAAAAGGTAAAAAGTGATTTTGACTATTTTAAATTTTGTCCAAGTGGACTTTTGTTTTTAAATTAAATCTAACTTAAGAAACAAGATCTTTGACGATGTGACCAACCATGTGCGAGAGAAAAAAAGAGAGTGAGAGCCTCTTTGCGATTCTGTAACTCTGACCAATGTTGCACAATAAGAGCTAGAGCGAGACGCGCAAGAGAGGAAGAGAGTGATGAAAGATAGATGTCATTACTAACTTAGTGTAAGGGACATGACATGAATAATATATTACTTATTAGGGACATATGAAGTTTCCAACATATCTAAACAATCATTCACTTTCGGCATAAGCTCTCAAAACTTTCCTTTTGATTTACCCAAAAATCCCGTATCATTCAAGATAGTTGTCTTTACGTACATAACATAGATTTCTCTCACATCTAGCCAATTTGGACTTTGGTCACCCTCCAAGGTAGATATACTCCAAGAAGGTTGTTGGCTTTAAGTTAACCATACATGATATATCTTTTCCTTCTTGGGCGAGCCTCACTTTTGGAAACACATACTTTGTAAACAAATAATATCATGGGGTTGTTACATTTTAAAATCAAGAAAACCAAAATATTCTTTTTTGGTGGCTTGAGTACTCAAGCAAGGAAAGGGAGACTTTCAAATTAAAAATAACAATACTTGAGATACATTCTTGTGGGAGGGCCATACTAGGGAAAACAAAGACAAAAACGAAACTAACAGAGACGACTTTGAAGGAAGAACAAGATTTATTCAACATATTATGAATTTTCAAGGGATACATAGAATTTGCTCAAAGTTTAGATTGAATTCGAAATATAACATGAAAAAATCAAGACATGGGATTTCTCTTCTTCTCCTTCTTCTTTCATTGACATATTTCTCTTCAAGATTTTGCGATGGCGGTGATACAATTACATCAACAAATTCCATCAAAGACCCTGCAACTATTTTATCCAATGCCAGTGTCTTCGAATTGGGGTTCTTCACACCTTCAAATTCTACCCATCGATACCTTGGAATTTGGTTTGAGAAGATTTCTCCACAAACTGTTATATGGGTTGCAAACAGAGACACCCCTCTGAATAGTACTTCTGGGATTTTCACTATTTCTAACGATGGAAATCTTGTAGTTTTAGATTCAAACAAAACCATCATCTGGTCTTCAAATATTTCTTCTTCTTCTTCTTCAGCAGCCAACAACACAATCGCTCAAATTTTAGATACAGGAAACTTGGTTTTGAAAGATACTTCATCAGGGGTGATTATATGGGAGAGTTTCGAACACCCAACTGATAAATTCTTGACTTCCATGAAGCTTATGACCAACAAAAGAACAAATGAGCACATGGGTTTTACCTCATGGAACTCCCCTTCCGATCCATCTACAGGTAATTTCTCATTTCTGTTGGATGTTCGTAACATTCCTGAAGCTGTGATTTTGAGTGGTGGTAAAACTTACTGGCGATCTGGTCCATGGAATGGTCAGTCATTTATTGGAATACCTGAAATGTATTCTGTTTATCTCTCTGGGTATAACCTTGCAATCCAAGATCAAACTTACACTCTTTCTCTTGCTACCAATATTGAAACTCAACAAATCATTTATTTGTTCATAAGCTCACAAGGGAATTTGGAGCAAAGGGATTGGGATGATGAGAAGAAGCAATTTAATACTAGTTGGGTTTCTCAGAAAACAGAGTGTGATTTCTATGGAACTTGTGGGGCGTTTGGGATTTGTAATGCTAAAGCATCCCCTGTTTGTAGCTGTTTAACAGGATTTAAGCCAAAACAGGAAAAGGAATGGAATCAAGGAAATTGGAGTAATGGGTGTGTGAGAAAGACGCCATTAAAATGTGAGAATCAGTTGAACAACACTGATGCTAAAGAAGATGGGTTTCTAAAATTGGGAATGGTTAAAGTTCCATTCTTGGCAGAGTGGTCTATTGCCTCTGTTTCAATTGATGACTGTAGTCGGGAGTGCTTGAGAAATTGCTCGTGTAGTTCATATGCATTTGAAAATGGCATTTGCATGCATTGGAAAAATGACTTGATTGATATACAACAGTTTGAGAGTTTTGGAGCTGATCTTTACCTTCGAATCCCATTCACAGATTTACCAACAAGTACACTCTTCCTATATAAAAACACTTTTACTACCGTCTCATTTGATAATAATTTCGTTTTTTGTTCAACATGTCTTCCATCAATGATGCAGATAGCGTAAAAGACAAGAAGGGAATTATTATAGCCATAGTGATACCAGTTACGCTTGTCATCTTCATCATTGCCATATTTTTATGTTGGAAATGGAAGAGTAACAAAAACGGTAACAAAAGATTAAATTTACAACCATGTCGAAAGTTTATCAACATACTTAATTAGTAACAATATTTGACTTCTATAACAGAGAAGAAGCTAAATATGACATCTAGTGAGAAAAAGAAGATTCTGAAACAAACAATGGAAGATGATAATATGATTGAGGATGAAATCAAACTTGAGGAGCTACCACTTTATGATTTTGAGAAGGTAGCAACTGCAACAAATTACTTTGATTTGAGTAACAAGCTTGGGCAGGGTGGGTTTGGTCCAGTGTATAAGGTAGGTAGCTAATATTATACTTTGCTTTTGCTGTGTATTTTGATTAATTGGAAGCATATGTTATATGGGTTAAGATAATGTTTTATTTTTCAGGGGCAACTATTAAATGGACAGG
Source organism: Cucumis cinereus (assembly GCA_037974625.1). Taxonomy (NCBI): domain Eukaryota; kingdom Viridiplantae; phylum Streptophyta; class Magnoliopsida; order Cucurbitales; family Cucurbitaceae; genus Cucumis; species Cucumis cinereus. The sequence goes on along the minus strand of JBBPDJ010000004.1, from coordinate 11,580,225 downwards.
AAATAGCAGTAAAGAGGCTCTCAAGAGCTTCAAAACAAGGGTATGAAGAATTTATCAATGAAGTGAGAGTGATTTCAAAGCTACAACACAGGAATCTTGTAAGGCTTTTGGGTTGTTGCATTGAAGGAGAAGAGAAGATGCTGATATATGAGTATATGCCCAACCTAAGTTTGGATGCACTGATCTTTGGTTAGAAACTCTGCACATAACTTTTAAGAATTACATACATTCTCTTTGAAATGACTTTCCAAAGTGTTCAAAATCATATATTTTTGCACTTAAAAGATGCCTTTTTTTATAAACACTTCAAAAGCCATTATTCTAATTAGCCTTTGTGGACAAGGATGCTCTCACCAAGACAAAATTTCATAGCAATAAGTCATTCAAGCATCCTTTGGCTGTCCACAATATGGCATGACAGATTTCTCAATTAACCAACAAAAATTATTATCTGCATTTGCAGGCTCTTCCAAACATAAAATTCTGGATTGGAGAAAAAGGTTTAATATTATTGATGGAATTGCTCGTGGTCTTCTTTACCTTCATAGAGATTCAAGATTGAAAATTATTCATAGAGATCTTAAGGTGAGTAATATTTTGTTAGATAAAGATTTAAACCCTAAGATTTCGGATTTTGGCATGGCGAGAATATTTGGTGGCGATGAAGTTCAAGCAAACACTATAAGAGTTGTTGGAACTTAGTAAGTACGCCTCCAAAACTATTTTAAACTAATTTGATTCTTGAATTTGTATAGCTAACAAGAACGTGTTTTTGTTTCTATGAATATAGTGGATATATGTCTCCTGAATACGCAATGCAAGGTCAATTCTCAGAGAAATCAGATGTGTTTAGCTTTGGAGTTTTGTTACTTGAAATTATTAGCGGAAGAAGAAATACAGGATTCTACCTCCATGAATCTAGCATAAGCTTATTGGGATATGTATGTTTATTAAAAAGCACTTCATCACTCCAAATTCATGATATATAACATTTCAAATCTCAATAACTCATGATATTTTTTAAACTTTGGATTCAGGCATGGAAATTGTGGATGGAAGAAAATCTTATTCCTTTGATTGAACCAACAATATATGAACCGTGCTATCAATTAGAGATTTCAAGATGCATTCAAGTGGGGCTCTTATGTGTTCAAGAATTTATAAATGATCGGCCAAATGTTTCCACTATCATTTCAATGCTTAATAGTGAAACTGTTGATCTTCCTTCTCCAAAGCAACCTGGCTTTGTTGGTAGACCACAGGAAAGTGAAACAGAATCCTCTCGACAAAACTTAGATCAATATTCTATAAATAGTGTGACACTTACAGCAGTTATAGCACGATAATGAGTTATATCAGGAAAATAAATTCTTCAATACATCGACTTTAGGCCACATATGTAATAATTTTGCCTTTCTAGAGAAACTACTTTTTTATTATTATTATTATTTATATGAAATTTATTTCATTCTTAGCCTTTATGTATAGTCACTTTAAGAATGTAATATAGGAAGTTTTTGGAATAACAGTGATAAAATACTATATACACAACCATTATTAGATTAGAGAAGATATTATGGATGAAATTGTTTAAGGTCTCCTTTACCTTCATTAAAACTCGAGATTGAGGAATATTATTCATAGTGATAAAATTTCCAATTTTGACATGGCTAAGGATTTAGAGTGGTAAGAAAATACAAGCGAATAGTACTTTAAAGAGGTTGTTTGGGCGTACTGAGTTGAGTTATGAAGTATGTAGTTAATATGTTAGAGTTCAAAACTTTGTGTTTGGAGTGCAAAGTTGTTTAATTATACTGGAGTTGGGAAGTCGGGTGAAGTTTGTAAAGGTGATAAAATTGGTTAGTCAATGTCGATTTTGACCTCAAATCGACTTCGACCATAAACATTGATGTGTCGATTTTTGTTGATTGGTACGATTCTCATTCATTTTGGAGACCTTGGTATCATTGCCAACGTCAACCACGAGCGATCAGTCTTTGTCGGTTTGATGCTTTTGACGAACTTAAAAAAGAAAAAAAAAAAAATAGTAAAATGTTGAAAATATTTATAAATATAGCAAAATTTCAAAATCATTGACGATAGATTAGAAGTGATTGAAGGCAAAAGCATTTGGATTAGGAAAAACCAAATACTATGTTATATAAGTACTGAATTTTCAGGTCCTCGTCTTTATTTGTCGGGATAGTAACCGTGGTTCTATTGTCGGTGATTGAGATTCTTGTTGTTACCACTTTCAATGAGAAGTTTCAAGCGGAAAAGGCTATTTCCTTTGCCACTCAATCTTTGGAGACTTGTATCTTATTTGTTCTCTATCTGGAATGAAGAGAAATCGACTGATAATATGAAGGACGTAAGTTATATGTAGTCATCGTATACATCAAGCTACCATCGGCTGAGGAAGTAAACATAGAACTACCTCCTTCATGTCTTTCTTTTTCTTTCTCATTCGAAGGACTCTATTTGGAACTAAGCTGTGGGAACACTGACTGGATTTGTTGATATTCTCAATATATTTTTCTTCTGATAGCCAGCCACAACTAAGTATTTTCATCATGGCAAATTCTCATTCCAAGAATCTGTTACAAATTTTTATCTTGCAAACATCCAACACCCATCTCAAGGTGATTTATAGGTAATTTAGAGTGGTTTAAACAAGGTTTTTAGTTACAATTTTTTACCTCCCAACTCTCAAAACTGAAAACTTTAACTCCAAATCAATTTTAAACATGTTTTAGGTGATTTGAAGGTGGTTTAGAGTGGTTTTACATATGTTTTAGCAAGTATTTAGTTACTGTTTTTTATCCTGCAATCATCTAGCAAACATGGGAATGAATTGAAATTTTAGATTTTATTTAAAATCCAACAAATTTTTAAGGAATTCAAAATCAATAAAAAGTAAAAGAAAAAAAAAAAAAAGTATTTTCCCTCTTACAGTATTTTCCCTATTCAAAATCAACAAATTTTTAAATCTTCTTCCTCTTTATATATCTTCCTAACTCTCCAAAGACAGTGACATCCACAAACCAACTCCAAACTCAGAATCTTTTTTTCTATCTATCTTCTTGTCTGTGCTTTATATCTCCGACGAGCTCCACATCACACTAATCTCATCGGGTTGGGGTACTTAACCACCATTTCCGTCGGTTAGGTAATCATCGTTGCCTGTCGGGCACTACTGCGAAGTGTCCGTCGCTTGGGTAATCGCTAGTGGTAAGATCATGACTGGGGAGATGGGTTTATAGGCAGATATCTGTGGAGAATTTAGGGGTTTTTTTTTCACTAGAGAGAAAAATAGAGATTTCATAGCCTCATTTCTCCTGAACGCCATTATTTTGAAAAGTGCCACTTGAACCCAGGGCAAAATATAAAATGAAAATTGAGCTCACCACCTAACACTCTTCTATTTTTGGTAATTTTTTTCAAGATGTTTTTGCGGCAAAAGATGGAGAAAGAGAGAGATAGTCATGAATGGGATAGGGGAATTTTGCACGCCGCAAGTCGTGAGAGAGAGGGAGGAACATTTGGTGGAGGATAGGGTTTCTTTTTTTTTTTTTTTTTTGGCTTTTTTTTTCTTTAGAGCAAAAACTGAAGTTAAAAAAATAATAATAACAACTCAACATAATTTGATATAGTTATTGATCATTAATACAACTAAGGCTCCATCTACTACTAGCAAGACTACATCCCACCTCAAATTTTTCTTCGAGTATGAATGATTTGAGAAATGTATCATCAGTTGCTATCATTGATATCAACTATTAGTGATAGCTTTTATTAATGATAGTCACTCGTAGACAAATTTGATATTTAAAAAAAATTGAGCCCATTTTTTATTCTTATTAATTTGTCGAGACCCAACAGGTAGGACGGAAGCTAGACAACAACTCAACAAACTTGATACCAAAATTAACCACATAAATGGGCATGCATAAAGTGCGTTAATTAAATATAATTGCCCCTAATATTTCTCTCTATAAATATTAAAAAGGTCCGTTACGACCAACCCTTTGAAAATAAAATAAAGTTTGAAAAAACCACACCATCTTTGGATGCTGCAAACAACCTTGAGTGCACACTCCATAGACGAACAACAACAACAAAACACCACCCCCATCAGAAGGACTCTTCTTGTTTTCAATTGCTTTTTGTTAACCGTCGGTACCTGCTGCGGTCCTTTGATTACACGTTTGTATTTCGTTCACGGCGGAAACTGCGTCTGGCTCTCCAGTTTTCTAGAAACCGCCGGATGTCCAATTATTTTCATCCCCTTGCTAATTAGTTACATCCATCGCCGCCGGCGCCGTGCCGACTCCCTGAACCCATTGGATTCTACCAACTCCGCCCAGATGATCTTCATGAAGCCTCGCCTATTTTTAGTCATCGGGATCATCACCGGCTTCGAGGATTTCTTATACGCTTACGGCGTCGCTCGATTACCCGTTTCCACGTCTGCTTTAATTCGTGCGTACCAGCTGGGGTTCACAGCAGGCTTCGCGTTCTGGCTAGTGAAACAGAAATTCACAACCTATTCAATAAACGCAGTCGTTTTGGTTACTACTGGAGGGGCAATTTTGGCATTACATACAAGTGAGGACCGCCCTGCCGGAGAATCCGATAGAGACTACATCGCAGGGTTTTTCACGACGGTAGCCGCGGCGGTTGTGTACGGATTCGTTCTGCCGCTGGTGGAATTGACCTACAAAAAAAGCTTGTCAGCAAATCACGTACACTTTAGTCCTTGAAGTTCAGTTTATTATGTCATTGTTCGCCACTCTCGTATGCACCATTGCCATGGTAATCAACAACGATTTCCAGGTAATAATAATGAAAAGATTAGTCCAATATTATTAATAAATTTAATATTATATCGCTTGATATACAAAGAAGATCCAATAAGGAGTTTGAACACCAATTGACCCATCAGAAGGTAAATTTCTTTCATTCATATTTCTAGCGCGAGGGAGGGAAGTGTTAGATGATAAAAATTAAATTTGTATTTACCTGGATCTTAAGCTTGTAGGTTCAATTGATGATTTAAAAAATGATTTTTTTTTTTTTTTTTTGTATGTAGGTGATTCCAGTGGAAGCAGAAGCATTTGGATTAGGAAAGACCAAATACTATGTGATATTAGTATTGAGTGCCATAATTTGGCAAGGTTTCTTTTCAGGAATGATTGGGGTTATCTTCAGCTCCTCATCTTTATTTTGCGGGATAGTAATCGCCATGCTATTGCCGGTAACTGAGCTCCTTGCCGTTATCACTTTCAATGAGAAGCTTCAAGCGGAAAAAGCTATCTTTGATACTCAATCTTTGGGGATTTGTGTCTTATTTTTATGGTGAAATTAAACGCAACAAAAGGATGAAGTTAGAGCTTCAAAGACATGTGGAAACAGCTACTCAAATTACAAACGTCTAAATTAAACTCAGTTTTTTTCATCGAGTAATTGGAGAATTGGGATAATTGGGAAAACCCCAAAATTAATAAACATTATACCAAACAACCTCCCACTTTTCATAATCCCAATATATCGATTCTAATATTTCAATTTTTTTTAATCAGATTTTACTTCATATGGTTTTTCTTAATCACATTTACTTCTTTCTTTTCTAGGAGAACAATATCTAATATTTCAAAAGTTTCAATTTCACTTTCAATTCTATAATCCAAAGTCTATTTTAATTATTAGATAAACCACCTACACTGAACCTATCTTAAATCATCAATCGACTCAAAAGCTTAAGTATTGATAAGTGGTCGACGGATTTCATCGTCCAAATCTATCACATATATATTCTTGGTGAGTATACTCGGTAATATTACCGAGTATACTCACCAAGAACTAGTTCTAGTAGTAAGTCCGGATTGAACTCAAGGAGCACGTTAATTTCTCAAACCAAATTATTTTTTACCTGAGGTAACTGGGGGGTTGGTGGATGTTTTGAATTGCAAGAAAGCAAGATTGCAAGTCTAAGAAAGTAGAAGCGTAGATCAATGTGAGAAAGTTAGCTTGGATTTTGTAGATTTCACTAAACATTACATTTGATCATTGAATTCTCATTATTGAAATTCAAATTGATTGATTAGAAAAGCTAACCAAATTATCCTAAATATCGAATTAGTGCAAATTGAACCCATGAAAAGCATACAAAATCCAATCTATACCAATTGCATTACGAACAAGAGCTAAGTTGGGACGAAAGCTTAATTAGACATTCAATGAGTTCAATTCTAAGCCGATTAGGACAATACAAAATCTAATTGAATTTTGCAAGCTAACCTAACTTATTGCTTCTAAAAGATTACATACAACCCACTGAGACAATTGCATAGAATCAAAAAGCATCCTTCATAGAGTTCCCATGCATACAACAATATGAACATGAACAATAAGATAGAAATTAAACCAACAATGTGTTAAACTCAATTCAAATCTCACAAATGCATGAATTAAAGAGAGATACTACGAACCCAAGCTAAGAAAGAGTACCTTAGTCCATTTTCGACATGTCGAGCAATGGAAAAATGATAAAGTGCAAAGTCAGGACTAAAAAGTAGAGAAAATTTTAGAGAACTCGTGCAATGGTCGGCTGAAAACGTATGATAGGTGACCTAGGCGGCGAAAAACTTATTAATAAAAACGAACTAGCTTCGAGGCGCTAGGAAGCAGTGTCGTGGAGCTGTGCGTTTTGCGCACAAGGCCTCGTGTCAAGACTTCGTAGTGCCTGAGACTATAGGGCAGGGCAGAGACGTTGTGCAATATGCTAAAAAACATGTCATTCTGTGTTGCGTCGCCTTCAACTTGCCAACTTCATTTTACTTGCTTCGTTTACACTCTAACCCTCCAAATGTACTCGTTTTGTCACGAAATAGACATTATGGCCTGGAATGACCTGAATTAAGCTTAATACCTACAAAATCATGGGATAGATGCATAAAACCAAGAACAATCCTTATTTAAGCAAAATAAAATAGCTTATTTTCAAAGCTTGAATGAGTGAGGCAAATTTAATTATATATGTAACAAAAATTTCTTACAGATGTTGACTTTGATCCATCCTTATGGAAAATCTCGGTAGGTCAACCCTTACAAAAAATCTTGAAAACTCAATGCATCCCGTTCCTAGAAAATTATGGGCTAAAAATTTATGTTTTTGAAAACTCGAAAACCAAACACACCCATTATTCAAAATTCGAAGACCAAAAAGATTTTTATCCCAAAATCTAACAATAGTAGACTCTATCATGCTTTAACAATATATTCGTTAATATTTGACCTGAACGTTAGATTTGCAACTTGCAATTACAAAAAGTTACTTCCAAAAAAAGTAATAATAAAAAGAAACCGAATGTCTTTTTACTGTTTCGTTGGTTAGAGACTGAACACTCAACCACCAAAGTTGACAACCAGCTTCCCCTTCCAATGGTTATATCATAATATGACTCTGGTTTATACATACATACTCTTTTCCACTGTTTTCTTCAACAATTAGTTTTCATTCTGCCTCACCCATGAAACCCAAAAACAACTTCGCCTTTTCATATCCTCTTCTTATTCTTCTTCTTTCATTTACTTGTTTCTCTCCAACATTTTGCTTAGCCAATGATACGATCACATCAGAAATTTTCATCAAAGACCCTGCTTCTTTACTTTCCAGTTCCAGTACCTTCCAATTGGGCTTCTTCACACCTCCTAACTCTACCTTTTTTGAAAATTCTAACAACCCATGTTATTAAAAACCTTGAGAACTTTATATAGCGTTTTTGTAGAACTACAATAATGCTATAATAGAGTATGAAAATATGTCTTATATATGTTGCTATTAAAATATTTGATGGCATTTTTATTCAAGCTATAATATGATTATATAGCTAAAATAATGTGCTATCTTTAACATATAATGACATTTTTCAATGCTATATTAAAGTATTTATAGCATAACTGTATGCTATGACAATTTTATTATTATGGTAATAACGTTTTTTATAGCATTTATTTTTTGCTACATAAATTTTTCTATGGATTCCACTCATGGCTATAAAGGTTTTGCTCAACAATCATCTGTAAATTAATTTGATCTTCACACATTTTACTTCAAGTAGTCCATTAGAAAGGGAGGGATACATGCATACACACAAAAGTAGGGACAAAATATATATATATATATATATATATATTAGATATAACTATTTATTATATTATATCATATCATACACTTTTTGTCATATTTTTTTTAGCAAGGTTAAATTTATTTAAAAAAATATTAGTTATTTAAACATTTATTTGTAAACTAATAAATGATTATATATAAATAAAGAATGTTGCTATTTTTATATATAGCCAAATGGTCAATCTAATATTAACAAATACAGTAAAATAGCTATAAAAAAATTATTTTGGTATTTTGTCATTTGACTAATAAAATCTGAAACATTGTTATGAGTAAATATCAAAAGTTCTAATTTTTTAATATATCACTAATCCTTCTTAGTAAAATTAGTGAATAATTATATATTTTTAAAAATATTGAGACTACACCAATTGAGTAACGAAAATTTATGAAACCACGAGCGTTTAAGCTCTATACAAAATATTAATTTTAGCATTCAGAATTTGTTTAATGAAGTGAGTGATTTCTAGACTAACATACAAATCTTGTACGCCTCTTTGGTTGCTGCATTGAAGGAGATGAGAAAATGCTGATATATGATTGTATGCCTAACCTAAGCTTGAATGCATTCATATATATTAATACATAATTTGGTGTATTAATTTGGTGGGTCGTCACTAACACAAATCTAACCTGTCAACAATAGGACACCAGTATATATTAATACACACAATTTACTCCTAATTTCATGCATATATGTATTGATCCAATTAATTAGCTTAATTTCCTTAGTGTTGGACCTCAGTAGTCAGTTGCCTAACTCTTTCCTTTATTCACATGACTTCTAGACGGTCATGTGTCGTGGGAAATTGTTGTTTCACAAAAGACAGTTGTACAAATTGGATGTCAATGTTTACTGCCATGTTTAAACTGATGAGTTTCAATAAGTGGTTTCGTTTTTTCTTTTTTTTTATTCTTTTTTTTTTTAAGGAATAAGTGATTTATTATATATAACTATTCAATTGATTATTAAAACTTTGAAATAAATCCATCTCATATTATAATTAGTTTATTAAGTAGATGTATACTAGCTATTTATTGTATATTTGTATATAATTGCCAACTCATCAAAATTTCTGACATTGACATTTTCAAAATTTCCATTGAGAAACACTTCGGAAGAGTCTGTGGGCTCTTATGGCATGTACAGCTGGCATATTGTTGTTGGGCATTCCTCTAGTTATTGGTCTCTGGAAGCTCAATATTTATGCAACATGGTCTTTTAAGGAGGATAGACAATGGTTCGAGTGGATATGAAAGTCTTGTGCTCCTAAGTAGCTGTAAAGTTAACCCAAAGAAAACGGGGAGTTGAGGCCATTCTAGAGGGGTTGAAAGCATTTAAGGTAGAACGGGATGGTCTTAAACCCCCTGTGAGTGATTGAATCCAATGCACTAAAGTCATCAATTTGATCGATGGTGTGGATTTCTATTCTGACTTTTATCGAGGACATTAATTTTGTTGGAAAGCATGTTAATGCTTCTTGTCTTTTTGCTGTTTTGGCATCATGTTTAAGTTACTCTTTAATATGAAAAGATGTTTTTTTAGATAGGATGCCTCTCCATTATTCTTGATGACCGAAGAGGCTATTGTTTTTCTTTCCTTGGATTAAGTTTGTCTAACAAAATTGTCTAAATGCCCCATAAAATCTATATAGTACAAAAATTTAGATTAGATGAAAAACTTTGTCCTAGTGGTTTGGAGAATGATAGAATTTAGACTATATAGTTTTAGAAGTTAAAATTTAATCCTTGTGGTTTGATAAAATCTCAAAAATTATCCATATCATTTGATATATAAAATGCTCATAACGTGTTTAGTTCCTAAACTCATAGGTTTGTATTGAATATAAATTCTTAAACTTTCAATTGTTGTGCTTAATTGGTCTTTGAATTATATAATTTAAAAAGACATTTCTCTACTATATTAAAAGAACGTAAAATGGGAGAATCTTTCTCTTCCCATTTTACCCTCATCTCTTCTATTTAAGGATGAGTTATACACCATGTAATTGCTTCCTCGTACCCTAATTCTTTATAGGATGATGCCAACTTCTTAATAAATGAGGAGTTTCACAGTTGCAATCTTTAAATCATTACAATTTATTTTAACAATGAGAGGGGTTTTCTAAGATTCTTTTTATTGGAAAAATTCAGGGTTTGATCTTTTTTTTGTTTTTCAACTTTTCAATTTTGATCAGAGACAATGTTGGTGCCTTCCTAATGAAGGAGACTGCTTGTCGCCGTTGCAACCTATCTTTCAGAGATTCAAGTACTATTTATGGTTGAGAAAGGTGCTTTTATTCAATGCCTCATGTTATTTATAGAAAAGAATTATTTGGGTAATCTTGTATTTATTTAGGAGATTATATTTAGGATACTTTCCTTATTTTTATAGCCTAATTTGTGTATATTAAGCATTGTATCTGTCTCATAATATACAGAAAATAATAATACAATAATATACTTTTACCAAAGTCCATATGGTATCAGAGCCCATTAGGGTTCCACGCTGACTGACAGTGCCGCCGCCCACCAGACCTGCTTCTTGTCCAGACCGCCAGCCTCAGTTCGGATCCAGTCGCTGCAGGTCACCGTCGCAGACCTCCCGCCGCAACCTGCTTGGTATCAACCCACCGTAGACCTCCGCCGCAGACCTCCCGCGTAGACCTCCCACCGCAACTTGCCTGGTATCAACTCGCCTCAGATCTCCGCCGCAGATCTCCCGCCGTAGACCTCCCGTCGCAGTCTGCCTGGTATCAACTCGCCTCAGATCTCGCGTTTCTGTCACTTGCTACCCATCTCAGATCATATTTCGTCGAAGTCTGCCTCAGATCCCGTCGAAGTCCGCCTGATATTCCGCCGCTCGCCAACACCCCGCCGCAAATCAGTCCGAATCACGCTGCAAAATTGGTCGGAATCCTGCCGCCCACTACAGATCCACGCAATCGTACCCATCCGCGCCCAAACTGTCCACGCAAAATTAGTCGGAATCCCGCTGCCCACTACAAATCCTTCCACGCCCACAACCAGTCTTCCACAGATCCAATCTGCAATCCATTCTTTATTTGATGGAAAGAAGCGATATATCTCGCCCTATTAGCACTATACTCGATGGCACAAATTATATCACCTGGGCTCATCAAATGAGGAGTTTTTTTATTGGACGCAAATTATGGCGTATTGTCACTGGCGATATAACTAAACCCGTCAAAAACATTACTGATGATGGAAAAACTATTACAGAGGAAGATGGCAAGTATATTGAACGACTTGAAGATTGGGATAGCAAAAATCATCAAATCATCACTTGGTTGGGTAACACTTCTATTCCGGCTATTCATACTCAATTTGATGCTTTTGATACTGCAAAAGAAATTTGGGATTTTCTGTCTGTACGTTTTCAGTCTATTGGTCTTGCTCACTATTATCAATTACACACTCGACTTGTTAGTCTCAACCAGGAAATCGGACAATCTGTGAATGAATACCTTGCTAATCTCCAGCCTATTTGGACTCAGTTAGATCAAGCAAAAATTAGTCCAGATCATCTACGCCTAATTAAAGTTCTCATGGGACTCCGCCCTGAGTATGAATCAGTCTGTGCTGCTCTGTTACATCGCAACCCTTTACCATCTTTAGATGTTGCTATTCAGGAAATTTTGTTTGAAGAGAAAAGACTTGGCCTTGCTTCTTCCGTGACATCCGACGTTGCACTTGCAACCGCTCATCCTCGACCTGGCAATGAATCTCCTTTCTGCAAATATT
>JBBPDJ010000004.1:11545528-11568169 GCA_037974625.1 Cucumis cinereus | reverse complement strand
TCTTATTCCAAATCAATCAAATCTTCCTCTCTCCTCTCTCAATTATCTTTTAACCAAAAATAATTAAATATATATACTCATATATATATTTAATTTCTTAACCAAAATAATTAACATCCCAAAAAAATTAGATATCAAACTAAATCCAATTTTTTCTTTTAAGATAATTAACCTAAAATTATCTTAAATTTTTGGGATGTTACAAGTATGTGTCTTGATTTTTTTAATGTGGGATTCTCAACACGTATGTAAGATAGAGAATTGAATTCAATGTCAGTTTCGTTACACTTATTTTAATGGTTTAAACGAGTGAGTTCCTTTGATATATTACCGGTGAGATGGAGGAATAATTCAAATCATATATAGACTTCTTGATCACTAACTTAAGCTATGCTCACTAATATAAGCATAGAACAACGAAAATTGACATGCGAGAGAGCACAATTACAAATATAGTAATAAATCATGCCTAAAGGATTAGCAAATATAGTCACTTTTGCTAGAAGTCTATAGCGATAGAGTTGATAGATTTTGTAATATTTATCTCTATAAAAATTTTGTTATATACTTAATTATTAGTTACGAAAGTGCAGGTAGGAAGTAGCACATCTATCTCACAAGTGGTGTGAAATTTCTTGATTTTGTCAGTATGGAGTCTCAACAGGAAGTAGCACGTGCCTCTTTGAGATCTATCATTCCTGAATCAAATACAAATTTTATTTTTGGCTCAAAAGTTCCATTTAAATTTTTATGACTTTGATACCATATTAAATAAATAACGTGAGGTATGTTGACTTTTAAATTTTAAGACCTATCCTAACTTGAACACTTGTAAAATTTGACTATATAAAACCAAAAATGAAAATAAATTAGAAGATGATGAATGATCATGGTATGATCCTTCGCATGCAACTTCGAGGAAATTAGTGAAAGAAACGGTCATGTTTCAACATTTCTTAACAAAACATCAAAAGACCTTATTCTTCGATATATCTTTACAAATAAAAAAATATTATGTTCTGTACTTTGGTTGTCTTCCATAAGGCAACAATTAAAGTTTCACCAATTCCCACTCTTCCTTTCCCTCAATAAATACCCTCCAAAAACTCAGACACATTCTCATCCTCCATTATTCTTTTCCAATACTAATAATCTCAAACATATTCCCACAATATGGGACGAGGCTTATCAGGAAACGGTGTCGTTTTATTCAAAGATTTCTTCCCTGAGATGTTGGAGAGACTGGGAGTTAAAGGGTTCATTAAGGAACTCAGATGTGGGTTTTGTTTGCTGATGGATAAAGAAAAAGGTGTAATAACACCAGAGAGTTTGAGAACAAAGATGGGATTTCTTGGATTAACATTAGAAGATGAAGAAGTGATGTGGATGGTTAGAGAAGGAGATTTGGATGGAGATGGAGCTTTGAGTGAAGCTGAATTTTTTATTCTTATGATCAAACTTAGCCCTGGATTCATGCATTTATCTTCATCTTTGTTTCACCAATCTCGTTTGGATAAAAAAGTTTAGGAAATAATAAACTTTGTATATATTGATGTGTTTTCATTTTAATTTACTCTCTCTCTCTCTCCTTTTGTTACATATATATTATATTACCTAAATAAAGTTTGTTTGATATTTGAGTATTATTCTTTTAGTATAAGATTGGTAGAGAGATTTGAACCCAAAACCGCTAAACTCTAGTTGACGTTTGAGTATTATTTAATCTATATGAGTTGTACTTGTTTGTATATGATATGATTTATCACATTATTATAATAAAGTTTGTATTGCACGTTTTAGGTAGCTAGACATGAGAGGGCAAAAACTAAAATATTGTTTTAAGAAATCAATTAAAAGAGTAATGAAAATATATAACAAAAAAAAAAAAAAAACCAATTTGAAACATTAGCGACCAAACAAATATATCTTTTAAAAATTCAGAGACCAAAAGTTTATTTTTTTCCTATAATATTTTAAACCTACTCTAAAGTTTTGGGACATGTTTTAATTTAGTTTAGGGTCGACCAAATATATAGTAAAAGTTAACGTTTACTATTGACAAATAGCAAAAGAAAATTAAAATTATAAAAATGACAAAATGAATTTCAAATTATTAATTACAAATTAATGATGGACTAAAATGCCAAAAAAATTACATTGTTTATCAAATCAAATAAAAACAATACAACAAAATTAGTATACAAAATCTATTTTACCAAATCAAATAACAATAAAATACACAGTTCCTAAATATTACCAAAAAATACACTATATCTAAAATTTACCAAATCAAATACAAAAAATGAAAAAAAAAAATATAGTGTATACACAGTACAACAAAATTAGTATACAAATTCTATTTTACCAAATCAAATAACACTAAAATACACAGTTCCTAAATTTATGACAAAATACATTGTATCTAAAATTTACCAAATCAAATACAAAAAAAAAAAAAAAAAAAAATTGCATTCACTACGAATCTCCATTCAATCCTCCTTGAGTTAAGTATATGATCTCAAATTGAAAAATAGAAACTAGTTGCCAAAATTCAACTAACCCAGATGAACAACATCAATTAAAACAATCAACAATCAAAAGAATACTCGCAATAACAAAATTTTAATCCATTTTTCCAATAATAAAAAAATCGAACGATCTTACGAGGTTTTAGAGGTTTCGCAATGTGTAGAGGGTATCCATGGCGTTAAAGGAGGCAAATGGAAAGCTCCTAAATTTTTTCATTCCACCAAATATTCCAACAATAAATGGTCTAAATTGGGCAGAGCGGATGACAATCATCAACTGAGATGGAGAGTCAGTCGACGAAGATTGATTTGAAACACACATGTGGCGTGGGGAAGGGGAAGGGGAAGTGGTAGGAAAGGGGAAGGGAAGGGGTGTGGGAAAGAGGAAGAGAAGTTTGAAAAATAATTTATTTTCACGCAAAGCTAAAAGATATATGGTATAATATTTAAAAATAATTATTTGTATAATATTTAATTGTTTAATATAAATTTGTAAAAGATATATGGTATTAGAAAGAAAAGACATAAAATAGTTACAATCTATTTAGATTATGTCATGGTATTTTAAATAAATTATTTGATTTCAATTAGGGCAAATTTGGAATATCATAAAGACTATGCACGTGCTTTCTACCCCTCCTAATTTTGTCATTGCACAAAATATTCTTTTAGGTTAACCTATCAATTGTTATCCATACGAATTGTTATTCATAACAATTGTCTAAAAGGTCGAAGTGACATAACGAAGAAGTGAAAACTACCGAACCAAGAAAACGATAATAAATGGACAAGCAACTAAACCAAAAGAATAAAATGTGGTTATGAAAAATGATTAATTGGGGTTTGAGCCAAAAAAAAGCCCGATCGACATCGACCTCCATTGATCCAATTCAATTTTTTTATTTTGTTTTTCCATATTTCTTTGAAATTTTGAGAAATTTTGTATCTATTTATTTTTAAAATTAGGTACAGTAGTTGAATTGAAGTTTTTCATTTTTTATTTCATGATTACACAAAATTGTATAATGATGAGAAAATTTTGATTATTATTAATATTTTTTAATTAGCTACAAAGATCTGTGCCTTTATTTGGTAAAATGATTGAGATGAGAATCATGAGATCACACAAAACTGAAATACATAATAAATCTTACAAAATAAGCAAATCCATTTTCAAACTGAAAAAGAAATAAAAATAAAAATTACAGAAATGAGACCCATCCTATTCTATTATCAATCCCATATCCCCCTCCCTCAGTACATGGCAAAACAGAGGTTTGTCAATCATACAATTCTCCATATAATGGGACCCAAATTCCCCTTCTTATGTCTCTAACATATACACATTTCTTTAAACCAACTTGCACACAAACCAAACCAAGCCCCTCCTTCCCCCACCATATATATGTCTCTGTGTTTTTTTCAAACACAACCCCAAAGGGCAAAGGGATCCATAATGCCCTCATCACAACAATCTGAATCCAATCCCCGAGATTTGGAGTTGAAAGTTATGAAGAACATCAAGTGCGAGCTTTGCGATTGTAGAGCTAATGCTTATTGTGAATCGGACCAAGCCAGTTTGTGTTGGAGCTGCGATGCTAATGTTCATTCACCTAATTTCATTGTTGAAAAGCATTCTAGGATTTTGCTTTGCCAAATTTGCCAATCTCCCACTCCTTGGACTGCCACTGGCCCCAAGCTTGCCCCTACTCTTTCTCTTTGTCGGTTTTGTGTTGTTCCTCAAAATGTCGCTTCTCTACAATTTCATCATCCTCATTCTGCTTCCTCTACCACCACACATTCTGATCATCATCATCATGAGGATGATGAAGAGAATCAAGTGGTTCCATTGTCACCGCCACCAGTTTCAAGCTAGTTGTTACCGCTCGCCATTGTTTCTTCTTCTTTGTTTAGATCTCTTGAGTAATAGCATTGTCCCTTATAATGAAGAAGCTGATCGAATCGGCATGGGGCCTTTTTTTTCTTTTGTATTTTTAAATATAGCAAAATGAATCAAAATATAACAAAATTTTATGTTCTATCAACTATAAGCATTAATAGATACGGATAAAAGCACTAATAGACACCGATAGTCTTCTTTCAATGTCTATTAGTGTCATTGATACCTATCAGTGGCTGTCGGTATCTATTGATATCTATCATTGATAAAATTTAAATTTTGTTTATATATTGCAAAAATTTTCTTGTTGTTGCATCGAAACATAGAAATGTTGACTATTTTACCATTTATCGTTTTTTTTTTTTTTTAAGTAGGAAAAAATTGGATGTGTTCTCGTTACAAGTGAAATGTGAATAACAATTTCCAATAATATGCCTTATTTTGGACTTTCCCTTTTAGTGGCATAACTAATATTTAAGCAAAAAAATAATATAATATAAGCACATAGATAAAATACAAAAATTAATAAAAAAAAGTTAAAATGTCCATGTCTAACTACCCTTTCAAATCATTAATTTGAGAAATGTGTTTGTTATCATTGATAGCTACTGAAAGGCATACTTGATATTTTCAAAAAAAATTACTAGTTAACTAGTAAACATTTGCTATTTTTACAAGTATTTTATCTTTGAACTATATTTTTATTTTTATTTTTTTTAAATTGTACTATTTTCTATTATTTTTTTATATATAAATATGAGGTTTCATGTCAAAATTAATAAACAATGAGATGGTCAAAGTAAACTTGGTTTAATAATATTGACATGACTTTTTTTTACTGTGCTAAAAGGGGTTGACAATGAGATGAGATGAGATGAGATGAATGGCTCCGTGTGTCTTGCTATCATATAAAAGTTAATAAAGTCTTTTATGTTTTCGATGTGAAATTTTTTAATTCATGACTCAATCACATGTAGTTTTATTTACTTTGTTAATAAACATTTTGTGAAATGAATTTTATAAAGTTTGATGTAAGACAAGACATGGGTTTTCATAGCATCATAATAATGCATGTCATCTATCATAGTATTAATTTAACTTTTGAAATTAAGCATCTCGAGCCCTAAACTTGGGATTATCAATTACATCATCCTATACTAAATTTCTTTAGGACATAAAAAAAAACAATCATAACTTATTAAAATAAATGGATTATATAATTTAAATTAAAATTTCGACATCTCCATGTGATTCATGTCTTACCATTAACATACTTAACATAATTTAAGTGATATGATTTAAATAGCTAGCAAGTGGATTGGAAATTTTTCATAAAATAATTAATTAGAAAAATAAATATGGAATAAAAAAGGAATATTATTGAATGTTAATATAATCTCATGTAATTATAAAAAAAATATTGTAAAGGTGGGTATGACTAAGTTATAATTGGTCTATACTAATATTTAAGGTTGAAGTTTTGATATTTATAACATATTACTGTGTGACGTTATGGTGTTTTCAGTATTTTGAAAATCTCTGATTTTAAATGCAATTTTTATATCATTAAAATTAATTTTGAATGGTTAAAGTCATGTTTGTTTAAAATGTCAAAAGTGATCTTAACCATTTCAAAATTCACTTTCATATGATTGATTTAATATATTTAAAGGCTATGAGATTCAAGCGTCTAGTTGATAGAAGGATGTTGATATCGATATCTTACTAGTTACTACTTTATGAATGATTAGGTCTCGATCTATATTTGACTATTTAGAATGGTATGTTTCAAATTAGTGATATTGTCTTTTGAAAAATTTAAAACTATTATAAGGTCTAGATGAAATGCTATCAGTAGCAATATCATTTCTTAGGGAAATGAAATCTTTATATTCAAAGGAAAAAAGAAAAGCAGAAATAAGAAAATGCTTTCATTGAGAGTCGAACTCAAGACCTCCCGCTTACTAAACGGGTGCTCTAACCAACTGAGCTATGAAAGCAATGGATGACAACAGAACGACTTTTTTATATTTATTTTTCTCATATTTAAATCCCTCGATCTCTTTCTTTTCTTTTTTTTTTCTAATGGGAATACCCAAAATATGTGTATTCAATGAACAAAACAACATGAAATTGTGAAGTATCTAAGAATTGAGAGGATACTAAAATTGACAAGATTCCGTGTAATTAGTTTGCATTTAAATAGTATATTCCCTTTCCCTCCAATAAATTGCATATACAGTCCTAGATTTCAGGTTGCAAAATTGTCATTTTAGATTCTACAAAATCAAATATAGTTAGTTAGTTAGTTAGTTAGTTAGTTAGTTAGTTAGTTAGTTAGTTAGTTAGTTAGTGTCAGTTGATATGGATTAAATCCGTTATTCTTACAGTTATTGTTTCATGGTCAAACCCAATTCAAAGCATGGGCACACAATTCACAATTTCAAAATCCATGCACAACACACAACAATCAACCACCAACCACCAAATTCTTTCCTTTGCCAAACACCCAATTATTCTCAACAATCATTCCTTGCTTGCTTTCAATTTGCTTCTCTCGAATCCCATTATTTCTTTCCACAAATTCAAAACCCCAATTGTAAAATGCAAAAATGTTTTCACTAAAAAACATTCTAAAATCCCCCAATTACCGAATCACCCGTTCAAATTCATTATTAGCAGCAAGACAATTGCACAAACAACCGATTCCAGTGGCATGGACACGGCCAGAAATTGGATGGACAAAGCTGAATTTTGACGGGTCTTCAAAAGGGAGAAAATCACCCGGTCGGGCCAGCATTGGGGGCGTTTTAAGAGACCACGATGCCCAGTTTTTGCTAGGATATGCAGAGCCCATAGGAAGAGCCAATAGCACCATGGCTGAACTTACAGCACTGACCAAAGGCTTGGAATTGGTGCTTCAAAATGGGTGGAAGGATGTTTGGGTTGAAGGAGATGCTAAGGGATTGGTGGAAACTATAGTTGAAAATAAAGAGGTTAAATGTGTGGAAACTCGAAGTTATTTTAGGTACATTAAATCTTTAATACTTGATTTTGATAATTGTAAAGTTAGTCATATTTATAGGGAAGGTAATAAAGTTGCTAATAGATTTGCATCCATTGGCCATCGTTATAAGAAGCTTGAAATTTGGAGAGATCTTCCTCCAATGGAGACTTTGGATATGATGCGTCATGATGCTGACGGGAAGATTACTTTTAGGAAAATAAATATAAGGTAGTTTTTTTTATAAAAAAAAAAAATTGTTTATTTTGTTTATTTTTTATGTTATGTCTAACTTCTTGTTGTTGTAATATTTTGTGTATATATGTAATATTTATGTTGCCTTTGTTTTCTGTTATTAATTTTAGTTTTTGGGGAAGATTTTCATTTTTCAAATAAAACATGTTAAAATCATTTAAGAATATTAAGGTGATTATATAACGATTTTATTTTTAGTTATATATTTTCAAAGTTTTTTTTTTCTAAATTTCATTTTATTGTTCTTATATTACTTGAAGAACCACTTGAATTCTTAATCAAAATTTTAATAACAAATACTAGTCTTTTTTTAATTTTCAAATTTTGGTTTTGACGTTTTTTAAACTAGAGGAAAAAATTAAAATAGATAACAAATCAAAGAAACATAACTTAGAAACAGAAGTAGTGTTTTATAAGTTTAATTAACAAAAAAAAAATCGAATCATTATCAAACTCGGGTATACACTATTAGTTTATGAGATTTTAGTTTGTGTAAGTTTGAATGTTAATTAATCTTTAACAACTAAAAGTTTGAGGGTGTTATATTGCATTTATCACCGTACTTTAGAAGTAACTTTTGTAATTTGTCCAAAATGTTTTCTAATTTCTTTTTAAAAAAATATATCTATTTTATTAAAGAAAAACATTATCACAACCATTTTCATAACTACAATAAACAGAAACTAAAACTCAAACTTTAAGGTTAAAATATTTAAGTGAACAAAAATTAAAACTATAATACTACCGAATCTAATCATACATTAAAAAGTCAACGTGAACAACTCAACTTTAATAATATTTACTTCAATAATAAATATCGAAGTTTGTATGGAATAATTTCATATTTTCCTTTCTTTTTTGTTTTACTTTTTGCTTTCATAAAAAAACAAAAAAAATCTATCTTTTCTTCTATCTTTATTTTTAACATTTATCGAGTAATTTCATCCTTCTCCTTTAATCTTCTTTTATAATTATTGAAAAAAAATTATATTACAACCATCAGATTTAGTATAGATCAGAGCTCGAGCCCCCCTCAATTTTATGTTATATATATATATATATATATAACTGATAATTAAACTACAAAGCTTCTGTCCACAAAATTTTTGGATCCTCCACTAATTACAACTCTTGGTCTCAAACATAAACTTGAGTTAATAATTCAATGTGGGCCAAGTTTCCCTACAAATGTAAATTTATTGTTGTTATTATTATTAAGGTAATTATAATTTGTAGCAATTTTAGAGATAATAATTCAATGGTATAATATCATTTTAAAAAAGAGAGTGTAGTACAAGTATTAAATTAGTTTTAAAGAGGTAGTACATAAAAAAAAAATGAAGTTGGTGATATCCTGAGTGAGAGTAGTAGTACATGTACATGTACAACAACTCAGTGTTTGTATTGCACATTGCCAAATAATTGTACTGCAAACTCCAATCTCCAAAACCAAATCCAAAATTGGGTTTTGTTTTATAAGTAAGCATAAGAGATATGAAAAAGTGGATATCAGCTGCTGGTTGGAGTGTAGGCAGCATTACAATAGGCACAGTGAACTGAATGAAAGTTTCAATTTCGGTTCGTTGTGGCTTTTGTAATATTGGCTACAACTACAACTCCTTGCTCCTTCTTCCCCTCTTTTTCTCTTCCATTGTAAAATGACGTTTAAGTTTCAGCCTTCCCTTTCCGTAAATTGGATTTCTCGACACACAGGTGAGCTGTTTTTTTTTTTTTTTTTTTTTCTTTCAACAAGGCTTTTTTGAAGTGTGGAGTGGTTGATCACAAGAGAAGAGAGCTGTTCGTGAGTAGCTGCGATGAAGTATAGTTGAAAATTGCTCGGGGACACCAGCTAATCTAAGCTATAATTACTCAGAAGTAGCATCAGCTGTGCACGATATTCGTATTTTGTATTGAACCTAGAACAACGGTTTGTTTCTTCTTTTTTAAGAAATAAAAGGAATTTCCTTAGTAAAAACTGTAATATGTGGATGTACTTCGATCAATAAGATCACCAGCTCAATCAATATCGTAATAAATAACACCAACAATGAATAAGAAAAAAAATGGAAGCGCCCATGATCAATGGACCTTTAATGTAGCGGAGAACATGGAGTAATACGACGCTGAAGTGTATATCCCACACTATGATTGCCCCTTTTCCTTAAAATCTCTCCCTTAGCTTCCAAAAAGTTGATTAGCTTGACACCTGAATTTGTGTAGAATAATCAAAAGAGGGCTTTTCTTTCCCTTTCCAAATCGCATAATAAAGAAAAATATATATTTAATAGAAAAATTCGGGACAATGTCCCCATGATATGCAAAAAACTGAACCTAAGAAGAGTTCTAATTGCTAAATGTAAATGTAAATGTAAATTTACCGAGTCTTGACACTGTTTGCCCAAACTCTCTTCAACGAGAAGAAACCACTTGGTCCATGGCTGCTCCAAGCCCTACAGAGAGAAACGAAAACAAAAACTAGAAAAATCAAAGTGACATGTAGTGTAATTCAAAGGCAAATGTACCGTTAATCCAAAACTCTTAACATCAAACAAATATCGACTTTATAAATGTGTCAAAAAAAATATAATTTATCTCTAATAATATAAATAGAAATCAAACATACTTTTTGAAACATTACAACAAACCAACTGCTTACGTGCAAATCACACAGTCAGGAACTTCTATATGAATTAAATAAAAAGATGGTCAATATGCGGTTGAGAAGAATAAACAAAGATGGCATGAGGAAAAAACCTAAGATTGGAGAAGAAGAACAAGGAATAGATATCAATAACATCAACCCTTTATTTTCTTCAACATTTTTTCTCTAATTATTTCCATAAGAACCGAACAGAAACAGAATCACCTAGTTTCAAAACCAACCACAATCCATCACTTAGGAGAGTTCACTAATTGAAGGCGCAAAAAAAAAAAAGAACAATGAATATGAAATCCTCTAACAAGATTGGTTTCTACACAACAAACATCATTGTAGTCTCAAAAGAAACTCAAAACAGATGAACAATCGACAATCGAAAGAAAATAGGACAAAATTGAAAAAAGAACTATCGAAGTTGAAATCTCACCGGTTGTTCACGTGCAACATAGTTTGTCAAAGTTTCTTTGTAAACATTGAAATCTCACCAGTTGTTCGATTTCTGCAGCACTAGTACGAGTTTGCTGGTTGTTCATTCCTGCACGCTGACGTTTGTAGCTCGCTGTCGTCTGTTCCTAAAGTTAAAGGAAACGACGCCAAAAAAGGAAACGTCGCCATTGGCGTCGTCTGTCCCGGTCAAGCTCGAGTCGCCATTTGAGTGGAGGAAAATGAGATTTGTGTAGAGGAAAATAGTTTGTAACCATTTTTTATATGACCTTTATGTGACAAAGCAATATGCTACTAAAGATTCTTAACTTTGTGTAACGCACAATACTATGTCGCAAAAACTTTTAGCAACACTGATTTAAACTTTTATCATTAATATTTGTTTTTTGTGACATGTTTTTTGATGTGTTGCTATAGATTAGCGACAAGTGTTGCCTGCATTATTAAAAACTCGTAACTGAAAGCGAGTTTTCTTTATATTATGCTCAAGTTAGTTATCTAACCATTTTGCTTATTATTTATTTTTAAAATCAGACTTACTTTTTGTTCCAGGAAGAATTTTTTCCCAAACGTAAATTTGTTCAACTTAAATTAGATCATGCAAAACAAAAAAAATTTTATTTTTCAATTTTATATAGTATTATCCATATATAAAATCTTTGATTAACCTAAAAAAATAAAATTAACACTTATTATATAATATTTGATAGAATGAATTTTTATTTCAAAACTAGATGACAACCGAAAAAATTAGAGATTCTCAACCTACACCAACATAACACAATTTAGATTTATCCTAAAAGCTTTAGTATTCCATATTTTTGGGATATAATAAGGGAGGAAGAATGGTTTTTAGATCTAAAATTAATAACAGTAGTAAAATATTTGTATAACATTAATTACATTTAAGTATTTTCATATGTGTGGATGACATAAAAATAAAATTAATTTTAATATGAAACATGTATGATAAGATGATTGACAAAGCGCGAACATACCACTTTTGTTTTTTGGTCGACAGTACAGTTATCAGTGTCTACCCGTTCTAAGTTTTCAACCCAACAGGAGTACAATTCTAACTAATCTTATAGTACAAAAAAAAACAAAGTAGTACAAAAATCTAACTTTACCAAAAACCCAACTCTTAAAATCAAATGTTTAATTTATTAAAACCCAACCCAGCCCACCCACGTTTAAATATCAATAATAATAAAATTTAAAAAAAAAAAAAAACAAAGAATGTGGATAGTACAATTCAATACAAACCAACTAGCTTTTTTATTTGTACCGCAGACTTCATCCACCATTTCATATATATATATATATATACACACACAAAATTGTTCATAAACGGAACCAAGCCATGATCAAACCAGATTGAAAGATACGTCATTGAGTGCAGCGTTGATGTGAAAAAAAAAAAAAAAAAACCATTTCAAAATTCCAACTCTCCCCATCACCGCTGCATTCAATCACGTTTCTTCCTTCATTCTGGCTCAACCTTTTCAATTCCCATTTCATGTTTGCATCGTTTTTTCCTTTTTTCTTTTTTATCTAAGGGAAGTTTGACATGTTACTCGATTACTCTGTTTAAACAGACCAGAAACTGGGTGGGGGGGAACTAACGATTTATTTATTGCATGTGTGTTTATGGGGGAAACAGGGGAAGGACTAGATTTGGTAAGTAGAAAAAAAGTTGTGGGTATGGTATTAACATACAAAGTGTGGTGTGGTGTGGTATGGATATGTTTTATCAGCGTTTCTTGGATGCAGGTTGCTTCTGGGAATTGAAGTAAACGGCGGCAACAGGAAGTCCGAGGACATTCTGTGAGGCGAATTGTCGAGTGCTGAAATTGCTGCGGGTGGTGGGTGGTCGGAGCCTTCCGCCCAGGGCGGCGTTTTGTTTGAAAACGGCTAATACATATCGGTGAATGCCGGTTGGAGGCTGTGGACCCATGTACTGCACCACCTCTTTTCCTGTTTTCATCACATACAAGAAATGAAGAAATTAAATCGCTCCTAACTATTTCATTCTCACATGTTACTCTTAATTTAGGTTTATCCCTGCTTGATTAGTTGTCTAATTTAGTTTTTGTCCTTTCCTGACTAGAAAGCCGTCAATCCATTAACAAATTGATACCAGGTTAGAGGTATAGAATCATTTTTAAATCTTTTTATTTTGATGTTTTTGGAATTAGAACGTACTTATGACGAAGGTGATAAGCTTACAAGCCTAATCTTCAAAAGAAGGAAAAACAGAAACAAAATACAAAATGGTTATTAAAGGATTAATTGTCTTCTAAATGTGTAAGATAACAAAAAAAGCTATCAAACAAATGTTTTAAGTTTTTGGTTTAGGGTTTTTTGGTTTCTTAAACTTAAACCTATAAACACCTTTCCAATAAGAAAAATTTTTGCTGCTCAGTTGTATACTTTGTACTGATGTTTTCAAAAACAGTGGGGCTACAATTTTAAAATGGATGAAAAAAACCAAAGAAATTAAAACTAAGAGATGAATGTAGTATTTACATATTTAATTTCTTAAGAACCAAAAACCTTAACAAAAATTAAATTAAATTAAAAAAAAATCAGAGAAATATCCAATGGGAGCTAAATATTTGCTAACTCGCCTACTGGGACACGTATGAATGCATAAAAGGCATGCAAGAAAGAAGAACGAAAGAGAGATTTTGTTCTTCATTCTTCTTCTTCTTCTTACTCATCATCACATAAATAATTATTACATCAACAAAATCATACCTTTATTGGCATCGGCCCCTTCCGGAATGTCCACAACAATCCTGATAAATTCAAAATCAAATCTCTTTGTTTTTTTCTTTCTCAAAACCAAAGATTCCAATAACTGTATTACTTACCAGTGAAGCCACTCTCTGAATGTTGGCTCACTAGGACTAGGAGCATCAGGATCCACCATAACCTACCCCAAAATATATCCCCAATTCAATATTCTATCCATTAAAAACAGAAAGAAAAAAAAGAACCCAAATGGCAGAGAGAAAGAAATTAAATTACCAGAGTATAAAGTTGGTTAGAGACGGGGGCTTCAATAAGAACAGTGGGCCGATCAGCGGCAGCAAAGGGCTTGATTTCGCACCCATTAGCCACCTGTTTAGACCCATAACTGACCGACACATCCGCCGCCGGAGTAAACATGTCCAACACATCTCCGATCACTCTCCCAACCACCAGTGAATCCAGAGACCGTACCATTTTTTTTTTTTTTTTAATTTTCCCTCCTATTGGTGGTGTTTGGTTGTTTGGTTTTTCTTTTTTGACAGCCTCTCGTCTTTTTGTATACATTTTTGTGCTAAGGATTTAGTGGGAGGATTGGATTTGTGACACGTAGCAATTTGGTTTGATGATTTGGCAATCGGCTCGCTCATTATCATGCTAATTTTTTTAACACGTGTCCAATTCTCCCACATTTGCCGGTACAATGTTTTCTTAGTGCCAATGGTCGGCTTCCTCTCTTTTATTCTAAAGTTCTAACTAACCCATCCTAATCAATCTTAATTTAGAATCATTTTCTTTTTCACGCCACTTACTATAAATTAATTCTCAAAATTATATTTCTAGATAATAATATCATCAAGAAATGGACGATCCTAAATCCCCCACCTCATCACCTATACGTTGGAGTTAATTGGTCAAAGTTTTATCTTAAAATTAACTAATAATAAGATAAATAAGTTATGTATTTTAAAAGGATTGTGAGGTTAAGGAATCTTGGTTTGAATCCTCATAATTGTATCTATTTGGTGTTGCGTAGGAGGTTGAGTTAAGTTTCGAAGTCTAACACGTCTAATATTGAAGTACTAGTTTACTTTGAATTGCAATAAATATGAAAACTATTGAAATTGGTATAGTTGAGTTATTTAAAATTAATGGAGTCAAAGTCAAATACTCTCTTTGTGTTTACAAATCTCAAACGAGTATTTAACGAGGTTTGAACCAAGAAAATGGTAAACTTCAAAAGACATGTTGAAGATCTAAACATCATATTAGAGACTTTACATAAGTTATTTTTCGGATGTTGAGATGGATACAGTATATTAATCTTCTAACATGACTGATATTGATAATAAAAACAAAAAGTTAAATAAAAGCAAAACATACAAAAAGTTATCTGCAGGAGTCGACAAAAATGATGTCCATTTTTGTGCAATATTACAATTTTCCCATTACGTTTCATTTCATAAACAGCAATTGAGTTGTTGGGTTTTGATTTTGATTAA
Organism: Cucumis cinereus; assembly: GCA_037974625.1. Lineage (NCBI taxonomy): Eukaryota > Viridiplantae > Streptophyta > Magnoliopsida > Cucurbitales > Cucurbitaceae > Cucumis > Cucumis cinereus. The sequence goes on along the minus strand of JBBPDJ010000004.1, from coordinate 11,553,123 downwards.
AGGTCAGGCCCCCATAATAACTTATGGGCCTTCTTGTAGAGGTATTATGGGCCTAAGTTTGGCAACTTCTCTTCTTGGAGTTCCGGACTAGTAGGTTCATCAGGTTCATTTATGTTGAGTGCAGTTAGTAAATATAGTATTCTATTAATAGATATAGTATAATGAAAAAATTTACATAGTTTTTCAAAATCTATCATGGTTGTTCTAGTTAGTACGGTGAAGGACTCATGCAGTAGTATCTAGTTGTAGTATGGCAGGTTTTAGTAGTACCCATTGAGGTCTTGGGTAGTCATGGTGGACTTATGCAGTAGAACTTCGTTGTACCAAGAAGATTTTAGCAGTATCATGGAGAACTTTTACAAAATACATAGAGAGGCTAGTGGTACAAAAGAGGTCCATTAGGCATCTCCACTAGTCCATGTGGTGTCCGAGTTCCTAACGGGTAATTCATGAAAGAGTTAGTCGTAATTAGCCAAGTGAGTGAACTGTCAAATGTCATTTCAAGTAGTGAAACATCCTAACTACTCGAAGAGAGACAATTATGAGCTATGTGTTTGTCGCATAAAACTAAACTTATATAAGCTATAGGATTCCGTAAGTCAAAATAAATGTCGAAAACACCTCATACTGTTTTCTACTATCAGTACTCATCTCGATCGAATCCCTTTACTAACTTGCGCGTCAGAGTATTGATGGCTTGACAACATACTGGTATTCAATTTTTCTTTTTTTCATGGCACTTGAATTATTTTTTCTACAATATAATTTTACTAGTAATTGATCCATTTTTGGACATCAACATAAGCTAAATCTAAGTTGGACTATTTTGTAGATATACGCTTTTTACGATGATCATAAATACTAAATTCTAATGATGAGAAACATAATTGAAACAGACAATACATACACTCATAAATTTATAATTTTAGATAACTAAACATTATATGGTCAACGAAACGAAAATGTTGAAAACTTTTCTAGAGAAAAACAAATAGTTAAATCCATATATGATAATAACGTAGGGATCTGATATTCATCATTTGTATGAATTATTTCGGTCATTTTTAATGGTTAAAGTACAAGTCTAATTGTTAAACTTTGAAATTTGTTTTTATTTGATTTTTTAATATCTCAACATTGTTTGATAGGCCTCTAAAGTTCGACTTTATATTTAATAAGTCTTTGATCTTTAAAACATCTTCAAAGTTAAACTTTCACGTTTGTGTCTAATAGGTTATTCGGTTTATATTTGAAAATTGGAAAAATAAATTGATGTATTAGATAATATAGATTTAAAATTTTGATGACTAATAGAATCCTAGAAATTTTCATTTTGGTACCTAGTAGATCTAAGAATTTGTTTTTAAAAAAAATGAGTAGGTCAATGTCTTCATAGACACAAAATTCAAAATTAATTCAACATAAACTTGAAACTTTGAATATTTATTATATAATTTTTAAAAAGTTTGAGGAAACCTTGGTAAATACATAATTGAAATTGTTGAAAGTTTATTAAAGTCTTAATTTAAAAAATATGTCATCTTGAAAAAGAAAATAAGTGTTTTTGCAAACTATATTTTAAATAATGTTTATCAAAATAGTTTAAATAAAAATGATTTTTTAAAACACTTTTTTCTAAGTGATCGAATCCAAACAAATCCTAAATTAATTTTAAAAAATCTTAAATTTTGGTACATCCTTATTTTTAAATTTGATTTGATGAATGTCATTTACTCATCAAGGAAAACAACCTTAAATTCAAATTTATATATAGACATGAAAAATGGCACCTTCTAGAAGTACCAAAAACAAAAGCAGACAACAAAAACCCATTTTTTTTCAATGTCTAGAAATCATTAACTTTTTCTTCTGCACAAGAAAATATACAAATTAGATCTATCATGACAATTTTCCAGTCAAAAGTTTGTCATCCAAACTTGGAAATTCATGCTTACATGATGTCCCTCAATTAAACACCCATTACATTTATATATATATATATATATATATATATATATATATATATAAACTACAATTTAGTAGGTTGGCAATTTCCCTTTCATTATCTTTCAACCCTATTTGAGTGTTAAATTAAAAAGTTTGAAACTTTGAGCTATTTTCACTTTACCCTTCTTTATTTATTAAAATTGGGTTCAAAAGATTTAATTTTTTTATTATTATTATTAAAACAAAAAATTAGAACATTCCAATATAAGTTTAAAATAGACTTAATAACAAAAAAACAAAAAAAAAAAAACAAAAAAACAAAAGCTGAGAGAGACAGAGATGATGAACAAAGTCATGTAAGACATTTACAAACTTTAAAGGGGTTGACATTCTTAAAACTTAAAGCAACTAATTTCTTGGGCGGTCGAGATGGAAAATGAAAGAAAGAGAGAGACAAAAAACATTGGCCTATTCTCTACTCATATTTATCTCATTTATTTTCATTATTTTCTTTTTTATTTTTCTTGTCGGCTAAGACTCAATAAATTTCAGCCCCCACCAAATTTTGCATACGACACAAATTTAATTCTTTGAATTCTTCATTAATCTTCCTTAGGATCCGAAGTTAAATAAACGAGGAGTATTCTCTTTTTCTTTTTTTATGACGACAAAATGACATATGGCTTACCTTAGAAATTATCTTTATATCATACTTTAAATGTACACTTTCAAAAGATCAACATTGTAATATTTACATTGACAAAATACTCCATATGCATTATGATTTATGTGTTAAAAAACACACGAATACGCGTCAAATATTCTTAGATTTATATGGACCATCTCTTTAATATCCTAATGCAAAATATTAATCTTGATAATTGTTATGATACCCAATTATTTGTTATATTTTAGATGTAGTATGAAGAGAAAAAAAGATAATATTAAAAAAAAAAAAAAAGGGAAAAATCCAGAAGAGAGATACAATTATTAGTGAGTTCAATTATGAAGAAGAGGGTTGAAATTTTGAAATGATGCAAATAATTAGACAGAAGGCAGCCGCAATGCAAGATATATATATACCTAAACAATTGGTGGAGATTTATTTTAGCAATTAGAAGTGATTGCCATTAATGTTGGTTCGTACAAAATATATATGCATGTTCATGCATGTTCACATTGTCTACCAATCATATGATATTCCATTCGTCCAACTTTTGCAACCCACTTGTAACTTTTACGCTATTTCTATTCACATTTTCATTTTTACTTTTCAAAATCTCTAGGAAATAGGGAAAGTTTTGTTTTTTTTTTTTTTTTTCTTCAAATTTGTTATGTGAAGTTGACTTTTTAATTAGGTTTTACTAGCTATATCCTTTAATAACTTGTAAAAGTCAGAATACAAAATTGTCTCCCATGGTTATTTATTGTAAAAGTTTGAATAGTCGTCCAAAGATTGAGTGTATTTATTTTTATTTAATATATTGAACTATTATTGGTACAGTATCAAGTAATTTTAAATCTAAATGTGAAAGAATATCTATTATTTTGTATAGTTTTCAAGAACCTATAAGAGAGAACGAATGGTAGTGTTAAACTTATGTTAATGTGGTGTTTGCTGAAGCTACTCCAACGGTTAAGTCAAAATGTTGCGTAATGGTTAAGTGTGCATGATTGAAGAATTCAACAAAAATTTTAGTTAGAGAATCAAAATTATTATATACCCTACTTCTTTTTTTAAGACAATAGGGTTAAAAAAATCGTTGGTGTCTGAACTTTTAGGAAAGTAACAATTTAGTATCTTAATTTTATTTTGTAACTATGAATTAGTCTTAGTACTTTATAACTTGTAACAACGATTTAGTTTTTATCGTAAAATTTTCATCAAAATTCAGTGTTAATTTTTATTACACGATGACTTAGTCTTTATAGTTTATAACGGAGATGAATGATAATCTTAAACCATGTTTATTATATAAAAAGTCATATGTTAGAATGAACTTGGGTATTGTAAGAGTAAGGTGCAAATAATATTTCATATGAATTAACAAAGAAAAAGATCCATAATAAGAATTGTCGAGATAGTTGGAGGTTCTATTTCATTTTTATCATAAAATTTTTGTTTCTTGATTAAGTCGAGCTATATGTATCATATGGCTAGAGGATCCGCAAGATTCATTCTTGACAATCTTCTCTTACGCCATTTTTTCCCTCTTGCTACATTAAGATGAAAAACTATGTACTCAATTACATGCTTAATTAACTAGCTATAGGTTGAAACCAATTCATTCAATTTTAAATCTTGATCGTTTCTTCTTTTGACAATATAATATGTGAAATGAAAGGGTTGATATCTTATTCAATTATATACATCAATATCCAAGCTAATATCTTGCTCAATCTCCAATCACCTATAAATTCAAATTTCAAGCTAGATGAAAGAAATTAATGGATCAATTAATTAACCCTGAAACAAAGTACGAAACAAAACAACGTCGTAGTTGAACATGGTCCACTTTTTCATGATTAACAAATCATAATTAAAGCTTTTTGTTAAGAAAAAAAAAGATTAGTCAATGAAGGTGTATTTTCTTAGACAACTCAAGTAAATTGCTCCTTTTCACACCCAATAAAAGTCAAAAAGCTTGTATTGTTATTATTATTATTTTCCCCTCACTTCAAAGTGGATAAGGTAATCCATGTGGTTAACGGGTAAACCCGTTTCCGTCAACAAAAGAGTGGGTCCCATTTATGTATTATTGAGACCACGTGTCCGAATATGGTGACGTATGATTCATTAAGGTCGCGGTTTTGAGTTTTTTTTGACTCGGAAAGCAAAATAATAATAAATATAAAATGGGGTTTGAAAGAGACAAAATAACACAAGAGCCATGCCATGATTGTCAATAAAGCATTTAACCATCTCTTCCCTTTGTGGTCCCCACCGTAGAAGCAACCTCTACGTTCAAGACACGTACTCTTTGACTTTTTCAAAATTATACATTAATATATAAATATTATCGTAATAATCCCCATGCATTATTAATATAATAATCCACTTTTTACTATAAATAGGAAACTAGAAAAGACAGTTGGCCAAACTGCCCTCCATCTGACACGTGTCACCACAGTTTCCTTTTACCCACCGCCACCTTCAGTCTCCACCCTTGCCTCTTTGCCGGAATCCTGGATTCTGGTCTCACTTACTCTAATTAAGTTTGTTCTATATATTATTTTTCTTTTATTACTCGGTGGAAAAGTTATATATATATATATATATATATATATATATATATATTCGTCCTTATTTAGCCTAAAAAGAAAAAAAGAACATGAAGCTCAAAACTTTTAGAAAGAAATTTGTATATATCACGAGGTGGTATGGAGCCGTACAGGTCAACGAACAATAAATCGATAATTGTCAAACCCATTTGACGTGAAATGAGTTTGTGGTAGTTTTTGCTTTTGTTTCTGTAAAAATGAATAATTATTAGCTATAGGTTTATACCACACATCATTTTGTTATCGTTGAAAATTAAAAAATGTATTATTTTTGCATGAAAGTCAGACTCCCTTGTTTCTGAGTTCTTGAATAAATAATAGAGAAAGAAAAGTCATTTTTTTATTATAACTTTTTCATTCTGTAATTACTAAGGTAGAATTAGACAACCCATATTCATATAAAAAGGAAAATGCTTACCCCCATCGTTGAATTAATTGATAGGTAATTAATACATTGCATGTAGACTTTCAATTAAGATGATATTGATAATTTTAAATCGTTAATTGACTTAAAATTTAAGCTTGTGAGTGAGAGTAAATTTAATGTAATATTAACGGATATTTTAAGTCATACAATGAAAATTTGAACTTAAACTTAAAGAGAGAAACTAAAATCTGGCCCAAAGTAAAATGTTGGTCCATGCACAAAGTATTGAATTACAAGGGGAAAAATGAAACAGAAGAAGAAAAATAAAAATCAAATTCCGCAGATTTATTTGATTTTTTTTTTTTAACATTACACATTACATTAAATGAAAGGTTCATCAAAGATATCAGAGATTTCAAAGTTCAAAATCTGGCTACAATAACTTTCTCTCTCATCTTCAGTTGGACTAGTGAAATACGTAGAGTTTGAATTCATCTGTGTAGGACTTGAAGAACAAGGAGAAGATAAAACCGAACCCAAGCTAAAGTTATTACCGTAACTGTTACCGTTATGGGAACTAAATGTTGCCGTTTCATACGAATTGTCGACCGCTACGGTGCCTGCTTGTTGTTGCTGATCCAACCCACAATACTCAAATGATCCCGCAGCCAAATCAAAGTTATTAAGCTGACCGTTTCCCCACTGATCATCGTTTAATTCACTGGCAATAATTGGTTCCACCATTTGTGAAGGGAATTGAACAATTTCTTGCATAGGAACTTGCATTTGTAGCTGAGGATTAGAGAATTGAATGGTAGCGGTAGTAGTGTGTGAAGAATTTTGTGGAGAAAAGCTTGGATTTTTACGTTCAGAAGACATTAATGAAGCAGCCAACTTAAGAAGCTCTGGATTCACTAATGGCTGAACTCCAAGCAAGCTTGAAAGGTTCATTTGTGAAGAGTTGTAGAGTGTAGAACGTAAAATTGAAGACAAATCTAGAAGATCAAGACGTGGACTATGTGTAACTGGATCAATTCCCATTCTTAGTAGCCTCTTCCTTATATGAGTATTCCAGTAATTTTTTATTTCATTGTCGGTCCTTCCTGGTAATCGAGTAGCAATTGCAGACCACCTGTAGACAAAACCCAAAACCCGTTTTAGGAAAAAAATAATTATAATAACCACTTCCTTTTAAATTGATGGATTATAGTAAATTTAACACAAACTTACTTGTTTCCAAGAACACTATGGAGTTGAATGATGGTTTCTTCTTCCTCAAACGAAAATCTCCCTCGTTTGATATCGGGCCTAAGATAATTTGTCCATCTTAAACGGCAACTCTTCCCACATCTCTGGAGCCCTAAAAGTTTCCAAATATAGAAAATTCCAAACATTAGTACAAGAAAAAGATATAATTTTGAATATGTATTTGTAAGTTGTAAAGTAATTAATAAAGTACCTGCATTCTTAGGAAGAGTCCTCCAGTTTCCATGTCCATTCTTCTGAATATAATCAACCAATTTCTGATCTTCCTCAGGTGTCCATGGGCCTTTCTTGAGGCCATTTTTATCACAACAAGGTGTTCTTCCCATACTCAAAAGAACTGTCCTTTTTCTGAGGTTTATAAGTAACCTAAAAAAAACTGGATTAATTTAAGGAGAGAAGAGAAATAGAAAGAAAGAAAGAAAAAGAAGACAATGGGTCCTATTGGAAAAGAGATGTATATATATAGACAAAGTGATAAAGCAAAGAAGAAGTTTAGTTAATGAAGAAGATTAAGGGTTAAATTTGATGGATTTGGTGGCCGCCCTTTGTTAATCACCATGGAGACGTGTCCTCTCTTTTTGAAGAATAATAACGCAAAAATACACAACTGCATGCCACTCTCAATCTCTCCCTTTACAGCACTGCTGATTGTGATTATGAACTCTCTCACTCTCCCACGTGTCCCTCACTTTTTCTTTTTTGCTCTTCACATCCCCATATATTTCTCATTTAA
>JBBPDJ010000004.1:11519741-11542583 GCA_037974625.1 Cucumis cinereus | reverse complement strand
ATAATAGTTCGTTTTTTTTAATTTAATTTGTTACGCCACACTATCAATAATAGGTGCAGAAAGAGAAATTGTAGAGAGCATATCCATATGTTTTATTATTATTAGAAGTAGTAGTACCATCTTATGGCTTTTATTTATTGAATGAGAAGTAGAGTGTGTGGTGGGTACATTATGTGATTACTAAAGAAATAAAAAGGTTTGGTTACCTTTGGGTGATTACTAGCTAGGGTTTACATTTTTACATATTCAAGTAAAAATATAGGGGTGGGGGTAGGGACTCAAATATATTATTTGAGTTATATATATGTTCATTTTGGTTAGTTAAGTGAAAGTTAATATAGATTTAAGTATGAATAAATTAAATGAAAAAAAAATAGAATATTGAGACCTTTTTCTCATAGTCTTAAATTTTTGTTGACATATCAATATTTTCATATTGATACCTCTTTTTTTTCCTGTGGATTTAACATTTGAAGAGCGAATCAATATTTTTATTACAAACATAAAAATTAAGCAATACAATGATAATATAAACCATAAATGTTGTAACTAGTTTAAAAAAGCATAAAAAGATTTGGTTATCAATTAAAACATATTTATCTTAAATTGTTTGAAAATATCCAAACATATATCCACATATTATCAATATTTTCCTAAAATGACATCAAAACTTAAAAAGATTAGTGTATGTAGAACATATAGATGATAAAGAAAAATATGGCTTATATAGTGAAGCACCTACAATAATAATAAAGAGGAGATTGGAGTTGATTGTTAACAAAACATTTCATCACCACTTGTTAATGAAGTGTCAGAATTTTATTTTACTTAAAAAAAAAAAAAAAAGATCTTTGAAGAATAAGAATTATTTAAAATTTTTATGTAATTTTAAATACAGTTAAGATGTACACCCTTTGGAAATTCCTGTGATTTTAGGAGAAACCCTAATGAAGGCCCAATATTGTGTCCCATAGTAAAGTGGTCTTAGTCAACTATGGCCCATATAAGGATGCCACAATATTAGGCCCAAAATTGTGGCCCATATTGCACCCCTTCACTTTTTTCTCCCTACCTTCTTATAAGGTATCTTCATGATTGTATTAACAAATGCCTTTTTTCTTTTTTCTTTTTTATTTATTTATTTTCTGTTTATTAAAGATATTGGAACTATTAAATTCGATGTTGAATCCTCTAGTTTTGCATATCAACATATATCTTAGTCTCTTCCAGGTATAACAATCAATCAACCATATGAGATGCTGGCATTTTTGGGGCAAATTTTGATTTTTTTAAAATTATTATAGTTAGAAAGTATTATTAAATTTTAAAAAAAAATTAGGTTAATATTTATTGAAAGGGAAGGAAGTTTGGATATAATTAATATTGGTTGTGATATAAATGAAAAGGATTGATTAGGACAATAATTGTTCATATATTTATTTAATGAAGTTCATTAATATGTATTTGGATTTTGGATACCGAAATGTGATTTTACTAATGTTGGTTTAGTCTTTTAAATATTAAAGTTTATTTAATGGACAAATATACCCTCCTTGTGGATTAACATTATGACAACAAATAACAGAAGTCGTAAAGATTAATGAATGAATGAATGATTTGGATGTGTTGTTCATAATCGCAATCCAATCTGATCATTATCAATTCTTTTTTTCCTTTTTTGGAGGTTAATGATTCTGTTCTGAATACAGTCCAAATTACAAGTTTTGGATATGCTTTTTTTTTTTTTTTCTCAATTTTAAAAATATTAATGTCTAATCAATTTTTAACTTTGTAGTTTATGTTAATTTAATTAATGAATTTTCAAAAGTATCATTTTTCACATTATTAGACTTAAATCTATTTGATCTAAAATTTAAAATTCAGTGTCCTATTTTACATAAGATTTATAGACTAGTTTCATCTAATTTAATGTTAATATTTACGCACATGTTGAATGGTGAATTGAGTTCAAAAATAAATTTAATTCGACAAACCGTCCAAACTCAATTAAGGGCCATGGAGTCTATAAATAAAGCCTTTTAAAAAAACGTTTGGATAGCATAGTGAATTATTATAATATGTGGTTATTATAGTATGTGTTCGAGGTACATACTATTATAGTTCGGTTTATAATAACCTGTGTTTGGATTGCTGATTATTTTAGTGTGTGTTTGGAGGGAAGATTATCATAGTTTGAATTATAACTATATGCAAATTAAATATAGGTTATTTAAGATCGTGTGTAATTTTTTTTGTACTATTGTTCTTAATCATACAAATAATCAATTTTCATTTTTTTTTTCTTTTTCTAGATCATTTTTATTTTTTATTACTAGTTGATTTGTTTAATAATTTGATATTTTAAATTTACTGGATTTTTAAATAAAATTTATACTTTTGTCACTTTAACTAATTAAAAAGAAAATGTGGTTTTTTCTTTTATCATAGTATGCTAAATTCAAATGAAATAATATAGTATTTTAATCTTGAATTCAATTATTGGAAAATTATTTTTTTTTTATCAAATTATATTTGAGGGATAAAAAAAATGAAACATTTTCAAATATAGCAAAAAAAAATTGAAACTATTTACAAGATAGAGCAAAATCTATCAAATTCTTTAGAGTCTATTTAAGTTTTTTTTTCTCTATATTTTGTAAATAGTTTAAATTTTTTTTTTGTTACCTATAAAAATTTTAATCCTAAAAAAACCATGAAGATTCGCTAAGTTTTAAAGATTGAATCACACTTGAAGACTATAGTCAATTGACCACAGAAACATTCTTTTAAAACTTCAAGTTTAAGAATGTTCATAAGTTCTGTTTTCTTAAATCAATCATACACATTTCACAAAAAGAATTAAATGATAAGATAGCATAGATCGAGCCACGTTCACATGTGTTACTTTGGATTACATTAAAGACAAGGTCAAGATTTTCTTGTTTTTTAAATTTTTGGTAATTTAGTAATGTTGAATGTATGAACAAACAAAAGGGCGATTTAATTAATTTTTTGAAAGAGAAATGGGGGTTAATTATAAATATAAGAATTACAATATTATATTTTGATTAGAAATGACAAAACTAATGCATCCAAATCGAGTGACGTGGCGAGGTCACTTGTCCTTATCCATAAATCATTAGAACAAGCAACACGTGTCAAGTATTACATTTGAACATGGTCCCACCAATTGCCCCTAGTTTTCATCCAAAAATCCGCCGTTTAAAACAAATCCCACGCCTCAACGCCGGTTGTTTCTTCTCTTCAATCACTCCTCTTAAACCTCCACCCTACCAAGCTCTACGAACCCAAATCAAAATCTGTTTGGCTTGGCGTATGAGCCGTAGATTTTACCAGGACGAGATAAAAGGAATGAAAGATCCAACGGTGAAGCACGAGGCGATGTTGAAAGGGCGGAGAGATCATCATCATCATCATCATCATCATCATCATCATCATCATACAGGATCATCTTCAAATCAGACGGCGAATCCAGCAGTGGCGGCGAAGGCGGAGCAACTTAAACGGGCGGAGGAGTCTCTAAGAACGGTTATGTATTTGAGCTGTTGGGGCCCTAACTAAGTAATCATAAAAGTCAAAGCTACGTCAACAAGAACAGTGGAGTGGAGATTAGTGAAGCTCTGAAATGTGAATACTCATATGAATCTACTCCATTGCAAATTAGATAACAAAATGTGTCTACAACCTTTGCATTTCTAAGAAAACTCTAGAACAACGTCGTTTTGAAACTACAATATTGTAAATATCCCTTTATTATTATTAATTTTGTCCTTTTTTCAGTTTCCTGCCTCTGCCTTTGGGAACCTGTTCCATCAATCAAACTTCTTTTGTATAGTTGCTGTCAAATTTCAAATATTTGGATTTTTTTTTTAAAATATATGTCAAGTTGGAAGAAACTTGCTGTGTGAATAATACAACGTAATGAGAACACTCGAACATTTGTAATTATAGTATTAAACTTTTAAATTTAAAAATTTTAATCATCGTACTGTATAAGTACTAATATTGGGTCAAATTCAACCTTCAATCTTACATGTATAAATTGTATCATTTATAACAGTTTAGGGTTCAATTTTATCCTATATATGGATTCAATTTTATCATACTTATTAAGTTTGAGAGTCTAATTTTTAACCCTTATAGAAGTTTAGTGATTTCATTTTTTTTTCATCAAAAATTTAAGGGTGTAATACTTTAGGAGTGACTTTTGTAATTTGTTTATTTTTAGTACACCAATTTTTTAAGTGAGTGATTTGAATCTCTACTAGTTAGGATACTCACTTCAATAATCTACCAAGAAAATTTAATTCTAACTTTTGATTGTTTTAATAATGTATTAGTACAAAGGCTTTTAAGTTTTAACACTAAATGGAGCAATCTTTTCAGTCAGTTGTACTAACTCGAAAAATAATATATACGAGCGATGTGTATTAATAAACGAAGAAAGTTTAGTTCTACATCATTTTAGTTTTAACGAGGATGAAAGAATCTCGCTAAGGTCCAACAAAACCATAAAGAGTAAAACAAAAAAAAGTAGATCGTGATTAGAGTTCTTCTTAACCATAGTATATCGAACCTAGATCATGGTGTTACATATTTGAAAGAAGTACGTACTAAAAATAAACTCATAACGTGTGATCGTGCACCCACAACCCCCATTTTTTTGCTTTAGTTAACTCCCATTACTAGTCGTTACTACAAGAATCACATTTACTTTTTATCCTTTATATGCTAAATATTGTAGTTCAAGCTCATGACCTACTTTGAAATCTTTGAATATGAAAAGATTTGGGTTGAGTGGATCATTCTCCATTGGTCATGTGCCCTCTCCTTACTCTTCTTACTATTAAACTTCTTAGTTCTCAAGTATGTTCGCTAAAATAATAATAATAATAATAAAAATAAATAATGAATATATAAAGTTACAATTAATTGGGTAGCTAAATTTGGTATTTAGTATGAAATGAATTAAGTAAAGAAAAGAAGATTAAGATAATGTTTAATGTGGGTTAACATTAGCAGACAAGGTTGGTGCAGGGTACCTGACAAAATGCATTTCAGACAAATACACACCGGCCTTCCAATCCCCCCCTTCCCCCGCTCTAAATAAAATAAACCGCCAATGGTAAAACAAACAAACCATGGATTTTGAAGAATGGTATATTAAATCATTTTTCGATAATCCCAAAAAACACTATTCTTATGGTCCTATCCTGAAAGTGAAGTTATTTTGTCTTTATATAGAAGCTTATTCCCCTTATCCACATTTTAACAAGTTGATGCAGCCAGTGAGTGTGTACCTAAGAGAGATAAGTTGAGAAATTAAAAAATGAGGTATTTGAGGAGAGCTTGGAATTTGGGTGTGATGGAAAGTAGCCACGCCAATAATGAAGAGTACTACTTCTCCAGATGGAACAACGACTGTGGGTGTGTTTTTCAGTCGAAGCTCCAGCAGTTTGATCAGCAGAACGATGACGGCAGGGCAGCTCAGGAACTTGGCACCAGCAGTAGCTCTCAGAAAAATGGAAGAGATGGAGGAGGAAGAAAGGAGAGTTATAAGGCTGAAGATTCTCTTCATAAAGTCATGTACTTGAATTGTTGGACACAAAGCTAGCTCGACTGGGCACTACTTCTGTTTATGCCTAATTAAAAAACTACAATCTTTTTTTTTTTTTTTTTTTTTTTTTTTTCTTTTTGTTTTTGTATAATATATCGCTCTTTTGATATTTGAGTCTTAGGTTGTATAATACAGATTAGAGTGAATGTGATTGGAAGCTCATATAAACAGGCAGCCAAGTCAGTTTGACTAATTGGGCCACACCAAACGTTCATGGGCCAAATAGGTTTGGGCCAGCAAGTCCGGCCCCACGGAAAATGAAGAGAAATTAAGAACAAAATAAATAATTAAATACAACAATAAGTGAGAAAAGAAAAGATGGGAAAGAAGTGGTTGAGGCGAAATATAGGGAGAAATAGAAGAAGAAATGGAATCCACATGATGATGGCATGGAGCATCAAAAAAAAAAAAAAAAAAAAAAACACAAATTCATGCCATTCTCATTTCCATTCATACCAACAACGTGATTCCCCCATTTTCACCTCTTTCTTAAATTTTATAATTTCCTCTCCCATTCTATATTTCATTTAACTCCTCTATGTCACTATGCATTCAAATCCTAAATATTTTTAAATTCACACCGACATTACTTTTTGAGAAATTTTCACAAATAAACAAAAATGTCAAACTATTTACTAAAATAGCAATAAAAAAATAAAAAACACAGATACACTTCTATCAACATCAATAAATGAGAGATTTCTTTGATTAATTTATATTGCTGATAAACTATCAGCGTTTATCTGAGTTACAAAAAATGTAGAAAATTTTGTGTTAAGTTATAAATAGTTTAATCTAAATTTGTTTTATAACATAATTAGAATGATGTGAATTGGTGGAGTTGTTGAGCCCCTCCATATCCACAAATTAAATCCATATGCACCAAAGCAACTACATGCTCGAGGCTTCATGTCATGTCTTGTATTCTAATTTGTACTCATTGCCTTTGTGTTTGGGCGTGGTAGTGGGCATTACCAAAGCAAGCAATGGGTGTTGTTCATAATGGGATTCTACAAACCCACTAACTCACCAAATCAATAGTAACACAAAATTACATCCATTGTATTTATCCTTCCAATCAAAACTCAATTCACATCCATCATCATCATCATCATCATCATCTCAACTAATTTTTCATATATAAAATCAACTTCCATCATTTCACACTTAATTACACAATCTAAATCTCATTGACAAATTGATATTTGGTATGTGATGTTCATAGTATCCATCCATCCATCCCATCCATCCATCTTCACTAAGAAAAAATAATAATAATAAAAATAAAAATGTTCCCCAACAATTATAATGTGCATTTTATTTTATGCATATCCCCCACCTTTCTTCATCTCAACTGATCCCTTTCCATTAGGCAAATGAGTGTCATGCGCAAACCTTTTCCAATACCAATGACTCTTCCAAACTTGACTCATCTCTTCAATTGGAATGCCTTTGGTCTCAGGTAAGAAAAAGAAGATGAATATCGACATGACTAGAACAAAGAAGGCGAAGAAAAGGAACAACCCGAATTTCAAATGGCAAAGCATTGTCAAGAACACTTGAGCTATGATGAATGTGAACAACATGTTCACCGAAACGTTTACACTTTGTGCAGCTGAACGAATCTCCAATGGAAAGATTTCACTGGGCACCAGCCAACCTAGAGGCCCCCACGACCATGCGAATCCCGCAACATATATGCAAATGAACAGCACCACCACAATTGCATACCATTTCGGCAAAGCGCCTGGGTCTCCATCAACTCCAAATTTAGCACCAATTGCTGCTGCCACAACCACCTAAAACCCACAAACCCACAAACATTTAGCTTTCTTTCAACACTATAATCAAATTATTCAACCAAGACTAGTCACCCTTGAATATATAATTCTTCTTATTTACACATTGTTTTTAACCAGTTCTTATACCTGACATATCAACATTTGAACTCCGCCCTCCAGGAAAAGAAACCTCCTTCCCCATTTGTCAACACCGTAGATCGAAACAACGGTAGCAGCAACATTAACAATACCGGTGATCACAGCAGACATTAGGGCAGCATCACTTCCGAACCCAATGGTATCAAACAGGACAGGAGCATAGAACATGATGACATTGATACCAGTGAGCTGTTGGAAGAAAGGAATCAAAATGGCCATTGTGAGATGGGGTCTGTATTTCTTCTTCAAAAGATTAGTCCAAGGATTCTCCACTTGCTTTGATGCATCACTGGCTGCAACAAGGTCATTGAACTCTTCATCAATGTCATCAATTCCACGGATCCTTTTAAGTTGATGTCTAGCCTCGTCGTGACGTCCTCGCTCGATCATTGAGTTCGGAGTGTCGGGGAGGACCAACGACCCGACAGTGATAATAAGAGCAGGAACCACAGCACCACCTAAACTCAAACGCCATCCCCAACCACCTTTGATCTTTGCAAAGAAAAAGTTCAACACATTGGCTATTAGAATCCCAACTGTGATTGACAATTGGAAACCAATGTTGAGGGCTCCTCTGTATTTGTATGGAGCCATTTCAGATAGGTACAATGGCACTGACTGTTTACAAAAAGAAAAACACATTTAGTTAAAATCCAAAATAAGGTTAAAGAAGTCAACCCATTTTGAGTATGAAACTGTTGACCATGAGAACTATATATGATTAATTTTCAGAAATGTATGCATAAAAAACAATTGAATTCATTAGGGACTTGGAAAAGACAGGACATGTGCATTGCAATTTCAAGGGTCAACGCTACAAAAGAGTAAACGGTGGGGAGAATCAGGCATATAAATTAGGGTTTTAAATTTCCATAATATTTTCATTTCTTTATTAAAGAAGAATATACAAAATAATGTTAGAAATCCCAATTTTGATATTTTTAGATTAAGACATATGAACAAAATTATATATTACATAAATTAGGGGAAAAAAAAAAGGAAATTGAAATTAGTGTTTGTCCAATAGTTTAGTTTGATTTAATGAGGAAAAGGAAATTAAATGGGTGGGTCCCACTTTGGCACTTTTAACGTTTCAACAACCAAACGGTGGTTATTGTAATTGCCAATTGGTGGGTTTTTTCGAAAATTAGAAAACTCATCAAACAAAAGTACACAACCTCTATAAG
Source organism: Cucumis cinereus (assembly GCA_037974625.1). Taxonomy (NCBI): domain Eukaryota; kingdom Viridiplantae; phylum Streptophyta; class Magnoliopsida; order Cucurbitales; family Cucurbitaceae; genus Cucumis; species Cucumis cinereus. Next base: position 11,533,818 of record JBBPDJ010000004.1, on the reverse strand, counting down.
CAAATTTAATAATTGTATTTTCTTCCCATCCATCTATGATGTAATCTCTATATTTTTACTCTTTTTTTCTAATTTAAAAATTCAAATAACTTTTTCAAATTCTCTTTTTATCTATATTGGTTATAAATATAGTAAAAATTTACTTTTTATGGATGATAAACCGCGATAGACTCTAATATATATCTTTATTGTTAATAATACATACTGAATTTAGCAAAAAAAAGAAAAAAAGAAAAAAAAGTTTTTATATAATTGATTTAAATTATTGCCAAATCAACGTATTATTAATATTTAAGTTAGAAGTATTATCACACATCATATCACGTAGGAAGAAAAAGAAAAATTATAATATTATTTTAAAACAGATCTAGAGGACGGGTAGGACCTAGAAATCATAAATGATGAAACAGTCCAAAAACTTCATTTTTACGATCAATTTCTTTATTGCCGGAAAAGAAAAGGGAAGATACCTGATTGGCAAAGCCGATACCAAAACCAAGCAAAATACGACCAAGAATAAGCATCCAAACAGCCTTAGCAGCGCCATTGATAATAGCACCCGAACAAAACAACACCCCACCAAACAACATGGACCATTTCCGCCCAAATTTACGCGTCACCGTCGACGCCACCAACGACGACAACAACGCTGCCAAGTACAGCGACGACGTGAACAAAGTCAACTTCTCACTGTCGTATTGACAGTACTGGTTCTTCGATTTTCTGTCGTTCTTCTTTACGTACACCGAGTAGAAAAACTTTTTCAAGAATGAATCCATCGAAGTCACCCCACCTACCCACATTTAACAACAGATATTCATCATCAATAAACAGAGCAGAAAGAAAAAAATAAAAATAAAACAGAGCCCATATTGTTAAAAATCTCAATTAGTACCTGAAATTCCGATATCGTAACCGAAAATAAGCCCGCCCATGGCGGCGACGATACATGTTACGGTGACATAAAGAGTAAGATTCCCCGGATACGCCTTATTACTTCCACCGGTGGCGATCCCGACGGCCGGCATTTTGGAACGGAGCAAGAAAATAAAAGAAATCAAGGAAAGGAAATTGATTATAATTAGAAATTAGAAAGAGAGAACATAAGGGCAGTGTGAAGGGGGGGAAGAGGGAGTAATGGCGACAGAGTTGGAGTTGGAAATTTTTTATTTATAGAGAAGAGGGAAGGTTTGAAAACGAAGGACAAGTTGGAGAATTAAAAAAAAAACAATTAATTTTATTAAAATGAGAGAAAAAAACAGTAATATATCAATCAATTATGGTTAAACATTTTCTTTAAAAAGACAAAATAAATAAATTAAAAAAAATAATAATAATTTGGGAAGATGGAGATGGGAGATAAGGACAAGCATCGTTTACATTAAATATATGTTTAGGGTTAATTATATAAAATAAGATTGAGTTGAGTATGAAATGAAGAAAATTTTGGAAGGGAGAGCGGAGGATTTTGGAGGGTACATGACTTTTCGTAAAGATATGTTAAAGCAAAAAAAAAAAAAAGCAATAGTAATTAATTTAGAGGAGATGGGTGTGATAAAGATAACATTTTTTTTAACCATGGAATAAATGCTATGGATAAGATTGTGTGATTTGATTTAATTTAATTTAATTGTTGGTTGAAATGCAAGTTGGAGAGGGAGGGGAGTGGTATAGCGCGTTTAATGAAATGAGTAATGAGAATGGAGAGAGATTTTAAAAGCATACGTCATAATTGGAGTATATATGTATGAATGAATTGTACGTAATAGTAACAGTAATATTGGTGGAAGTCAAAGAAAGGCAGTTTGAATTTTATTGGTTTACTTTGAAAATGCATCAACGGCAGTATAGAAGGGGATATGGGTTGTTGTGTGCTAGTGGGGGTGCGGTGGGGGTGCCTACTCTTCTTTCTACACTTCTAAACACATTGGTTTTCTAAACCTTGATGGTTAAGAACATGTTCTTACATTTTGTTATTTGTTTTTCACATACCTTTTAACTTTTAACCATTATAATTCTATCCTCAGTGTTTCTAAATTAAAATAAAATTTTGAATTTAGTGGTGATCCAAAGTCCTATCACAATTCAAATTCTCATTTATCGTCAAGTTTCAATTTTTATATGACATTCTAAAGAATCCATAGTTTTTAAACTTTAGTATCAAAGCTACCAATTTTGGTGAGTCAAATAATGAGAGGTAGCAAGTTTTTGAACCACAATTAGAGTCAAAGATTTGGAAACTAAAATTGACCCTCAATCTAGCTAGCTTAGAAAGTGTGATGTTCCGAGTTTAGAAGGGAGACATTAATGAATCGATATCACATTTGAATAAGAGAAATTTTGGTAGCATGAAAGTATGATTAAGAAATACTTGAAAGAATTAAAAGTAACCACTTATATCACCATAGTATACATTCCTCTTTGGAGGCTCATTCATATAGAAACTTCAAAGTTAAGGTTGTCTAACTTGTAGCAATCCTATGTTAGGTGGCCTCTTGAGAATTTTTTTAGAATGCATGTGAGTGAGGACAAAACATGTTGAAAAAACATGTGTTGGTTTGTGGGAACAACTTTAATTCTTAGAAGTCTCTGAGACAAGCAAGGATGACGTAGTGGGGTCTTAGAGAAATGTCAAGACTCTCAGTTGTCGACTCCGAGTTTCGAATCCTATGCTTGGACCGTTATAGAAATATTATGGATAGAAAAAATCCTTTAATGGAATTTAAGTCTGTTTTTTTTTTTTTAATGGTGGTTAGATTGTTGAACCATTTGAATTTTGATTTATCACATGTAGCTTACAATTGAAAAAAACTTACTTGCAAGAAGGTATGTATGTGTATTTGTAGACCCTACACATGACAAAGTATTATTGTGTCACGTTCACAACTCCAATTTAAACATGATTGATTTTGCTCCTTTTTTTTAAGTAAATCAACACAAATTTTCACTCTCTCCCTTCCCTTGTATTATCTTTTTAATCTTTTTTCTTTAGTCATATCTCATTTTCAACAATGTAGTTTAAATTTTATATTTACTATTTTAATTGATCATATATATATATATATATATATATAAACGAGCTTGCTTAGATATCTCTAAATTATTCACTTTCTATAAAATTATAAGAAATTATTTTAAGTGACAAAATACTATAAATATTTTCAAATATAAATAAATAAAAAAACTTCAATGGGTTGAGAAATTTTTTTGCTATTTACTATATTCATAAATAAGTTGGTCATTTTACTATATTCAAATTGAAAGCACATTATTATATATTTATAGTATAGATGTGAAGAGTATAAGACTATATATCTACGATTAATACAAACTACAAAATATAGAGATTTGAAGGTGCCATAATAATAGTTTGCCATGGGAAAAGGGGATACCACAATTTAGCTAGTTTCTTTGTCTTTCTCCTTTTGGCTTTCTCTTTTGGATGGTCTCGAGTCTGGAAAGTGTCTTCCTAAATTTTTGTTCTCATTTTTTAATGGAGCTTTATGGTTGTTCTTATAGAGATTATGTTTTAATAATTTTGGCGATTTAGATTTGATGTGGTGCTTTTGTTTGTCACCCTCAGGTTGCTGGATAAAGACAAGACAGACACCCCAAAGTTTCTTCCTTTTTTTTAAAAAAAAAAAAAAAAAAGTTATTTTTTAATTATTAAAAAAAAAACTGACCTTGATCTATTTTTTATGACGCATAAAAAATCCAACTCTACAAAATTAATTTCCTTTTCTCTTTTTCATACTGATTTTTTCTGAGGTTTCTTTCTTTGCTGTGTCCTGTTATTTGAGCTCAAGAAAATCTATGTGCTAGGATTATCGTATATGTTTGTTGTGTTATTCATCCTTGAAAAATATAAAAGTTTGTTCAAGCATTCGTTCTCAACAGTTTATGAGGTTGTTGTTTGTGTGAATGGTTTGTTGAAGATTTACGTGAAATCGAATTGTATGCTTCGCTTTAGGGGGGGCTAAAGCCATTCTATAGAGAAGGAAGTTCTCATCAAAACTTAGGAGGAGCCTAAGTCACGTTCGTGAAGGGAGTTCACAAATGAGAAGAAAAGATACATCAATAAAGAAGAAGTTTTATTCACTTAGGGGGAGCCTGAGTATTGAAAAGAAGAAGTATCACATCTACGGGCACCTAGGTATCTCGTGAGTTAGTTCTACCTGTAATCCTGAGTTTACAGATAAGTACAACATTGTATTATAATTGTTTAACTCATTGATATTAGTGAATTATCTTTCCTAGGCACTATGTCTTCCAGACTAGTTGTTGTTACGCCAAACTTGGTTACCATTTGTCATGTGTTTTATTGTTGTACTTTCTGTTATTTTTATTGTGGTTACTATTCTTGCTAGGACATATCGTGCAACATCTTACTCCACACAAGAGAACTGTCGTTACATAATTTCATAAAGCAATAAAAGATGTTAGTACTTAAATATTTTAACAATATTGCATGTTAGTAGTTGAACGTGTTTTAATATATAACCAACTATGCTCTTTTGTATTTGGTTATTTATCCTTTTGGTAAATTTTAAGATGAGATTTTATTTTAGAAATCTTACGGGATTTTATGATATAACTTAAAGTTTTTGTTTGTATTTTGTTGTGAAAAAATTGATGTAAGAAGTAGACAAATGCGAGAAAACTTAAAGTATGTATATGAAAGAAAAAAATAATGTCTATAATTTATTTTACAATTGGTTGTTTTTTAATTCAATGAACTTCCAACAAATTGGTTACTATACTAGCAATGAGAGCATTTTTTAAAAGTTCAAAAATATCAAAATATTAATGATTTTTGTTTATGTTATACCAACTTTTTAAGTTTTTTTTTTAGTTTAAGGGTACTTTCAAAATGAAATATTGACGGTATCTATTTAAAACTAATATTAATAATTTTTTGAATTTTTTTTTTCTAAAAGTGTGAGAATATTTTATAAAAATTGAAGAATATTTTTAAAAAAAATTTAGATATATATATATATATTTGTATGATTTATATAAAATGAAGGGATGAGTATGAAACATAGAATTGAGGGAATGGAAGCAATAAAGTTTGGTTTGGGGAAGATGGAGGGCCCCACGTAGGATGGGGAAAAAGTAGACAGTAAAAAGGCAGTGATTTGGCATTAACTTTAGGAAGATTGGATGGGCCCCACGTAGCATTAGTTTCAATTCCTCGTGCATTGACAAAATTCATGTTGTCCCTCGATTTCCACTTAGGTTTCCCCATTGCAATGTATGGAGAATGCAAAATTACTCTCCAAACCTATTGTCAATTTAAGTCTAGTTCAAGTTATTAGTTTCAACTCCAAACTAAAGTCAATGGTCTCAATGCTTATAATCAATTTCTTTTATGCTTACCTTTTGAAGTTGGTTGACCTCGGTCGTAGTTGATAAAGGTTGGCTAATCTCGACTTCCAGAAGTTTTTCATTTTTCTTCGATCAACTTCTGCAAGTTTGTCGCTCGACTATCTCTTCATCTCTTTAGACTCTAGTTCATCCTTTTCTTACTCATTTAGTGCCTCCATCTTTTTCTTGGCTCATCCCTCAACATGTTGTTTGGTCTCCTGTTCTATTTAGGTGGTAGTATTTTGTTGCTTAGAATAATGAAAAATAAAATAATTTGAGAATTAAAAAAAAAAAAAAAAGATGACGTGAAGTAAAATATAATGCCAGATCATGGGAAGCCGATTGTGCACTGTCCTGTCCGCCATACTTCTGTGATATTAAATTTAAGATAAAACTAAGTAAGAATAGGTCAACTTCATCCCTAGCTGTCCCCACCCTTTTTCCATTTTCCATTTTCCATTTTCTTCTTCCTTTCTTTTATTATTTATTATATTTTCAACGTCATTTTCTCTTCTTATTCCTATTTTAAATAAATTATTATATACACACACCATCCAAAATATCAATACCACCATAATTAATAAATATCTTCTTTGAATATCAGAATTCAGAGGTTTATATAAACAATAATATTTGTACAAAGGAATCAAAAGGGTTGCATGAATTAATATATATAATATAAATTGAAAACAAATTGGGTTTAAATAAATTAAATTAATTAAATAAATTTAGTTGTTGGTTTAAAAAGATTTAAAAGTTAAAAGCAAGGAATAGCGTTGTAGAAGGTTGACCTTGAAAGGATAAGATAAGATTATGGGAAGATGTGTGTGATGGGTTGTTGTTCACATGATCAAAAGCTGTCATCTAATTTTTTTTTTGTTCAAACAAATGGAAAAATAAAAATAAAAATAAAAATATACATTTATTTATTTATTTATTTATTTTTCTTCAATTCAATTTTTTATTTTAATTTCCCCTAATTACCTTTATTTCTATGTGGCAAACTCATCCATTTCAAGTCCCCTTTTTTTCATCCTTACCTTCTTTTTTTTTTCCTTTTTCACAATTGTCATGTGTTCATAATTTCCTTTTTCTTTTTTTAATAATAACATTTTAATTTTATTAATTGGAAATATGGATATGAAGTGTGTTCCTTTCACACTAAGACTTCAAAAAAAAATTAAAAAAAAAAAGTTAGAAAAATAGAAAATTTGGAATGAAGTTTAATGTTTGTGGGTCCAAGTTTGGAATAGGGAGGGATGTCGTTGTCGTTGGAAAGCCTTTGCTTCTCAATTTCCCCTTTTCACTAATTTAGTATAGGGCAGAGGTGTCGTTGTATAATTTTTTTTCCTACCTCATAATTCAGTTCTTCCTCAATTTTCATTTAATCTAACACTACCTTATCCTCTTAAATGGAAACAAATGATGATCCTTGAATGTTTAGATTTCTGTTCAAATCCGAGGTTTTAGGTTAGAGATGACATCGGGTTGAACTTTTAAATTTCTGTTTTATTGTCCTCGGTTTTTTAGAAAATATGCTACTAAGTTCTTTAAATTTTAATTTTGTATCTAACAGATTCACGACATGCAATTTTGTATCTAAGTATTTTTTGTTATTTCAAGATTTTTTTAAAAAAAAACAAATTTTTAGACACTCGATAGGTTTAAGGAGAAATAACCTTAAGGATATGTTTATATTGACTTAAAAAATGTTATTTTTCAAAAAGTCTATTTCGTTTTAAAGATTTTGATAACAACTACTTAAGGTGAAAATGCTCGTGTGTTTCGCAACTCTTTCTCAAAAATATTATTTTATGTATAAAGTTTACTGACAAATTAAGGTGTTAAGGGATGGTGGTAGTCGGAGTTGGTTGGCAAAGAGCAATGGTAGCCATGACAACATAGTAGGAATGAGGTAGAGACTTATAAAGTTCCAGACCTATTACACTTACCCTAAAGTTCAAAAAGTCATAAATTTATTGGTTACAAAATTGAAAGATTACGAATCTCTTTCACATATTTACAACTAAAAAATCTACAAGAAAGGAAGTCGAAAGTTTTGAGACCGATAAAGTTGCAGACCGTATTACACCCAAATTTGGAAGTTTAAAACCAATCTTGTCATGAAAGATGAGGAATATTATATAGTATTATTATAGAGACAAATAGGAAGCAAGATATGATACTCAATCTTTCATTACTATATTAAAATGTGTTTATTTAAGTGAATATTACTATAAATTTGTATGTGTATAGACCAAAGTTCAAAAAGGTTGATTGGGCCATTAATTGATCATTAAGCCTTTCGGTGATTCTTTAGATTTTCTTTTGATCATACTCTTTCAACAACAATGACAACCAAAGATTGCAGACTCTCAAAATCTCTAATACTAAAACTTTGAAACTACATATAGTACTGGAATCACATTGTTCAAATATTCCCAAACATCAATCCAATAAAATATAATTTTTTTTCTTTTTCATTACCTTTAATAAAGCTTTCATTAAAGTCTAAATCCATGTTGAATGTGAATTATACGTTGATTATGCTTCGTTAAACATGGAATCAGAGAAGTTGGTCGTGTCTATAATATGTTTGGTAGGTAAATTATAGAAATTGGGATTAATTAGTTGTGGATAATTAGTACAAGATTTTGAAGTCAATAAGGAAAGATTGATGCATAATATATACAAATTATAATCAATTACTTGTGGTTAAGTATAAGATTTTGAAGTCAACAAGGAAAGTTTATGATGCATTGATGCTTATCTTGGTCTTGTTCTATTATAGTCACGACACAAACTCCACCTAAGTCAATGAATAAAGTTTCTTGTCCTTTTTTTTATTGTTTTTGTGTAAGTAATATATGAGTTATTTATTGCATAATTAATGTACATTACAATTCTCAAATTCTTATTTTTTTTTTAAGAAAAACTTAGGTGTTACCTGAGTTGTTTCTATTTTTGCAGTCTACACACGTAACAAAACTCTATTAGTTTAAGTTATATTTATTTTTTAAAATAATAAAATCTTTTACCGTAATAAAGTCTCTTTTTGATTTGACATTTTCGGAACCAAATAGAATTTTGTCACGTGTTAGACTGCAAAAGATAAAGACAACCCAACTAGTACCTAAGTATCTCACTTTTTTATTTAAAAAAAAAACCCGTATTTACCTAAGAATTTATTAAAATTTACTAACATGAAATAAGAGGGGGTTAATACCAGCAAAAAGAGTTTAGCTTTGTTAGCATCGTTGTTTTGAAGATCCAAAAATCAATATACTTTGAAGTATGTTTTAGTTTTAGTGTTGTACTTCTAGATGTCTAATTTTAGTTTTTATACTTTTCTATTTTGAGTTTATTTAAGAAAAAAATGTTTTTTCAAAAAACTTATTTCTATTTAAATTCTTTTGATAAAAACTCTTCAAAATCTATTTTGAATGGCCGTTGAATACCATAATAATTTTTTCTGCAATGATTTATTTTTTAAATTAAACATTTGAACATATGGAAATAGTTTGTATAGTTAGCCACTAATAAACTACGATATTAAAATACGATATATTTCTTGCACTGCTATAGTCACGGACTCACAAGAAAACTCCTAACTCAGCATATTATTGCAACTCTTACCAAAGTCAATGAATAAAATCACTGAATTTTTGGATTTTATAAACTCAATACTTGACTAAATTTATGGCATAATTAATATAAGTGAACATGATTGATCAAGACTTCATGCTTCAATGATTGAGCTAAAAATGTCTATCTAGTGCTTACCAAACAGGGAAAAGTGATTTTGGAAACAGACGGCCCAAACTCTTGGCCCAGTTTGTTGAAACCATTCAAGCCCATGGGCCTTTATTCTCATCATTCAAAAAACTTTTTTGATCTATCCTTTGCTTAAGCTGCATGTTTTGACCTTATTTATTGGTTCAATAATCAATAGAGAAGGCATCAACTTCAAGTTTACTGCACCCATGGAGTTGCCACTTGTGGTGGGGTTCAACCTAACTTCACATTTTTAAGATACATTATCATATGTTCCCTTAAAATATCACAAAATTCTCTCTCCTTCTATTGAAAGACAAGGTCTAGTTTATAACCCATTAATTACCCTCCAAATATTCAATAGTTGTAAAAAAAAACACTGCAATTGCAAGATATGACAATTAGAGTTTAAAGTATTAGAAAATAAAACACAATTCAAAAGATTTTTAAAATACAACAAAACTTAGATTCAACTCTTGAAATCTACCAACAATGGTTTAGGGTTGTTGAAAGCTAAATGTTGATGCAACTTGATCAAAGGAGAAGGGATCAGGTTGCAAGAGTATTGACAAGGATTGGAATGCTAGTGTGCTTGAGGTCGAAACTTTTTTGGAAAGACTTTCTATGTTTGAGCGTGAGTGGTCTGGAAAAAATCTGCGGATTGAGGTGGATTATGATGCTTTAGAAGTTATAAATTTGTTGAACATAAACGGGAGCTCTTGAAGATAATAGGAATCTTTTTTTTTTTTGTCACTTTCCTAAAGATAATAAAATAGCTCATGCAATTGCAGTTTTGGCATCATCCTAGCATTGTTCTTTATTTTTGAAAGATGTCTTTCTTACTTGTATTCTCCGAAGAAGTGATAGTAAGTGAGTTTTGGTGGTTTATTGGTTTCTTTTCCCAAAATATATATATTACTGTATTTGCAATTATTTTAAAATATTTATCCGCTTAATTATTGGTATTTGTATTAACGGAAAAAAATCCTAGGAGATGCTTTAGAATTATGGGCCCCTAACTACCCAAATATAGCAGAAAAGATATCAAATATTGATATGAGGGTTCCACACCCATTCATTAACAAACTGTCAATGCGTAGCAAGAAGTTTCATATGTAAATGGACGGTCCAGTTGTCAGTGCCTATGCTGCTTGCTTCTCATTTGTCCATTACTCATCAGTCATCCCTAAAGCTTATCATATTTATATTTATGAATTAGATTGCAAGATCTGAATTGGGACTGCTACAGACCTGAAGAAATTATTATCCACAATCTATTTTGAAAAGAAAGTGATTATGTTTTTGATTTGACAACAAGGAATCTATCAAAATTAGTAATTAGGTAATTATACATACATACATACATACATACATTACATTCATTGCTTGCTAGATTGCCTAAACTTTTATTTAAGGGTAACCAACATTCATTTGTTGTTACATTAATATATATATATATATATATATATATATATATATATTTTATTGATATTTGAAGAAACTGGACAAGTCTGCCACAACAAACGGGATGTAGAAAAGTTAAAAAATACAAAAGAAAAATACACAGCAGATTCACTGCATCATCTTCATCCATCACTGTCTTTCTCAGTGTCAATGTCCAAAAATGGCAGATGGGTAGAAGCTTTGATTGGAACTGCTCATATTCCTCTCTGTTGTTTTCATTGTCTTCTCTTCCCCCATGTGCCTCTCTTCCCATTCTCAACTACACTGAGTTAATGTATTTTCTGAATTCCCCTCTCTCTCTCTCTCTCTCAAGGCTATAATACAAATGATTATGTGGGTGGTTGGAGATGATTAAATTAGAGCTCTCTAAATACACTCTTTATTATGATGTTTTATGAAAGGTAAGTTTTTTGAATGAACTGGGGATGGGAAAGATAGAGAGAGTATATGTGAATCAAATCAGGTATTGATTTTTAATAAACAAAATTATGTAAGAAGAAGATGAAGAAAAGGATATTACAAACAGGGATTATTACATTCAAGAATTCCAGATTCCATTTAACAGACTACGGAATTTATTTGTGGACAATTTTCTAACGAGTTTCTTAGCATCATAAACTTCAGCTTCTGCAAGTTTTTCAATGTTTTTCATATACCCAGAGTTCACAATCTTTCTTCTTCCACTACTGCTTCCTGTTAATGAGTTTAATATTGAAAGGAGGAATCTTTTGTTACCTGAATTTCCTTCTTCTGTGTCGAGCATTTGCAGAAGCATCTCTATATTTCGATTGTCCTGAGCAAATCTCTTCCTGTTTTTAGGGATCATGACCATTCCTGAGAGTGCCTCGGCTGCCATTTCTCGAACTTCAAAGGATTTTGCACCAAGAAATTTGATGAATTCTGGCATGAAACCACCATCCCCCATTGCTTTCTTGGCTTCCTCTGATGTCCCACATAGCCTAACTGCAACTTTCAGAGCTACTTCTTGAAGAGATACTTCCCCATCTCGTAAGAAATAAAGAAGGTTATCCATGAACCCGTAGTTAATCAAGGTATTTACATTACTAATTGATGAGAAACAGAGGTTTTCAATTGCTCGCATCGTGACTTCTAGGGTTTTGGATGAGGACGAAGATTTTGGATCCATAACACGAACTAAAGCACGAATTCCACCTTCTTTAACCAGCAATTTGTTAACTGATTCATCCCCATATGCTATATTTTGGAGAAAGACTATGGAATTTATCTGCACAGCTTCATCTCTAGATCGAGCGAGGCTAATAAACGTTGAAATTGCACCTTCTTCAATCATAAATCTCTTGATTTCTTCAACACCAACGAGATTACTGAGCACCCCACAAGCAGGGCTGATCAATTCTGCTTTGGAATCAGCATTGGAACAGATTTTTAACAAAGCTGTTACTCCGCCATGGGCAGATACAGACCAAGCATTTTCAGAATTCTCCGTGAATTTCAACAAACACCTTGCGGCTATGTTCTTCCCCACCTCGCTCCCACATTCCATAACGCGAATCAATGGCGCAATTACCCCATTCCCAACTAGAACTGCTTTATAAGAATCAAACCCAGAAATGATATGAAGCACTTTCAGAGCTGCTTCTTGGAGTTCCGTCTCGGGAGAACCAAGAAAATTAACAAGGAGATTCACTATCTCGCCAATTTCTATGATTACTTTCACATACTTTTCGTCTTCGGTTACAGCAGCGAGCAGATTTACAAGAGCTTGTCTCTTCAGATCTGAACAACCAATCTTCATTCTGGTTACAATATCCCTCACATAAAACCTCATATCATCCTTACAAGCTCCAAGCCCAGGCCTAGAAACGACGATGGCGAACCCTTGCGACAAAATGCCTGCTGTATATATGTCGGAAAGCTTCTTGGCATGGCGGTCAAATTTCGCACAGATTACATCCAAATCACTCTGCATCAAAAGCTTCCCACTGAAAGAGAGGTCAACACAGCGGCGAGCGAGATCGTTGCATTCAGTAGCCGTCTCAACCACCTTCCGAATTAGGTCTGAGATTGCGGGATTTTGGTCGGAATCACAGTTATCGGCAGCTATTAAACCGGAATTCAATTCTTCAAGCTTGTCGCGAATAAGCTTCCATTTGGAAGCAAATACTTTAACGGAATGAGAAAGAGATATCAAGGAAGAAATGAGTAAAATGAGTTGCCGGAGTGTAGGAGTGTTGAGTGAGAAATCCGGCGAGTTAAAGGGGTCCGTTTCTGCAGATCTCGGACCCCGTTCTTCTCTCATTTTAGTTTGTCAATGAAAATGGAGGAAAGTCATTTTACGGTGAGGTGGCGGTGGAAGCTCCGGCGAAGAATCAGTGGTGAGAAAGGGAAAACGGAAAGTCCGTGATATAGAGGGAGTTATCAAGATTGAAGGTCTGTGGTTAGGGTTACCGGTTTTTTTTTCTTTTTTAATTGAAGTATTTAAAATCCAATATGGAGGAGGACCAAGTAAGGTCAATTTTGGATAATAACATATTCATTCATTAATTACAATCTTAAATTAATGTCTATTTTCCTATTTAAACTTTTTCATATTTGTCCCAATAATCCCTCATTTCTATCAATTACTTACTCACATAAAAGAACAAAAATTAGGGAAAATGTCCATTTAATACATATAAATTTTTAATTCATAATTCTGTCAAGTATATTAATAAAATTTTTATAAGTTATAGTGTGAGATTTATAGTTTGATTGATTAAACACTTTACATTTTTATTATATCACCAGTAGATTTACAAAGTTGGATCTAATTTTTATTATATATGTAATTTTTTATTCTTTTATATCTGCTAATATTTTAGACATAATTGTTATATTTGAAATTTCACCTGTCATTCATGATTTAGAAAATAGTATGAAATTGAATATAAATGCAAATGTCGTCCTTAATAAATGATAAGATGGTTTGCAGCTATGCATCAACTCAATAAAAATATGAGAAATTATTTTAAATAACAAACTAAAACTACTGAAAATATTTATAAATATACAAAAATATCTAGACTATTAGTCTATCACAGTCTACTAAAGTATAAATAGTAATATTTTACTATATTTGTAAATATTTTGATTTATTTTGCTTCTAAATATATCATTTGTTTATATTTTTTAAAAAATATTATGAAATAACCTACATCACTATATCACATTATTCATTATGATACTCCAACCCTTTTTATAATCAATTTGATAAATTTTTAAATTATTATTTTATACTTTAATGCATCTCAGCCTACAATTACATTGTCCAATTATAAATTTTGATAAAGCAAGATTCAAATATTACTATTAAAAAAATCCCAAACAAATAAAATGGAATAAATAGTATGGAAAATGAAGTTTCTCAAAATAAGCATTTTCCAATATGTCTACCCAAAGAAAATTTGTCTTTATTTATTTATGATCAATAAAACCTTATCAATATACCCCC
>JBBPDJ010000004.1:11470980-11516208 GCA_037974625.1 Cucumis cinereus | reverse complement strand
GTATTGGGATCGTAGCGTAGGACAGCATGTTGTTGGTGTGGGTTAATAGAACAAATTAATTTGTTGTATGTTACCAATTTAAATAATGTATTTTTGTGTTTCAATGGCCCTTTTTGCAACATCTGCACATGCTTTCCTAACACTATTTAGGGACCGCAAAAGCCTATATCTAACAGCACATCAAAAATTACACACAATTATTTTCAATTTAATTAAAATAAAGTTCATATGTAACTCCATCAACTAAAAAGTTTGGTTAAATAAAATATTTTAGAAATAGGCAATGGGGTTTGATGGATTGGCAAGAAAGGTTGGGAAAAAGGCATATATGGTGAGAAATTGTTGAGTGGGGTGGAAGATAGATTTGTGTAATGTGGAGTTTGTATAGGGTGACATTTAATGACCCCAATATGCCATTTTGGCAAATGTACATAGTAGTTTATTTAAAAGGGTTTGTAAGCAAAACACAAATTAAAAGTTTTGATTTCTTTCCCATGGGATATATGGGATAAGTGTGTTAGGTAAGAAAAGGGTGGAAGAAAGAACCTTTGAGTAGGAAAGAAGTGAAGTTGTAAGAGACAAAATAACAGAATTACATAGAGACAAACATATATCATATCATATCATATCATATCATATCATATATATATAGTGCATGTATATATATATTGGATGGGTATGCCTTAGCTTTGAAGTTTTTTTTTTCACATCTACTTGTGAAAGTCATCTATCTTGCAAGCCCACCCATTATGTCCGAAATGTACAAACCTAATTGATTGCTTCATGCCTTGTTAGTATTATTAGAATGGGCACAACTGTGAACTAAAACCGTTGTGACGATGTTTGGAATATCCTTCTTTCTTTTGTTCTAAGTTCTTTTCGTCACTATTATAAGTTTGGAATCATAGTTAACTAATTTTTGCTAAAATGCTAATTTTGAAACAGTTTTTACGATAAGAGACAATCTGTGAGGTACACATGGCCAAATCATATCGAGAATTTTATAACTTTTAAAATCATATATATGTTCAAATTAAAATTAACGTAATTTAATTAACGCACATATAATATCTTATTATCCCAATTTCAAACCCAAAAATTATAATAAATAGTAAGGAAGAAGAAGAAGAAGAAAGAGATTAAATTATAAAACTTAAAAAGATAGTATATATACTCATAGACACACAAGCGTGTAGGCCTCTATTGTTCTTAAAAAACTCTTAATTTCATTGTCATTGTTATAGTCAATTGTCCATTTCATTAATAATAATTATTTCTTTTTATTTTTGTATTTAAATATATTAGCCGCCTGAATCGTTATCGTTGTGGGTTTCTTGTGGACTTGGCCTTCGACTCACTTCTCCTACTCTAGTCTCGCTTTTCAAGAAAACTTGTATAAAGATTTTTCCATTGGTGTGGTAGAAAGTCTACTATACACTGATACTTAATTTAGTAAAATGAGTTTATAGTTCAACTAAACACATAAAAAATAAAGTCAAACACTCTTTTGAAAATTACTTACTCTTTCGTTTTGTGAGGTCGTCAAATGAGGCTATAGATAGACTCTTCTTCTAATATTGATCTCTAATTACGTGAAACGCTAATGATGCTATCTAGTATTGTTTCTAGCACTTGCGATTGCAACCATTTTAGGGCACGTTTCTCCCTAAGCCTCGTCTTAGTACCCTATAAATTTGGGTCTGCACGTAGACTTTGAGCCTTGTCTTGAACAACCATAACATTTCAATTATATCTCAAACAATTTATTTGAATCCTTGAAACTTGAAGTTTGTTTCAAACCAATCTTCTTTCTCTTTTCTTTTTTTCAATTACATCAATTATGGAGTGGAAAATTGAACTTCTGACTTTTAAGAATGAAATGTATGTTAATACAATTTAGCCAAGCTCACTTTAGCTCAAAACAATCGTAATAGATATTTGTCCTTATATTTATAGACGAAAAAAAAAGCACCGAATTTATATAAACAAATTTTAAATACATATACAAGATTTTTTATTCATAAATATAACAACAAAAGTCTTCAAGTTGTTTTGAAATGAATTTCAAGTATACTTAAGGATATATTTGAAACTAATGTCATAATTCAAACATTTTTTAAAAAAATATTTTATAATCCAAACTAAAATATATGCGAAATTAGATGGGTGAAAATACACTTTAAAAAGAAAAAAAAACTTTTTTTGAGAAATTAAAAGCAAATATGTTGAAGCTAAAAAGTCAACGAGTGGAAATAAATACAAAAATTGAAAGGAAAGTTGAATTAAAAGCATGAGATAAAAATCACATGGGACTGATGAAAAGACGAAGCCACCCGTATTTGCGGTTTTTTGTTATTTAATTAATTATCCAAAAAAAATGTCGAGCACGTGGATTCTGTGGCCATAGGGCCCAAAAGAGAATGGCAATAATGGGCCCCCATAACACAAAGCCCCTGGCCCATTAAACTCTCGTTACAGCCCCCGCTGGCTGACATGCAAATTAAGCTAAACTAACATCAATCACTTAAAATGATAACATTGCTAATTTTTAATAATAAACTATTTGTTTGTTTGTTTTTCTTTTTCTAAGAATTGTGAACCATTTATGGAATTTACATTGACATTAAAAATACTACATTATTAAAATATGAGCTTTCATGTCCTAAACCCATAGGAATTGTGCAAAAGATAAGTGTAACCTGCCTGCACCTAAATTTTTTCCTTAAAAAATTAAGTGCTTCATCAGACATGACAAGAAGAGAAAATAAACATAAAAATTGAAAAACTAAAGACCTGTTTGGTAACCCATTTGTTTTTTTTTTTTTTTGAATATTAATTTTTTAAAAATGAGTGTGTCAATTAATTTACTTTTTATTTTTTAAACAAGAAACTTGTTTATATAATTATGAATAAAAATTGAAAAAGAAAAAAAAGGAGCTTTCAAAAAATACATTTTGTTTTTCAAAAACAAGAAACAAAAATCGGTTACCAAATATATATAGTTTTATTTTTAAACAACAGAAATTTAAAAAGAGAGAAAAAAAAAAAAGAGAATGATTAGGAAACATGACCTAAATAATTACAAAACAAGGGCCAAATAAGCAAATATTTTTTTTAAAAAAAATGGTACACTGCCAACCAGATCTTATCATACATTTAAGGTTAAGATACGGTTTTAGTCAAAATAAAAATAAAAATAAAAATGTTAATATGTAATTAAGAAAACAATCAATAAAGTAAGAGTATATGCTAAATTTAAGAGTTTTCAAAATTAGAGAAACTAAAATTAAACAACAAGTCTAAAGAAATAAGGATCAAAATGTGATTTTATCCAACAATTTATACACAAAATAGGACCTGTCTCAAAAAGTAGTTGCAATTTAGAAGAATTCAGAGATGAGGTACACTTTTCAGCTTTCACTACACTTTTAGCTGCGTTGACAGATACTGTCTAAATTCTAATTGTGATCTTTTCAGAATAAGATTCTCCCACTTCACCACATATCTATAATATATATAAGATAAACAATTCCACGACAAAAACTGTTTTTCTGTTATTATTTTTTAAAGATAAATTGAGAGGACAATATCACAGTTGTTGAGAGAGCAGAACAAACAAACCAATTGCAAGAACTCCAGTACAAGTAAATCACATTTCACAAACTCAATACAATAACTTACATCTTAAGCCGCAGGAACCATTTGAACAAAAGCTCACTACTAACAATGAATTAATAAATCCCAAAAAACGAATTTTTCCAAAATTATTACTGTACCATCTTTATGTATTTCGCTGATGGTAAACTATACTTTGTGTGTATCATTAATTCATAATGTTGCAATGGCTCATAAACTTAACTTGGGCAGCCAACACTGAAAGTTGATTTTCAAACTCAAGCACCAAGTCCAACTCCCCAGTCTCAATCGATTCATATGCGACTCGAATCTCTCCCGAAAACAAATCGCCTTGTCCAATCCGTAACCACCAGTGCTCTTGTACGCCAACTAACTTGCTTACTGAACATTGAGAGAAAAATCAACAAACAGTCAAGCCAAAGCACATTTAAATGTAAAGTCAATAGTCTTTTACATTTATGTTGTCAATTTTCCTTTACACATAGGAGAGGTATTATTGGTTTTCCCTTCAGAACTAAGATAACTTTTTTCTTTTATTGAGGAGGTAGTAAGATAGCTTTCAGGGTACAGAGGTGTTTCACCTTGCATAGACAGAGTACCAGAGCCACTGAGAGCTGTGGCCAATGGACACCCAATCCCCAGGAAGTTGTGCAGCCGTTTGTTCTCCTCCCAATGGTGCAAATTGTCCAAGATGTTTGTACCTTCAAGGACAGTCGTACACAGTGAGCAAATCAGATTTTCATACCATTCCTTTCATTCAATAAGATTCAAATTTGAAATTGAACTGTCTAATAGTTCACATTGCAAATAATGTCCAAGAATGACACAGTATAAAACTGCAGCACACCGTAATATCTACCTGCCCTGGTCTATACCTAAAGGAAATATAATGATTTGATTTCAATTAGGGAGCCTGCATTCTCATAACAGTTCAGCAGGACTTGCATTTAACAAGGACAGAGGTCCCAGTAGATTGAATAACAACAAAAGGAGTGTCTGAACTATATAATGAGAATGAATTCCAATAGGGTTAGACCTCTATAAGGTCAAATACCAATTAATTTTTCCTTCAAATAAAAAGCCAATGAAAAAAAAATTGTCTTTTATTAATCACTTTTGGACCTCACGGGATTCACTTACAAAAGTTTTCACCTTTTATCTTTAAATCATATCAAAAGAGAGAGAGTAGTACCTAAAGGGCCGAAAGCGGTGGCGTCCTGATCCCCTAAACCTAAGAGGACCTTCTGGATACTTTTCGCACTCTTCCATTCGGTTAAAACAATGGGCAAGATAGGCACCTTGTTGCGCAGCCACCTAGACAACATTTTAGATCAGTATAAAACATTTTCATTTGGAATTCAATATCAGTATCCAATGGTATCATGTCAATTATACATGACAAACCTGTGCAGTAGCAGGAAGGTTTTTCATTTGAGAATCAACTTGGGAAAGAGCTGATTTAAACTCTTCAATGTCTAATTCAATAGACTCCTTTGCCACATCTCCTTTGGATCCTTTTAAAAGATCAACAATGTTGTGCATCTGCTTATTCTTCAAATATAGCTCCACCTGAGGATATCTTTCACATATGTCATCAATGACTTCTTGGAATTCTTTTACTGTAAGTGTCCCAGAATTGTCTTTGTCTGCCTTGCTAAATATAGCTGAAATATCCTCCTGTCAAGAAATTAAGAACAGCCAACAGCAGATGGAGAAATGAGAACAAGAATTAAATAATTAGGGAAAAAAACTGGTACATAGGTTACATAAAAACAAGGCATGAGCTCAAGTGATCACTAAAATAAAACCATTATACAATGTACACTACTATTTATGGGCATAAACTAAACAGAAGAGGACATGAGCCAAACAAAACGGAAAGGTACACTGACCATTATACAATGTACACTATTTATGGGCATAAACTAAAAAGAAGAAGACATGAGCCAAACAAAACGGAAAGGTACACTGACCATGACTCTTCGTTGATTTATCGTAGCACAGTCACCAAGTGCATATACATTGTCACATCCCTCAACTCGTAGCCACTCATCGGTTGCCAAAGCACGCCTGTTAGCCTATACACATTAAACAAATAACAGTTATAAATGAGAAAGATGCTGAAGAAGAGATCATATTTGATTAAGTAAATTGGTGAGAGAGAAGACAGAATTATTAGTCAGGAAGACTTGTAATATTATTATGGTAGAGATTTTCAATAAACTAACCTGACCAATCTGGGTCATAAAGTCCTTTATGATCGGACGGGTTCCGATACCAGTTGACCACACAGTCATTCCATAAGGCATAGAAGATATTTCTCCATTCTTCATTTCTTTGGTAGAAATCTCTTTATCAGTTACCTTGATTACCATTGATCCTGTTTTAACATCAATACCATCTCTACGGAATTTTTCTTCAGCAAAAGTAGTAATTCTTTTATCAAACCTGCAACAACATGAGAGTTTTTTTAAATATAAGAAGTTTGTGAATATAAGATTTTCAACCAAGCGAAAACTCCAATTTGATACTCCTGCCAAGTATATTTATTGTTACTTTCAAAATGATGGAATTATATGGTTTGAGGAGATTCCAAATCTTTGAAAAAATATTAGGCACTAAGCAGAGCAAAATGACATAGGTTCAATCTTACATGTTCAAGATATGATCTCCTGCCTCAAGAAGAGTAATTTTTACAAATTCCTGAAGTCCAGGATATAATTTGACCAAGTCCTCATTAACAAAATCATGAAGTTCTGCTGCAAATTCCACACCAGTGGGGCCACCACCAACAATAGCAAAATGGAGAATTTTCTTTCGATCTTCCTCATCCAAGGTAGGCAGGCTTGCCCTCTCAAAGCAATCGATTACAGTTCTTCGTATTCTCTGAGCATCTTCCACTTCCTATGAACAACTCTAAGCAATCAGTAATAATGAATAAGCAAAAAGATGCAGAAGAAGTCAGTGATTCACAAAACAATCAACTTCCACTGAGTTCTCAACTTCTTCTTCTCCTAGTGAAGCATTTCTACCAAAAGCATTATAAGTGGCATACGTCCCATATAACCTTTTTAGTACTAGTGGTACTGCTATTACTGCCATTACTACATGTAGCTCTGTAACAAGATAACTAAAATATTAAAATAAGAACCACCTACTCTTTAGTAATTTATACCGGAGTTGAAGTGTATTACCTTCAAGAAATGGCAATTCTCTACAACGCCAGGGGTATTGAATGTATTAACTTGTGCTCCCACAGATATCACTAGGTAGTCGTAGTCAACAACAAATTCCTTTTTCCCATTCAGATTGTTGTTTTCATTAGATCGGCAATAGAGTTTTCTGTTTTCAGCATCAATCTTGTAGCACTCTGCTTCATTGAATCTAATGTCTACCCTTTTCTGATCAAAGGTAAACCAAGAAGGGCATCTTCAGATTACCAAGATACAGTACAAGCACCTAAAATGTGAATTAGGAGAAAGGTAGAACCACCCTCTCCTTGAAATGGTCATCAAAATTACAACAAAAGTGAATTTTATTTTCCAAACGTGTGAAAGTATTTTCACGTGTTTTTCCTTCCCATTGTTTTCCAATCTTATAGCTTTCTTTAGAGATAATCAATACATAGTAACCAAGGACACATGAGTTCAACTCTAAACCACATAGTCAAATGCAGAGAAATCAATTACCTTCCTCACAATGTTGCGTATCGGTTCAACAATGCTACGGGCTTCCACCGTACCACAAGTAACACTTGGCAATAATGGGGTAAATGCAAAATAATTACGAGGTGATATCACTTGAACCTCATAGGAGGGATCTTTAATATTCTTCAAGAAACTTGTTCCCGCCCAACCAGTTCCAAGCACTACCACCTTCTTCTTCTTCTCATCTACATTGGCTGTAGATGCGATACTGGGTACACCATTGGTTGGGCTAGCATCGGCATATGCTACAAGGCTCCCCCCACTGCAGGATAAAAGAGTGTATCAAAATCTGATTAAAGACATAAAATGAACAATATCTAATATGGTCAGTTGTTGAACATGGAGTAGGCATAACGAGAGTTTTTCCTCTCACAAATGGGTGAGCCCAATTGCACATAAAAGATAGCACACTAAACGAATGAACCCTTACAAAGTAGGGGGTTTAGAGAGTCAGCTCTCACGCTCTGTTTGAACTCCAAAGTGATGTACAGAGTATAGTTGAGCTCTTTTGTATTACCCACCAACTTTGGGAATTAGAGGTCTCGCGGAGGTCTAAGAGGAAGAGAATGATCGGGCATTCCTTGGAGTTCTTCCTCACAGCTTATTAAGTACATTAAATCAAATTTTTAAGCAATGCTCTTAATGAGATGATGTTTGAGATTCGAACCAACTCTCCTTTAACAGATGCAGCTTTTCAAAGGATTGATTAGTCTACCCTTACTCAGTTGTGAAAATAATTATCGTGGAAAGAATCAGCACAGAAAGTTAATAACGTATTTTTTAGACTTAAAGATGTAAGTATGGAGTGAGGGATCCATACATTAGAGTGACAAAATATAGCATCTTTGATTTTTAATAGCAATGAAATATTTGATTTGCAGACAGGAAGCAAAAAAGATGGTGTCCCCCTTAGTTTATCATAAAGATAATTATAAAAAAATAGATATAGAAACTTAAGATTGTATAGTTATCCTGGAACGGTTAGAATTTGTAGTTTTCTATCTACGCCCCTGTTTTTAACCCATATCTCGGAAGTAAATCAATGGTACACAATCCAAATTAATTCTGACAACCAATTATATTTATACTGCAGTGATCCCAACTTGGGGTTGAAAAAAAGGAGCAGTCCAAAGAAATAATGAAACAGGGTATGGTTGGTCAAAATAATATTTACAACAGAACATATTCCATACAACAAAAATGAAACCACAATTGGGAAGAAGAAGGAGAAGAAGATACCTGACGGTGACAAGAACGAGGAGCCTGGAAAGGGAAGGATGGTCGTGGAAAACTCTGGAAACTCTGGCAAAGAAAGCTTGGGTTGGCATTTCTTGGCTGCAAAAGACGTATGTGACTCAGCCCAAGAACTCGGGAAGATTTTGAGAATCGGCGAAATTTAAGGGGGGGAGAGAGGAGAAGTAGGTAGAAAAAAGGAGGGGAGAGAGAGAGAGAGAGTGGTGAATTAGGTTGGGAGAGAGAGTCAGAGTCGGTGGGGAATATAAAAGAAATGAGCAAAGAAATGGGAACGTGAACTGTGTTTTAGCGCTGGCGGTCGCTCCGATGTTGGCTGACTTGAGGCGCAAGTCTTGGAATTCCATTGCATCTTCAACCGCCGCGCAGCCACCTTTTCTTTTTGTTTATTTCTTATTTCCTGGTTGCTATACAATTTAAAATAACTGCAATCAAAATTGATACTCAACATTCTCATTTTCATTTTACTCTCAATTTTCATCCTAAATTTTAATCAATTTCTAGCTTTAAAATATTGGGGAAAAAAAAATTAAAAAAAATTGAATCAGTATTTTCTTTTTCTTTTTCTTTTTGTTGTTTGTTTATGAATGTATGAGTAGTTTTAGGAATAAAACAACGTGAAATAAAGTTGGCATGTAAAGTGTTTAGTTGGAGAGCTGTATCTGACGGCTGGTGTTCCTCCAATAATATAATATTATTATTTATATTGACTATTACTATTGAGTCCTCCACGGAACGTAAGCCTCAATCAGCCACTTCCTTTTTCCTTTGATTTAAACAAATTTGGGATTTTCTTCCCATTGTTCTTTGAGGATTACAATGCTGATGTTGCATTTTTTATATTTCAGATTTTAATTTTATGAGTATTACAAAAAGACTGTTAGGAATAATCGTAGATAACATTCCCACTCTCACTTTATAGCATTTTCTCATCCCATCAAGACGAAATATTATTCCATAAACTGAATATAAATTTAACGTAATAGTTTCTCATATATCCAACGGTTCAAAACTCGATCATATTGTTATAGTTTCCAAGATATTTCAGCATCATGAAATGCTTACTTTCATTTACAATCACATGACAAATACATAAAAATAAATATGGTAACTACATCGACTTTATTGATCACAAGTATGGTACTTTTTTTTTTTCCTTTTTTAAGAATGTGTAAAAATTGAGATTATAACCTCTAATCTCTGAATAAAAAATATGTCTTAACCAATTATTCTATGCTTAGATTTAGAACATATAAATATTTTATTTTATTTAAAAAAAAAACTAAATTTAGTGCAAATAAGTTTATTAAGTTGAGGAAAATATAAAGCAAAAGAAGGTCAAAGTTGATGGGTTTCCAAAATTGAGAGTGATTTTGAAATAATTAATTTTGTCAATCTTTTACCCAAAATTTAGGAGTAAAAATCACGTTTAAAAATGTAAATCCAATTATCAAAATGAAATTATTTTAAACACAACAAAAGTAATTCTTACCAAACATGCGTTTATTTTGTTGGTTACAAGAAAAAAAATTAGTCAGACAGTCAATTGCCATCACGTATGGTACCCAAAGTTTGACCTGGAAAAGGGATCCACCATTCAAACTGCTTGCTCAAATTGGAAACTTCTCCAATCCCAATAAAAGAAAATGGCAACTTCATAAGTCATTAAAACTTGTGAGGTTGTATTTTATACGATCTTCAAGATTTGTGTAAATAAGTGCTAAAATAGAGGAGCCGTAACAATTGATAATAACCATTCAAAACCCTGGAAGACGTCATAATTATAACTCATACATTATGGCACAATACGCATAATTTGAACCACTTCCAAATTTCATGTTAATAAAATTTATGTACGCATTCATCAGCTGTAAAGATTGTATTTACAGTACTTACTGTTCATGCATGCATAGAACTACACTAGCTACAATTGTTCACCATATCCTCCACTCTGTACATAGGAAAGACGATACATGAACCCATGAAATAGTCAGTGACTCAGTAGTACCTGGGACGTGAGGAGGAATGTTCTCTACCATCATAAGGCGTGTTGGGAGGAAATTGATATGTAATTCTTGGAGGTGGGGTTCCATAAGGTGGACCTGAATATAAATAAGCACAGAATTAGGACTGATCGATAAGCAACCACGATAGAAAAGGAAGAGATCAAATTCACCATGCAAGAAAAAAAAAATTGTAGTATACAACAATGTACTTAAATTGGTTTAATGAAAGATTCAGTTCCTTCCCCCTACCTCCTCAAGGGGAAAAGAAATGGATACAGAGATTGAAGAACAAAAAGAACTCAATCATCTATGAGTATCTAAATCTGACAGGTCAATAAACTTTTTAATATTAACCATTTGACGCAATCTGAAGGACCTACCAAGTTTACAAACAGCCAACACTCCATCTCGTGTAAATACCCAGTGACATGCTAGGTGGTAAGCTATTAATCTTTTGATTTTCTTGTTGGAAATATATCACAGGCAACAGCAGGGTGCAATCGACTAAAAGAACTAACCAGTGGGTGGGAAAAGATGAGCTACATCAGTGTATTCCCTTTGGCGCAGTTCACCCATCTGACGACTGTCTAGGAAGTGTCCATGTCCACCAATGCTGTAAGGATCACTCCCAGAATAACTGTGAAGCAGATGGTCAGGGTACCTGGTTTCACCGATCAAACTCCCGTATGGTCTGTGAGGGGGAATAAACCTGGCTAAAGGAGAATTCATATTTTCCTGATGTACTTCAGAAATAAATCTTGGAATTCCATATCGTCCAGAATCTGGCATACCACGTTGACCTGAAAAAGAATATTAGAGATGTGAAAATAAAGTCAAGATGCAGCGACGGTTATTAACAAACTTTATATAATGTTTGAATGCATATGGCATATGGGTAATTGGTAAAAAATGGAAAGATGTGCAGATTGAACCAAGTATATTTCTACTCATCTTATCTCATTATATAACATAAAAGTCATGTCACTTTTAATGATACATATTACACATGTGTGCGCATGCCTTACTGAGAATTGAAAACGTACAGGAAAAAGAAAAAGATATGTTTACTCTACAAGACCAAAAGTAAAAGAAGAATATTCAACAGATAAATGGGAATCTTAATGTAAGCTGGTTGATCGAATGGTGTGAAAAGGTAGCTGGAAGGTGAGAATACTAATGGCTATGCTATAGATATAACGATCAACGAGTAACAGGGATCATGGATGCATGATTGGTAAACCAAAAAACGAAGAAAAAAACGTAAACTCCACTGTTCAAACAGAGAGGCCAGACAAGAAGCGGAAAGTACCTTGATCTCGAGATAAAGGTGAAACAAGAGGAGCAGTACTAGCGTTAGAAAATGATGTAAAGTTGTCACGTGATTCAGATGGTAGAGCACATTGCATCGCATCCAAATATCTTTGAGACTCTGTGCGATCAAGTTCTACAAAAATAACCTAACAAAAAGAGGACATATTATGATGTCTACATCATTACACTTGCGCACAAATCCTTTATAGCTACTATGGGTGCAAGTGTAACTACCTCATCAAAGTATTCTCCTGATCCAGGTATGTCCTTGCTAGTGGGCAAGATATAATTGGCTGTCATGATGACAATAGTTCCAGCGGTAAGCAACAAAAAACTAAAGTGATTATACTATTTGCAACGATATATTTTTATAGTAGGTATATGGAGAAACTTCAGTGGATGCAAAGATAGTTAACGGACCTAACATTTTATTCACTGCATCAGCTGGTACTTCTTTCCCCATTTCTCTAAATCTTTCAGCTGTGCGACGCTGCAACTCCTCCGGCTTTGGGAATACCACAACAGCAATCTAAAAAACCAGAATGAGAAAATAATAATTAAAAAGTTACTGAAACCTGAATGATCAATCATCCAACCGACTTCTACGTACTTTTTGGAAGTCTGCAAATGGCTTCAGTTTCCGTTTACGAGCATGCTTGTAAACATTTGTTTGATCAATTATGTAATTCCGAGGCACAGTGGCTGCCCTAGAGAGAAGTATATTGAAAATTTCAGTTGCTTGATCCATCAAACGATCAAAGCGTTCACCATAATTTTTTTTTCGCAATAGACCTGGTAACTGTTAGAAAAATTCAACTCCAGTCAGGCAGGCATGTAGCATAAATGATCCCCAAAATGATATTAGTATTAGGTAAACCAAGTGAGGGATAAAGAATGAGAAGCAACCCCCACATACTTAGCTAGTAGGTAATGCAGCATGAAGAGAAATAACTAACAGTTGAATACCTTCATTTGGTCCAGAATTAGATTAGTCCCAAGCAAAATATAGCGTTTCTCAGGATGATCATCCGCCCATTTCTTAGCCCATGTACTTTTTCCAGAAGCCGGTAGACCCACCATCATCATGACTTCACAATCTCTTACATTACTAAAAGTAGGCCCAAGCAATGCATTGTTATCATCCAAAGCGCAGGCCCACGGTTTAAAGCCCTCTTCAGGAATAAGCCCCTCTTCAACACTGAATTGCAACTGAACCGCAACATTCTTCAACAATACATGAGGGAAAAATGCTGATTCCCATCGAAGCTTTCTCAGTGGAGAATCCACCACTCCAAGGCCTCTTGGACCACCCTCAAATTGTATTGCAGTACCCAACGGTTTGCCGTTTTTGGAAAATCCAATAGAGGCCAGAGGCTTGCTTTCAAGATTTACAGTGCAAACAATAGAATCACCAAACCCAAACTTTTCACCATAGTCGGAAAAATTTCCAGCATTTGAAAATTTTCCGGTGCCACCAAATCCAAAACTTTGTATAGTCTCTCCAAGATTTCCCACTGGACTGTCCCCTCTGGAAATGCCGACACGACAAAGATGCTGCTGATCTGGAGCAGTATCAATCATTTCAATTGGCTGTAAAGAGATAATCTTGCAACCAAAACAATATTTTCCACCAGTAATACCCACAGTGGCCCGAGCTCCAGACCAGCAATAAGCAAAACCTTTCTCATAAAGAGCTG
Source organism: Cucumis cinereus (assembly GCA_037974625.1). Classification (NCBI taxonomy): domain Eukaryota; kingdom Viridiplantae; phylum Streptophyta; class Magnoliopsida; order Cucurbitales; family Cucurbitaceae; genus Cucumis; species Cucumis cinereus. The sequence continues at coordinate 11,502,600 of JBBPDJ010000004.1, read as the reverse complement.
ATCCTCGAAGACCATCACTTTCGATCTTGAAATCTGGAGCAAAAGTAGACATATATCAATATAAAACCATATTTTTCAATATAAGAACATGGAAATAAATTGAATCACTTCAATTGTTTGCTTCTTTCATCAAAAAATAAACTTCTTGATAAATATGAAATATACAAAACCTCCGTAGGAGATAACAACAATACTTCCTAAATGGAGGCAACCAGTAGATAAAGAATAGTTAAGAAAAGCTTTAGAGCTAGAGCCCCAAACAGAAGCTAAACATGAAGGAGAGCGACAATTCCCATTCTGCAAGCATCCAGAAAACTCCTTAGCACACTTCCAAAGATGACTAGGAGAGGCAATCATTTTCCAAACACGACTAGAAAAGTTCATATCTGTAAAGTCTCCCTCCCTAACATCTTTTAAAGAATCTTTTTGAAACCAACACTCTTATGAAGTCTTAGCAGATTCATCTTCAGCTTTTCACCAACAAAACATCCAAAAATACAGACTACAATCTACAAAACGAACACAAAGAGAAATAATTGCCACTGCCAGACCCTCATGATTCCGAGTAAATATACCTTCATTCTTAAGACTTTGAAAATCCCAGCTAATGAATGTTTAGATAGATAAATATTCTTCTCATGGAGTGCCTAACTTCAATATTTTTCTCTAGACGGTTTTATAGGAGACAAGAAGCTTCTCCAACACAAATCTTATGGTCCTATCAAAACTGACCATTAGCATTTCAACCACGGCTATCAATCTATAGGAAACTGCAGGAAGAAGAATTCTTCTATTTGAAGTTTTCTTTCAACCTCAAGGGCATAAGCTTTGCACTTTGACCCACTAAAACTTATTTCCTCAAGGAATACGAAGGACTCTGTAAAATAATTGCACAATCAGGTATCATGCAGGGGAAGGTATGTAAAGAGAAAAGGAGAAAGAACTACTCCTATCACACTATGATTAAGAAACTACCATTTGCAAGTCAAACTCTACAACCCCACAACCTGCATGGGAAAATTCTTCTTCTTCAACCAAGTGGTGGAGTCTAAAAAATTCTTATATAGGGGCAATTTTGACCTTCAAACTTTCTACACCTATAATCATTTCATTCTAAAAGGTTGGAAGGTGCCCTACCCCTTTTTCTTCTTGGCTCCGCTCAAGTTTCAATCAAACATCTTTGTTTAGGATAGTGCCAGCCCTACATGTATAAAAACAAGAAAAACAAAATAATGTTTTGCGTTTTATGCTTTTTTCCCCTTTCTAAAAACTGTTCATTAAAATTTCTTCTACAGAACAAGTATTCTACATAAAACTATATGTGTTTTCCTAGAAAACCTCACCCTTCAAAATTTCCCCAATGCTATGCCAAGGTCAGATGATGGTGAGTCACTGGAAAAGAAGGGTAGAAACCACATAAAAGAATGGTGCCAACTGCCAAGTAATTCTTCAAAACTTATAATCACCATGTTAATTAATTTCAAAACTCAAAGGACATGCCTTTATTTTGAGCTTAGGTCCTAAACCACTAAATAGAAGCTAATTAGTATCCAAGTGACCAGAATATATTTTATTAACCGCGACAATGGATGACCAGAAAACCCAATTGCACACTTCCAAACGGGAGGGGAAGAGATGAGGAAGAGATCACAAGCACACTGAACATAATTCGGTCTTGTATCCAACAGTTGGGTTTCATTTCAATAGGATAGACTTCGAGAGAGAAGAAATACCCAAGTCGCAGTCGGCAGGGTTGAGCATTACTGGTTGCTGCTTCTTCAACTCAGAAGCATCTGAAACACGGGCAATTTTGGGTTCCTTCACCTCCTCGTATTCGTCTTCTTGAGGACGGTGGCGTTTGGACGCCATTGCAAATGTCGAGAGCGAGAAAGAAAACGGACCGAGAGTTGCAGCACGCTTGTTGCTGCTTGAACTTGTACTCGAGTTTTTATAAGGAACGGCAGCTGTTGATTGGAACCATGGCCAAGGAGCTTGCAAACCGATTCAAGAATTGGTGTGCCCTTTTAAATCGATCCACAGCCCTAAATTTTTCTAAAATACTCAAAGGCGAAGTTCCCCTATTAACTTTGGGTGAATATCGGAGGACTTCACACAGTTGTCACGTACAACATTTTTCTTTTTCATTTTAAAGAATACGTGCATTTAATCACTCGGATTCTTTTTCATTTGAGTTTATAAGGTCCTTAAATTAAGAAAAATCATTAAATTTGAAGAAAATATCGATTTAATCTTTTATTATAATAATATGAATGTCGATAGAATTAAGGATGTTGACGGATATATCAAAATCTGAATTTTAATTATATTTTAGTATTAGAATTTTTGTTTAAGGATTAATTAAAACAATTTTTTTTTTCTTTTTACCAAATGATCTATTTGTGAAAATAACTATCAAAACATTTAAATAATTAAATAAACAAACTTGTTAAACGAGTTAATATATCTCATAAAAATGTGATAAAACTGTTTAACGTTATCAAAACTTTTATTATCTATTGAATTTTCAGCTCAAACTTCAAACAGTGCAACTTTCTTGTAATCTAGATTCGTAATTGAGAATGTCTAAAAGTTACATGTTCCAACAAGAAACAGATTCAAGTAGCTTATACATTAATTTAGCATAAACGTCAATAATGGTACCTCAAAGCCTTTACCCAAAATCATAATCAGACAGCTCCAGTACACATACTGTTTTACAATGATTAAGTAGCTGTACAGTTCGATTGAAAATTTCAAGAGTTTATGCAAAGCTAGAATTGAATTCTGCTGTCAATTGGCATTGATAGCATCACCATTTCGTAATGAAGCACAATCAAAGCTCCAAACAGAAGCACAATTTTCATCACCTAAATAAAGCCCAGGAAACATACTATAGTGTCAGAGTGGTAACAATCTTATCTTAGTATAGCATCAGAGAATTAAGATAATTTGAAATAAACAAACTAACAGTAATAACAATAAAATACACATAACCATTCACAAAAACAAGAGAATAGAGGATGATTGCAATAAGGTTAGAGATGATACCACTTAAACACAAATCCTCATTGTCGTTGTCAGGTCCTATAAATCTTCGGTGACCTGACGAAGTGACGGTCATCGGCATATATGGATGAAAAGAAAACCCATTAACCGTGTCTGCAGGAAGTACACTGTAGAAGTGAATTGGAGCCAACAAGAATACTGTATTATAGAACCAAGTGGCAATCCTTGTCAAAATGAAAACACAATACGATACCTTCTGCTGCTTGAAAACTTGTTACCCACTGCCCAGTTTGAAGATCATATACATGAACAAAACCATCCTACAGGTCAAAATGTAAACAAGACCACTTGGGTTAAGATTAGATTGATTAAATTAATATCAAGCACAGTAGTCTAATAAAAGCTGATCGTATACCTGACCACCTGTGCCAAGATGTTGCCCACATGGCTCAATATCAAAAAATATCCGTTGGTTGGTATGTTCAGATGACCTGTATAATCTGATGACAAATGGAATAACGAGATAAGGAAACCTATATTTCATCATTTGCAGAAACCAGAAACTTGAATGGATCGCCCTCATGAGTTACTTTAACAAACTAAAGAATAAAATTTGATGTAAATTAGAAGGATATAATAAAGCATGTTTGCAATGTATGAGGTGAACAAATTTCTTTAACAAAAAAGTAAAGTTTTCATTTATCAATTTATACGGTAACTGTCTTAAAACCACATTTATTAGAAAGAAACATCCTTCACCATGCCGGAAAAATTAAAATAAACTACAACATTTTAAAGCTGCAAGCCTCCGTTGGACCAGTAGAAACTTTAATTTGTTTCCTATAGCAGTGATATTACTTATAAGGCAAAGCCATTGCAGCTTTTGAAGAAGCACTTACTTGTATACAACATCTACAGATTTGCGAATATCCCAGCAAAGTATATATGGGTCCTTCAAGAAATTTCAGATAAAGGTATAACTGAATACAAGTCACCAACACCATGCAAGAAAAAACATCACATAAAAACATATATACCTTTCGACCTCCTGTGTACAGATAATTTCCATCTTTTGAAAATTGGATCTGGACAAAACAGAACATCATCTTGATAGGAATATATATTAAAACCACATGGAAGAAGTGACAACAAAAATCTCCCCTACATGTGTAATTCCACCTTCTTGACCATGTAGAACATATAACAACTCCATATTATCCTCCCTATAGATTCCAGTTGTCTGGCTATAAGAACCCAAGGCAAGCATTCCACTATGTGTAGGAGAAAAGGCAATTGAAGATATGATGCCTGATCATGGCAAATGGTCAATAGATATGCCCTGGTCTATAAATAATAGAACATTCTCAGAGAGTGAGCTAAATCTAAGATAACAACCTGTTTGACCCTCTTTATTTCCTTGCAGCGTAGAATGCTGCCCAAAATCTCTACCAGGCCGATGCAAATCAAATATTCTCACCAATTTGTTGTATCCAGCAAATATTCTATACCCAAAAAAAAAAGGATGGTTTCATTTGGTAACCAAATGACAATTACATACACTGTCGCAATTTGTAGCAAATATGGACAATGAAGATTAAGCATAAGTAAGATCGAGAACTCAAAATAAACTTTTGAAAAGCACAAGAGAGGAGGCATCTCAATCATATATCATAAGCTTGTAGGGAAGATATCATCAGCTTGTAGGAGATGAGAGAAACAAAGATAGCACGTACTTGGTTCCAGCTGGATTAAAAGCAATTGAAAAGGCAGCAGTGATTTCATCCATGGCATCATAAGCTCGATATGTGCAGCGCAGCTGCAATACATGGTAACCAAAATCTTCAAATAATGGGACCAACTTCTTCGATCACTAATTTTACCTTCAGGACTTCTAAAACTACCACTGATGTCATAGAAGAATTTAAATTTAATTCCTAACAAGAAAAACAGGCAAAAAGGAACGTTCTTAATGGGTCTTTCTAAGGTGATGAGAACAACCACATACAACAATGAAGGATGTGTGGTAGCCCCAGCACCCACACCTGACAACCAACTCTCCTCAATTATCTCAGGTTATGCAGTATACATGGGAAACATGACCTTAAAAACTTTTTCCAAAAGATTACATTAAGATATCGTCTAGTCATTCATTACCTCTTGAAAATAAAGGAAAGCCTCAAAACAAAAACAGCAATACAGCTTTTCAAGTGCATCAGGCAAACATGTTTTTTTTTTAATATTGCCGTGACACTCAAAGCTAACGCTATTCACATAATTCACATCACATCATGTCCTGCCATTCAGTCTATGATCAATATACAATATCAAATGATTTTCTTTTATCCCCAAACACCATGTCTCAAGTCACTCAAATAACTCCTTTTAGTCTCATACTCCCCAAACATGCAAAAAACAATTGTCATCTGTGCTTACATCTTGCACCTCATAAATGCTAATCATAATGTGATGCACCCACTCTTTATGTCTAAAGGCTAAAGCATAAGTACCTCCCCTGACACAGCATCCCAGAGATGAATTGGATGGTCACGTGTGGTACTTGCAAAGACGCAGGTAACAAGGTCTAAGGTGTCAACCAACTTTCACATCAGAATTCAATTAACAGTTTCATCAATGATTGTACTAATTGAAACAGAAAGGAAAACGTTTTAGTTCCAAAGCTAGAAACCCCATGAATAAGCAAGTCTAAGGAGCACCTGAAGCTGACATGTAAGGATACCAACAGAAGTCATAAACTGACTCCCCCTCACCCACAACGAGGCTGGAAGTAAAAGAATCTGCAGACAATGTGGCACATGAATTGCATTATATTAAAAATCTAAAAACAAAAAAAGAAACACGAGATTGCATTCAACCTGTCAAATCGGATAATCACCAAAACAGGCCAAAGTAATGCATCATCTACGTGCATTACAAAAGTAGAAGACAAATTCCACAAGAAGTAAGCGGACATTCCCTCCGATCACGCGCAGACTTACCCTCTTCAGCCGCGACATTGACGGGAACATCGTTGCCGTAATCTGGTCTGCACAACAGTATAGCTTAACAACTAATCCACTTTATTCCATCATGAAAAATAAATCCTAGCATGCCAAAAAGACAGTCTTAAGATTCCACTTTCAACAAGTTCGAGTTGATTACTGAAGACTTACAGGTTGAATATACGAAGACTATTGTCCTCGGAGCTCGTTAGAAAACACGACCCATCAGGTGACCTATAACAAGTTATAACTACAAAATTTCAGAAGAATGAAGAGTAAAGGAGTAGAATGAACAAAAGAGAAGATAGCAAAACACATGCAATATACCATTTCACGCCCTTGAAGAAGTTGTTAGGGTTCGGACCAGTCCGAAACTGGTTGTAGAAATGGTAGCTTCGCCGCGGAGGGGAGTTGAATTGAATCACTGGCCACGAGTATGATTGTTGCTCATCGTTCATGGTAGCTTCTGCCGTGGCTTCCCCGGTCGGATTGAACCGGTTTTCTTCTTCCTCCTCCATCATCATCGATTCTGTTTCTGACATTGCAAGAACTTCAAAGCAGCAACGGCGTTGCAACTGCCGCCAACACCAACGATTCAGGGAAGAGAAGTTCGATGAATACAACAAAACCAATTGGGCTCCTTCGAATTCTTGGGCTTTCCCACAATTTCCCTCATGAAACTTGGTTGACTGAATTCAGACTTGCACCTGACTTCAAGATATTATGCTAAAATATACGTATGCCCGTCTTTATATTTTTATTATGAAATTCTCTATTTAATTTTTTTTTATTTTATTTAATTGACAATAAGTGAGAGCTCAATAGAACATCAGTACAAATTACTATTATTATTAATTGATAGAATATCTATATTTTTAAAAGGAGAAAAACAAATGTACAAATTGATAGAAAATAATAGCACATAAAAATCCCATGTTATTTTCCAAAAAAAAAAAATTACTATTATGGTAAAATGAATTTATAAGAATATCTATATTTTTATAGCCTATATAGTGGCCATATAATAAATTGTCAAAAGTTCCAAAACATTCTTATAGCCAAGGGTAGAAATCAATTTTCAAAACCTCATCTAATATTCTAATTGCGGCATTATAATTATCTAATAACAAGAGAAAACCTACACATTATATAGTAGATCTCCTTTTTTATATGATGTTTGCTTTGACAAATAGCGATGTTTAGGTACAACAGTAAAATTGCACCAATATAAGTACAACTCGGCGATTAAGCCATCCACTCTTTCTCTTGAAGTTATATTCTTAGTACGTTAATAAGAAACAATAAACCACAAAAAAATTTCAATAGGAGTGCATAGAATTGTATAGTTGGGAAAAATGTTAATTTGGTGCACAAACTTTTAACTCCTAAAGCATGCCATCTCTAAGCATCATGCTGCTTCAGGTATTGATCGTTCCTATACTTGGAGTACAATGGAAGATCAAGAGCTCTCTCTGCAATTCTCCCATCCTCGTGAATCTTAGCTATTAGGCTCTCAAGGCTAGGAAAGTTGGCCTGTTTAATGTTAATATTGATAAGATTTTAATGGAAGTGATGAGCATGGAATCAACAATTTAGAATAACATGCTTAGTTGTTTTTGCAAGTAGTACCTCTGGCCGAATATATCCGACTACAACAAGTCTCAAGTCCTCGCCATAGAAATCGTCATCGAAGTCATGGAGTAGCCATGGTTCCTGGATCATATACAAATATTAACAAATACTAACCAGAAAATGAATGCAGCAACCAAAATCAACATTTTTGAACTTGTTATTACACTTACAATAGTCTTTTCGGCATTGTCAAAAAATGGATTCCAACCAATACTCATGACCATTTTAAAGATCCCTCTTTTTGATAAACCAGCCCAACCGAAATAAACACCCGATGGATGTTCTGAAAGGACATCTGAATATCCTTCTGTAGATAAATTTGCTGGGAAAGGTAAAGCAAGTTTGTAAGTATTATAACAAAAAGAGATCGGCTGCAGACATCGAGATTAAGAACAGTTTAAGAAAACAGAGCAGGTTACTAATGAGTTTCCCAAGCAAGTATTTAGACTATGAGATTATATTAGGAATAAGATCTTTCCAGCAACCTTGAAGTTAAATAAAACTAATCGTGCCACAAGCCACATAAAGGTTTAAATGAACAGCCTAACTGAAATAAGAAAGGTTTATCAGATTTTCACACACCTGTAGGAATCCCGAGTACTTTTGAGCCACGCCCATATCCCTTAACGACGGGACCTCCAATGTACAAAGGATTAATTGGTAAGGTGTTCTCTACCCCTATAGTTAAAGGTCAAGAATTATGACAAAAAGGTTAGTGCACAAAGAACTCAACTGGAAAGGTTGAGATTTGAGATGGCTAAAAAGGTTTGTGGTATGTACAATCTTCAAATGGAGGCAGGCCCCACTTCTGAGGCTGAAAGTCAAGCAGTGAATTGATCACCTCATCCGCTGAAGAGTAGAGATGAGACTTTTTTGGAAGGGATGGTACAGCAACCACCTTCATCCCGGCAGCCTTACCAGCTGCAACACCTGGACTGGTATGCATGTTGAGCGAGAAGTTAGAGTCTGAGAGTTAATATCTACATAGGAGAATATGATATTAAAAAACATTGGCCCCATTTGATTACCATTCAGTTTTTGTTTTTGAAAATTAAGCTTATAAACATTAATTTCAAACTTTGTTTTGTCATCCACTTCTAAAAACATTTTCAAATTTCAAGAACTTCTGAAAACTAAAAAAAATAAAAGTAGCTTTTAGAAACTTTTTGCTTTTGGAATTTGGATAAAAGTTCAAATGTATAATTAAAAATTTGTGAAAACAATTGTAAAGAAATTAGTACACTTCTCAAAAGTAGAATACTAAAAACAATCATACAGGACCTTAACATTTTAGGACGATTATATAATAAATTGATTCAATATCAAATAGAAAATTTCAATATTTGAAGTTCTCAAGAGGTCAGATACTTACACGGAATCCTCAATTACGAGGCAGCTCGAGGGTTCTAGATTTAACCTCTTGGCTGATTCAAGGAATCTTCATCAATGAAAACATTATTAGAAATCTTTGCGAACTACTTGAAATGGAAATACTTCACAAACTTATGAAGAGCAGTCAGCCATCGAGAACAGAGAAGCATCGCTGCTTCTTAATGGATTACTTGCAAAGGAAAATTTAATTAAATAAAAAGAGCAGACAGGAAATAGTTGCATTATACATTTCAGGAGATGGTTTAGCCGTCGTAACTTCATCGCCACCAATTATCACAGAAAATGAGTCTTTCCAGCCTATACATTTACCAAGAAGCCAAAAGAATAAATAGTAATCACAATCCAGAGTAAAAGCCTCTATGATCACCAATCTCAATCAGAACAAAGAAATTTATATACTATAGTCTCTTAAAAAACATACCCGGATGAAAAGAAATTTTGGACTCTATGTTTTCCCTACTTGAGTTTGAAGCTAATGCAATTGGCACTCTGTGACTACTGAAATGTTTAATCAACCGGTTGGCTCCTGGTAGTGCTTTAATGTTGCACCACCTGATATGGAAATTACAAAAAGATGCCTAAAAAACACTTCCAAAGTACTAAGGGATTAATTGGAAAGACATGATCCTGACAATGAAACAAAATAGAAATTGACTAACACAACGGAAATCGGGAAAAAAATATCAAAGTGAATTGGGAGGTCAAAGAAGAAACAATTAATATGTAAACGCTTACACTATTTTTATAACAAAAACCAAATTGACTGATCAACAAGTTGTTGTGGTGACGTGAACAACAAAATAAGTAAGGTGTTTTCATACAAGGATTAATATTTATGCTTAATAGTTTACAGATGGTAATTAGAACGACACCAGCTGTTTCTAATTAACCAAGGGCGTTACGAGCATATTAGAAATTTCCATAGGCTGCAACCAAAAAAATCTTGAGCATGCAGTGTTTTCAATTGCGAACTGCTACTGTACATTACCACATCAACTTGCAACATTATGTAAAAACCAAGAAATTTCACTATTGACCTCAAACGGTTGGAAAACTTATAACCAAACATGATGTAGTAATAATTGTGTACCTCTCTGCAAAAAAAGGGGTAATTTGTGACATCAATTCAGTTGATGAGCAAGGAAGGCCATAATCTTCAATAATAACAGCTGCAGACTCATATGGTGTCTTCCCAGCAACTCTTAGGGCTTCTCTTCCATCCCATTGCTTTCCATACTTACCCAAAAAAGACTTTAGAACGTCGTTCACTATGCCATCTGCTAAGATATGATGGGGGGGTGAGAAAAATTCAACAGTGGAGAAAAATGAAACGACAGAGACACTAGAAGTTGGCTAATTCGGTACATTTATACAATAGTATAATACCAATCATAATAGGGAATCCAGGTATTGGAGCACTCAAATAGTGTTAGATATTATATTAAATTGGTCTTCACCCAACAACTTAAGCTTTTGGGTCAATCGATAATTTAAGATGGTATCAGAGCAGGTGATACAGGGAGGTCCTGTGTTCAAGTCTCTACATTGTTATTTCCTCCAAAATTAATATTAGTTTTCACTTATTGGGCCTTTCTTCATATTTCAAGCTCACAAGTGAGCGAAGTGTTAGATATTATATTAAATTTGTCTTCACCTATCAGCTAAAACTTTGGGTCAATCAGTGATTTAAGATGGTATATCACATTTTTCACAAACAGAGATTCAATTCCAATGCCTCAAAATAAAGATGCTGATAGCAACAACCCTTAATGTCACAATAACAAGCAATCCTAACATTGATTTACAGTGATAAGAACATAATCGGACCTGTATGTAGAAGTGTGCCGTCCAGATCAAGAATAACGCCGGATACAACCATTTTCAAAGGATTTGAGATGGAGCACTTAATGATCATTACACATTGGTCTCATAAACACTAAACATATTCCCATGGGTGGGTGAACCATGCCTAAAATAGAAAGAAGATTAGTTTTAATCAGTGGCCAGAATAATTATAACATATACAAGTTGACTACACTCTGGTTCAAATGTCGTCACATTACTTAAAGTGTGATGCCGTGTGAGTGAAACACATACATGAATCTTCATTCCAATGAATGCCAAACGACAAAAAAGTGTCTTCGCACAAATAAGCTTCATTAAGAAACAGAAACCATCAATTCCAAATTTGGCTACAACAAACTACCATATAATCCCCAAACACAATAACCGGCGTATTCGGATAGCCCCTATCAAATCAAATAGAAACATTTCAAACAAAACATATAGTTCCATATAACAATTTCAGCTAAAAAACTCATCAAATCAAACCATTCATACCTTTCAAAAGTTTTTAGGAAGTAAACAAAACTATAATAGAAACACTTTCAATTCAAAATCAGTCAAAACACTTCCAACTATCATCCAAAACAATCACATACTTTTAATTAACAAAATCAACTACAAATATACAAAATAATTCAACCAATTCTCAAATCACAGAAAACATGTTTTCTACACAAACCATTTCTTTTAGTGTTACTTCTTTTTTTTTTCTTTTTTTCTGAATCGAAGCGACAAGGGGATGAATCCCAGTGGATTGTGGGCAGCAAGGCTAATAGGAAACCATTTAAAACATCCAAAACAAATTCAATTGGTTTCAAATGGTAGAAACATATTTTCAAACATCCAAAACACACTTTGAACCATTTATCAAATCACGACGGTAAAAACCTATTTTTTATCAAAATTTATATGGTGGAAAGGATGTGGAGACTACTTACCTCGATCAGCAATCCTATAATTCTCAAGCCTAATATCAACTTCCTTGAACAAACATCAATTTTTTGAAAGCCTAAACAATAAACACAATGTTTAAGTGTTAGAACTCAATTTGAAAACCTTAATTGATAACGAGAAATTTCATAACATAAATACTAATTAACCAACATCGACCATAAACCTTAATTAATCACTTCGAATTAGTCCAAAACTACAACCAACAAACTTTCACGAATCAAAAACTGATCTAAGACAGTTTAATCGAGTCATAACTAGTACAAAGTGTGTCCAAACATGCTTAGAAACCTACCCAAACATAACAACAAACGAAGTCCAAGAGTTCAGGGTAATATTCAAACACTTAAATCCAATTTCAAAAGAAAATTAAACAATAATCCTTACCAAATCTTACCAAAACGCCTCCAATCCTATCTGGTTGGTGACCGAAAACGTCCGAACTTCCATTTCTGGACCTCTAACGGGGTAAACTGACTTGAACCCACTCGAAGTGTGGGTAACAATCGAAAGCTTACCCCCAAATCAAAACGTTGCTGCAATGGACCCAGTCGTCGAAAAGGTGATGCACAACTTATTTTTCACGTTGGAATCTCAAGCGAAGAAGAAACGATGCATCCAAACTTGTTCAAAGTGAGAGTTACGTAGCAGGCTAGCTCCGCCGTCGAACGTAGAGCAAGGAAAGGTGCAAGAGCACGTCGATCATAGGCGAGATTGGTCGTCGGATTCCGTCGTCGACGCTGCTGCCTCGGGGCTGAGGTCGCCGGAGAAGAGATCTGAGCTGACGGTAAGTGTTCGGTGGCTGCAAGGGAGAGGAGGAGATGATGAAGGCTATGGTTGGTTTCCTTCTTTTCTCTTATCTTTTTTTTTTTTTCCTCTTCCCCCTCTTTTATGACCTCATAAATAGAACACATATTTGTCACAAAATCTGCTTTATTTCTCAAAAAAAAAAATTGTATATATTTTTTAAAACAAAAACTCTTTTTTATTAGGATAATTTATTTATTTATAAAAAACCTTAGGTGATAAGCAAAAAATATATATTTTTTTTTATAAAAAAACCATTTTATTAAAACACAATTGTTAAAAAAAAATAGTTTAAAATAAACTCCAAAACTATTTTGAATTGTTATCCAATATTTTTATTTTTAAAATCGAACATTTGAATCTTTTAAACTTAACCCAACATCCAAATAAATTATTAAATTCTAAAAATTAAGTATTTGAGACTTAATTTAAAATCTCTAATTAAAATTCAAAATAACTCCAATCAACAATTTTTCTTAATTCAATTGAATCTAAACTAAACCAAATTACCTAACCAAAAAAATTATCTGCATTGGCGTTACAATCTTCCCACCTTAAGAATTTTCGTCCACAAAAGGTTGTTGATCCGAAAAAAACATAGCTTTGATATTAAAGTATATTTCTAAAGACCCGTTCTTTAGTCACTTGCCTAATGTATAACACCATTACCAAATTGACTACTCCACCCCTTCAATACTTTAGTCTTCTTAACAAATAGACTTAGTGATATTCCCTGGGACAAAAGATTCTACTTAGATTCAAGGTCTTCATACTAAATCTTAAAGAAGAGTCGATATCAAATTTTTCTAACAATAACACACGAAACATTATGCACACTTTAGACAAAAATGGTGGTGATGTCAACCCATAAATCACTTGACCAAAATACACCGATATCTAAAAGATCTCATATATCTTGTGTAGCATTTTTTCTTCTTATTGAAACATATAACTCCTATCATAGACACGATTGTAGAACACGCATTGTCACCAAAACTAAGCTTCGAACTCATGCATATATCACTTGAATAACTTATATCTATACTCTTAGCAACTTCCATCGTTGCCACAAAATTTCGTTTAATGTCTTTAGTCGCATATATCAACTTTGGTTCTAGCAATAACTCATTACTAAGCAAAGCAACTTCTCTCTTTTAATTGTTCCACAAGACTCTTAAGTTAAGACCCTTATACAACTCAGTTGATTCAAGGGCCCACTCCTAGAAGTGGCAAAATAAGAGTCATTTTTAAAAAGTACATCGAATATATAGGGTTTAGAAGTGGCAGAATTTGGATGTACATTCATAAACTCCAAAACTAATGTTTCAAGTTAAAATTGTCAAATACTTTTTCAACTAAACCATAACATTCGAATATTAAAGGTTTAATTTTAGATCAAAAGGTGTTTTTCTATGAAAGTTTAGGAACAAAAGATATTTGAAAGGTCGTTCTTCTTCTTGATGATTTCAAGTTTTTGTTTTTTTCTAAGCAAGTTTTCTTTGATTTCATTTCTTACTCCAACGAGTGTACGCTTGAGTTGAGAGGTTGTAATAACCTTGGAGAGCAACCGACATATGCGATTTAGCATCGAGGTCACTCCGAATTTTTCTTCTAAGGCGGTGGATTATTCCGAGACACACAATAGAGATCAACATTTGACACCAACACAGAGCATTCACATAGTCTAGATTACTAAAAAAAGTGACAATTTGAAGAAATATTATAGTAAAAAGAAAGCACCAGCAAAAGTTTCCACCCAAGCACATGTCATTTTCTTTTTAAAAATATATATTAGAATGTCCTCGGACTAAGTTTTCATAATCTGGAAGATTGAAGCTACCAAAATGTATCATTAAAAATCAAAACTAATAACTAAATAAATTGTTCACATATGATCAATCGGTCGTTGTAGTATAGTGGTAAGTATTCCCATCTATCACATAGGTGACATAGGTGACCCAGATTTGATCCAAACAACGGCAAAAATTATATAACGAAAGAAATATACATAACATTTCATGAAAAATACATTTAAGATTAGCATATTGATTGGGATAATGATTGTTGGCGTATGAGTGTAGTCAAAGTACTACTCAGATCAACAATTCTCCAAATAATAGTATTGTAGAATTTCATGTAATCAAACTAAAATGTTTGGTTGAAAATAACATTTTTAAGAAACTCAATTATTGAAATTTCATATTCTTAAAAGAAAGAATGATGATTTGAATTAGATTCCCACTTAAAATCCTAATTTAGTTATTAATTAGTGGTTGAAATGTTTGGAAGATAGAAAGAAAAGAGACCAAGTCAAAGAGATGATGAATGGCAGAGGAAAAGAGTTAGAATATTTGATGAAGAATGTGCCAAGTGGTTGACATTTCCCCCAATCATCTAAAACCTTCATTCCAATTCAAATATCTAATTACAGCAATTCCATTCTCAAAATTAATTTTCTTTACTTTCTCTATACCCATCTTGGGGTGTTGGAACTTTACTTTCTTTTTTCTATTTTTTTTTTTTTTTTAAATTCCCTCACCCCCACCATGAAACTCTTTTCTCTTCCTCATTGGACGAAGGAACATAATTGAAGAACAACTTCGTCTGGGAAAAGAAAAGACAAACAATTTTAACCAAAACAAAAAAAAAACAAAAAAAACAAAAAAAAAATCCAAAAAGACAAAACACAACAACCCCTGAAAACCCATTTGGAAGATTTTGAGTGTACCTTTAAAAATCTGACAAAATGAACGATTTATTCTCGAATTCGTTCAAAAAGTACACGGATCTGAAGCAACAAGCGTATCTGGACAGCATGGAGGCTGGAAATGAGAGTGTAAATTTGGACAGATTCTTTGATGATGTTGAAAATGTTAAAGATGACATGAAACAAGTGGAGAATTTGTACAAGAAATTGCAGCAGGCTAATGAGGAGTGCAAGGTTGTGCATAATGCCAAGACAATGAAGGAGCTGAGGGGGCGAATGGAGGCTGATGTTGCTCAAGTTCTCAAGCGAGTCAAAATGATTAAAGGAAAGCTCGAAGCGCTTGAGCGTTCTAATGCCGCTCACCGTAGCCTCCCTGGCTGCGGCCCTGGCTCCTCCGCTGACCGAACTCGAACCTCTGTTGTCAGCGGCTTGGGAAAGAAGCTCAAAGATATTATGGATGATTTTCAAGGCCTTAGAGCTCGAATGAATGCCGAGTATAAAGAAACCGTCGAGCGAAGGTAATTCTCAAATCTCAATCCCAAACCAACTTTAAACTATTGAACGGTCACTGTTTCGTAGTAACCATTGAATTGAATGTAGATTCCATGTGTCCCCTAATAATCACGGGACCAAGAAAACATAAACCTCATTAACAAATGGTTATTAATGGTTATATCTACAATTCCCGTTGACAACAACATAAAAATGAGTACTCTTTTTTTTGGGTGGAATGGGGGAGACAGGTACTTCACAGTGACAGGGCAGAAAGCAAATGAAGAAACAATAGAGAATTTGATATCAAGTGGGGAAAGCGAGAGCTTCCTACAAAAGGCAATTCAAGAACAGGGTAGAGGTCAAATAATGGACACAATTTCAGAGATTCAAGAACGACATGACGCTGTGAAGGAAATAGAGAAGAATTTGATAGAGCTGCATCAGATTTTCTTGGACATGGCAGCTTTAGTTGAAGCTCAAGGCCACCAACTGAACGACATCGAAAGCCATGTCGCGCACGCTAACTCATTCGTTAGAAGAGGAACAGAGCAACTCCAAGAAGCCCGAGAGTATCAAAAGAGCTCAAGGAAATGGACTTGCTATGCCATACTTTTGGGAGCTGTTCTTATTGTGATTCTTCTCTTCCCATTATTAACTTCAATTTTACCTCATTTGTTGTAGAAAGGTTAATGATTTGCTTCTGATTTTCCACTGCCACTCACTCAAGAAACCAAAAAACAAAAGCAAACCCGTCCAAAAGAGAAGAGAGTAGAAAAGCAGAGGATTATTAGAACTAAGAAATTTGTTTGATTCATTTTTCTGTGATTCAATGTGGCGTTTTGTGAGGATGTGTTGGTTGGTACATAGCTGTAAATGTGTTTTTAGAGAGAATTTGGTTTCATTTGGATTATCCACTTCCTGTTTGGACGTCCTCTTAGTTCCACAAAACAAAATGTATAGCCAAAGATCCATTATTCCAATTTCATCATATTTCATTTATTTTCTTCATTTCCTATTTGGACGTCTTCAATTGGTTTCACTAATGTATATGTATGGGCTCCTCCTGATGCACCCACACTCCAATTCTCTCTATCTTGTAGTACCTGCAGGGGTAGGTCCTGTTGAATTAGAATTAAGATAGTAAAAATTGCCATCAAAAACTTGATTCAGAGTGATCATATTGATCAAAACTTTCAAAGTAACAAAGGAAAAGGGGAGAGAGAGACAGAGTGAAGAGCACTGAGCTTTTGTTAATGAAAAAATAAAATTCAACCATGATTTGATTTGTGTGATACACATAATACATATGATATACTTAATACGCATGTTTATATGCATAAATGTTGAAAATGAAAAATTGACATTTGAATAAATAAAATAATGTGACATTTTTGTAAATAAGTTTATATTTATCAACTTTATGGTAAAGAAACTGAAACACTTCATAGGGACGTTTGGGACAAGAAGATAGTTATTATAGTTGGATTATAGTAGTTTGGACTTGGAATGTAATTGTTTTAGTTTTTGTTACAATAGTATGTGTTCGTATATTTTTAGTATAAATAAAATATTTGGTATATCAGTATATCAAGTGTGTACCAATTGTATATCACGTGTATCAAGTGTCTATTAGAAGTGTATCAAATGTATCAAAGTAGATATCAGTAGTGTATCTTCATGTATTGAATATATCAAGTATGTATTAGTGGTGAATCAAGGCACATCAAATATATTAGGAGGTGCATCAAGTGTATATCAAATGAACCTAATTAAAATTATTTTCTTAAACATGCAACAATCTAGAACGAAAAATTTTAGGCAGACCAATAAACCCATTGGTTTTTTTTTTTCTTACAATAATAATCCCATTGATTTGTACAGTGAAAAGAAAACAAAATAACCTGTACATCCCTATAACTTCTTGCTATTATAGAGCAATTCTAAAGTTACAATTCAAATATATATATATATATCAATTTTACAACCAAAAAAAGAAAAAAAGTAATTAATTTCTTTCCTATATTTTGCACCAATCAAAAATTTACCCAAAGGAATAAAAAAGCTCCAAAAGGGAAATATGTATTAAATAATAATAAAAATAAAAATAAAAATAAAATTCAGTTATCACGGTTCACCATCTCCCAATACTTCTTCAACGATTGTTCCCGCTGCAACCTCATTTCCTCATTGAACCTCCTTATGAAATCCTCCACTCGCCGGTTCAAATCATCCTGACTCATCGACGCCTCTTTCCTCAGCTTCATCCCCTCATTCCTCCTCTCCTTCAATGTCTCCGATTTCAATTCCACCTCCCCGCCCTTCCCCTCATTCTCCCACGTCTCGCACTTCTTCATGTGCCTGCTCAACGGCATTGCTCTCCCTTCCGTTATCGCCTTCCACGTGTTCTCTAGCGTCTCGTGCCGTTTCGCCTTCGATATTACTCCCAGCGCCTTTCCCCCTGAAAATTTGTTAACCGCCGATCAGAATATTTTATACTTATTTTTATTACTGTTTATCCAATCACAAATTCTCGACCTAACAGTTACGATCCTCATGGCTGTGTTTGCCTTTTTGCTCTAATTTTTTTCAAATTATTGCGTGAAAACGACGCTCACATTACACAACGCAAGTGGTAGCTGTATGATTACGATTAGTCTCTGTTCATATTTGACATGCCAAAGTTGATTTTTATTTCCTACCGATCCAAAAAAAGAGACGTAATGAAATCGATTACAGCGCTGGGCTATTTCTCCCTAACGCCGACCAAAAAGTTTTTAGACTTCCGATTTTCACTGTCTATCGAATTCCGAGGTAAATCTAACGCTCGCTTCCAGTTTTTTAAAGAAGTGCGAAATTGATATTAAAATCGATTAATCATTACCCTCAGGACTCGCTTTAGCAGATTTCCGGTGGCCAAATCTGCGAGAAACGAGCGGTTTCTCCGGTAATCTCATGCTCTCCAGTGAATTCCTGGTCCGGTTTGTCGATATGACGAATTTGTCCTCATCCTCTGCTTCAGCTTCAACAGAGCTAATCGCTTCGATAACCTTCGTTTCCGGAGCAATTACTTCTTCTATCGGCAAGATCACCGACTCGATTTCCTTCACTTCTGGAGTAATTACTTCTTCAACCTGGAAATCAATCGCATCGATAGCTTTTACTTCTGAAACAATCAGTTCATCTCTCTGTTCGTAAACCGTCGGCGATTCTACAATAGTGTATTCGGAAACAATTTCTCTGTATCCAATATCCTCCGAAGCCTTAGCTGCAGAAGGAATCTCAACGTAAGCGTTGGCTTCCTTCTGGTGGAAACGCGAGGAGGCGACGATGGAGAGTATGATTCCGTTGATGATAATGTAAATGTAAGGAGGCCTCAAGCAAGAAATGAGGGAGTTCCAAATCAGAGGCACATACAGAACTGAAAACTCGAAAACTAAAGGAACAGAGACCTTCAGAGCCAGAGCCATGGAAATAACTCCGGCGGACATCAACGTAGCCTTCAAAGAGAGCAACCACGCCATTTTTTTCCTTCTTGTTTAGCTGTAGTAATCTGAAACTTCGCCGGTGATATTGCCGGTCGGTGGTGAAAAGACTGGGAGTGTCGTTATGCAAAGTGCGAATGTGGTGTGGGATCGTGGTTCGGTTGGGACTTCATTTAAATAGGGATTGAGTGAAAGGAGACGGTCTGGAATGGAATCTGAGCCGTTGGATTAGCTTGGGAAAAAACTTGGAAAAGATCGACGGCTGGTGATGAGGAACTAGAACGTACGTGGGCTGTGGAATTGGTGTCAAATAATCCGTCTAGTTTTTAAATAATTAGAAGCGAAAATAAAAATAAATAAATAAAGTATTTGAAGTGATGGTGTCATAAAAGAAGATTTTTATTTATTTATTTGTTCATTTAAAGAACCGTTAAAATCCATAAAGATTAATGTGAACGTGGAGCCATATGTTTTCAAATACTTCTTTGCTTAAAAAATTGAACTTTGAGTTTAGCCTCTTATTTTTTGTCCTTAAGATAGACTTATATCAGTGTTAGTAGTCGACACAAGAGAAGTTTATCAGTTTAGACTTCTATCAGTATCAGTAGTCGACACGAAGATAAGTCTGTCAGTTTGGACTTCTATCAGCGTCGGTAGTCGCCACGAAGAGAAGTCTATAAGTTATCTCTTCTATCAGCGTTGGCAGTCGACACGAAAAGAATTCTATCAATTGTCTCTTCTATCAACATCAGTAGTTGACATGGAGAGAAGTCTATCAGTTATCTCTTCTATCAGCATCGGTAGTCGACACAGTAAAAAAATCTATCAGTTGTCTCTTCTATCAGCGTCGTGTCGTCGGTAGTCGACACGAAGAGAAGTCTATCAGTTGTCTCTTCTATCAGTGTCGGTAGTTGACACAGAGAGAAGTCTATCAGTTTCTACGGATATATCATTGATAGCAAAATAAAACTTTATTTGGAATTATTTGATGAAGTTATAGAACTTGCTATATGAATTACATTTGTAGGGTACCCTTCCTCTTTGAAAACCGCGTTATTTAGAGTAAATAGGTTTCTTGTGTAGATGATAAAGACTCATTTTGATTTTAGTTTTAGTTTTTATTAGGTGTTAGAATTTGATCCTGAAGGATTTAATGTAATGGGTAAAACTACCAACAATTTCGTACAATTAGAAAAAAAAGTGATGAAAAAACTCATTGATAAAATTGGATAAATATAGACATGAATAACAATCTAATGAATGTTAAATTATAAATTTTTATAACTAGTCAAGAAACACATGCAATTTTATGAAATCTTTTAGTTTCAATTATTTTTTAAATAGTAGTTTTTAACATATAAATAAATTTTATAAATAATACATTAATTTTAAACTTTGGATCTCATAAAATTATCTTTTAAGAATTGTTGATGCTAAGTATTTATTTTGTTTTTCTTTTACATGCACATTGTATATATATTGGACAAATCAATGTACTCATTCAAAATATATTGAGTAGCTAGCTCAACTCCGAACAAATGCCTCCCGCACTCGTGTATATATTTGTTTGAGAACAACTAAACATATATATATATATATAATATCTGCCATTTATTTTAAATACAGCATGTAAACTACAACCATGAAAAAATCTTGCCTAATTAATAGCTGAAATGCAAATTATTGGGCACAAATTACTTGGTTAAAAGAAAGAATGGACACAAAAAATCCCATCTACATTCTAGACCATATGAAATATTGTTTATTTTGGTGGCACAATATTAATTAATTACAAGTTATCCATAAGATAAAATTAAGAAACCTACAATTGTGTCCATTTATATAGCCCCTATTATTACTATCTTTTTTCTTTTGGTGCTATATTAACCTTCATTTCATTATCCTACATTCATTTTATCTAACGATCGAACTAACTACACGATCAATCTGTTATAACTATACAAACAAAATTTCACTAGATTTCAATTTTACCTTTCAAAATTGGCATGCCTAAACTAAAATATCTAGACATATACACTAAATACATACGGTTCTTTTTTTAAATACACTGTGTTATTACGAATTCATTTGTATGTTAATTGAGTTATATGTTGATTTGACCATTAATATATATATTCAACAAATTATTTATTGGACAAGAAATTTATGAATATAGTTAATGGTAGTTAGGAGAGTAGTTACTTGTTTGGGAAAGCAAATATTTTCATTAATAGAATATTATTTGGTTGCTTCAAAATCTTTGGGCAATTAAATTGGGGGGGCCATCTTTATTGAATTAATTAATACAATTACATATGGGCATCCATAACTTGCTATTAAAGTTACACTTTACTGCCATTTCATGCATTTTACAAAATCAGCCAGCAAACCCTCCTTTTTGGCTCATCAAACACTTTTTATTTATTTATTATTTTAGTATATTCAACGGTCGTTTTATTGACCGTTACTCCCGGTGGTTGTTCCACGATCCTGAAGCGGTGGCCCACTGGTTTCGTTCCGCCATGGCCATTCCTCCGCCCTCGCACGTGTGCCACACCTTCCGCCACCACCTGCCGACCACCGACTTTCTTTCAATTCTATCTATTCAAACATGTCCCTTCTTCTTACTTTATTTTTCTAGAGATACCATATTTGTAATTTCCTTTTTCTTTTTTTCTCTTTTCATTCTTCTTCTTGATTTACCTCATTCAAAGTCTCCGTATAATTTATTTCTGCAAAACTTTTTTAAAAATCAATTGTATAGTTCATCATTAACTTTTGGAGATTTATGTCATTTTAGTATGTAATGATTCATAAATTTTTAATTTTGTGTATATTAAATTGACACGTTTATCTAATAAATTTGAAACTAAATTAAATTGATTTATTAAATATGAACTTGAATTTTATGGTTAATGTATATCTAAGCTTTCAATTTTGTGTCCAATAATTATTATTATTTGTTTTAAATTGAAAATATTAGATTTTTATTTTTTAAAGTTCACGTTTACACTCCAAATTTTAAGACTAAATTTGTAACTACTACTATTTGTTCGTAATCACAATATTTTGTAGGTTTTTTTTTTTTTAAAAAAAAACTAGAACAATATTTTATTAAAATAATTTAATTATAGAATCACATCTACCTAAAGATCGATACACAAAACGGATGAAGTTATGATTATAAATATATTATATATATGATACACCCAACAATAAATGGCAACATGTTCTCTAATCAGAAAAACGTAATAATATATGTATACATAGTCAAAGATTTATTTAAAATTATCCAGCCACCAAGTTTTTTTTTATTAATCTTACTTTCCCCCATCAAAAATCAAGTAGATCCTTTTTTTTTTCTTGGTCAAAACGACCCAAAGGTTTATTATTTAATTCCCATTCTATAATGTCCTAAAAACATCAATTAAATTTTACAAAATGGATTGAGAAAAGCAATTCAATTGTTCAAAAAAATCTACGAAAGATTCAAGTCACTAAATATTTATTGTCAATACATGCTAATAATTACTATCAATTGAACTATGCTCGTATTGACTTAAAATTTAGATGTTGACAACCTTCTCAATACCATGAAATCAAAACTTTGATTTTGTATACAATATGTACAAAGAAAACCATATGAATATTTATTACATTTCATACGAGAGTTCCTTGATTTCTCTTTAATCTTAAAACAAGCAATTTTTCTTATTTACGAAGATAACAACAAGGTTGGGTGAATAAGCACTTTGTTCAAATGTAGCAAAATGAATCAAAATATTTACGAAATACAACAAAATTTTGAATCTATCACTAAAAGACTTCTATTAATATCTATTAGTGATATTGATAAACACTTATAAAATATAAAATTTTGTTATATTTCGTAAATATTTAACAGTTTTACGATAACTTTTATGTATTTAAACTTAATTAACATTAGAATTGAAAATGTATATTATACAATGATTTAATTAAGCAAAATCTTTCTCATCCTCAATATTTAAAATTACGTCATGTTAATTAAAAAAAATTAAATGATGTGGAGAGTAATGAACCTAATCAGCAGAAGACCGCAGTACACGTGGGCCATATTTATTAGTTCAGTCTATTTAAGTCAATCCGAAGAATGTTGACTTTTACACTAAATTTACACGTAATACGACTAACTATCTAGATCCGTTAGTTAGAGAAAATATCATATTCAATTTCAAACGTATAATAAGAATAACAATTAAAAAAATAAAAGAAATTTGAAAGAACTAAGAAACCAGCAAATCAAAGAAAGGTTTAAAGTATTTTTTGTTTGACTTTAAAAATAAATATATAATATTTAAAATTAGTAAAAGTGTAATTGAGGATATGATTTTTAGAAATTATTCTTCTAATTTAAATGTTATGAAATTATTTTAAATAAAAAATATAAGATTATTCTGGGGACATTTTAAACTTAACCTTAAAAACTCATAGATAAAAAATGTATATTTTGACAACTGAGAGACGAAATGGGTCTATTCTTATAAACTCGAAAACTAAACGACTCATTTTGTTCAAAACTTGAAGACTAAAGAAGTAGTTTTCCATTTTAAATTCTAATCTATTTGAGTGATGAGACAAATTGCTAAAAGAAAAGAGAGTTTTTGAGAAACGGGGAAATAGACATTTTCTTATAAACGTAGCTAATGACTATATTTGATATATTCTTTCCATAAATTAAAAGATTTAACCGATATACCTAAATGCATTAAGTTTTTGTAACTAAACCTTTACTATGAATAAGTATATTAAACTTTAAACATAGTTTATGGATAATGTTAATCTAAATAGGCCCTATTCTACAACATATATAGTAAATGGCAAAAAGATTTTACCTATAAAAACATAACCTATTTTACTCCAAATTATTGTGTATATTTGTTTAGCTATAAAAATAGTTAAACCTAACACAATAAATCCGTATATTTGTTTAGTATAAAAACAAAAATATTTTTAGTCTCCAATTTTTCATGTATTAGTTGGTCACATTTAGTCACTGTAATTTTGAATTTATAGCAATTCAATCTATCAACTTTAATAAAGTAACAATTTAATGTTCGTACTTTGTTTTTATAGTTTATAAGTAGTTGAAAATTTATATTGATTCAATGCTGAAAGATATGCATTAATTTTAAGAACATTAAAATAATAAATTAGAGAAAAAAGAAGTGAAAACTAGATTTAATAGGAAAATATTATGGTTAGGTTGCGCAAAATCCTGTCCGGCATCTTCTCCACAATTTGTGGGCCCAAAATTAAGCCTTAACGCGTTTAAATGGAACCAAACCATTGGTCACTTACTAACGACTCAATAAATGACAACTCCCCACTTTATAGCCCTTTCACATTTTAATTTTCGAAATTAAGCTTAAAAATAATTACTTATACTCCAAAAAAAAAATAAATTTGATATTCAATTTGCGATATTTTCAAAATCTAAGTCACTTTTTATAAATTATAATTAATATTCAAAATATATTTTGATCGAAGAAAAATTTAGGGGCCAGATGCTCCCTTAATCAAGTAATTGTTCGATAAGATTTTGTTGTATATTTTTTTTTAAAAAAAAATTGAATTAATTGTTTTGCAAGAGGTAAAATTTCAAATTAAAAATTTATGAGAATTTAACAATAGATGGGAAAGTTGACATTGACAACGAAATTGTTAATTCATTCAATTAATTAAGGAAGAGAAAAAGAAAAAGAAAAATTTACAATAATAAAAGAGTTTGGCACTTTCTTTCAGCCGACATGGATTTTGGATAAACATTTGATTTTGTGGACTTTTTAGGTTAAACTTAATTACTTGTTCAATAAGGGTTACATTCATGGGCTAGTGTTTTGGTTAACAACATTATTCATCTCGGATTAAGTCAGGTTTACTCTAGTTCAATAGAAATAAATTAAATTAAAAAAATAGGTTTCATGTGAATGTATTTGATTATTTACTTGTGTTCTGTTTTCTTATCGACACACAGACTACGTCTAAATCTATAAACAAAAGTCGCAATCTAATTGACTTACATCTCTTAGCTTATGGTTATGTTTATAATTACTATTATTGTTACTCTTTGAGAGAAAGAGTTATAAAATTTGACACATTTATTATGACCGTTACCGTTATGGTTATAATAGAACTAAAAAACTTTGACTACATATTTTTTATTTAGTCAAGAAAATCTTATTTCTTAAATCACATGATATATAATATATTATAGTTTTATTTAATTAGTTAGAGTTGAAGGATTAGGGTGACAAGTGTGTTCTGATATAGAAATATCTTAATACTATATCAAACAACTCAACATATTATATTAAACTAAAATGCACCATATGAAAAATTACGTATATATCTAAAATTATGACCATATGAAACGAAGATTCTGTGAAAGTGGTGAACCTCAGTGAGTGGTTGTACAATAAAATTGGATTAAATAAATAAATGGTAGACATTAAAAATCGATAAAATTGAGAAATATATGAGTCAAAATCAGTTGGTTTTGTGGAGACAGAGATTGAAGGAGGAGGAAGAAAGTTGAGTGCAGTTTAGGGTGGAGATGGGGATAAGAAAAGACAAGAAAAGTGGGTATGGCAGTTTAGCAGAGGGAGATGGTAGTTAATAAAAGTATGGTTCATATTAATATAAATGTAAAAACAAATACAGAACAATGACATGACATACCCACATATATATATATATATTATCCTCCAAAAAAAAAAAAAAGAAGAAGAAAATTAAAAGTGGTTTAATTGTCCATGCTTTCACATTATATGCCCATCAACTGATAGAAGGATATATATGGATAATATGCTTCAAAGTGACCATCCACACACCACCCATTTCTCTTTCCCAAGTTCCCGCCTTTGATTTGGGATGTTCCATGGTGATTTTATATTATCTATTCCGACAATGGATCTTTGTTTTACCACCAGATGCATTAGTAGTTTAGTATATTCAAATGAAACTGTGAACCAAAAGTGCCAACTTGATACGGTACTAAACTAACAATATATGGAAATGTCCTCGGTATGACGTACTTAGGCTCCTCTTTAGTGTGAGATTCATCTCCTCTAACGTATGTATGTAGGCTCCCCTTAAATACAATATTAAAATAAATTTTTTTCGAGTTCTACAATGGCTACCGAGCCCAAGTCTCAACAACACAAGTACAAAGATTTTCAATAACAATACATGAAAGTTGAGACTTAGACAAACTCTAAGCTCAAAACGTTCAATGTACAAACTTTTCTTATAAGACGGCTTAACCATAAAAATGAATAAGAGCACTTTTGAAATCGAATAAAGAGGGCAAATATAGTTGGAGAATAAAGATAAAAGAAAATCACGATTTTTATATATGGAAAGAATATTTTGCTGAAGTTGCTACTTTCTTGACAACGTATTTGACATGTTCCACAAAATGTTGTTTAAGTTTTACCTTTAATAAAATCAGCTAACCACACTGCTACCAAATCTAGAATTTTTAGATTTTTCAATCAAAGAATCTATTTGCATTAAAGTAATATATATTGAATACTGAGAAAAAGATCATTACTATTTTAGTTGTGACATCCTTTTAATTCAATCTAAATTAATAAAGTATCAATGCTTAGTAAGTCATCAATTTAGAGAATAGAAAAAACTTTGGGCTTTCTTCTACACACATCTTTATTCTATTACTTTTAACCCCCCCCCCCCCCCTCATTTAACGACTTTGATGAAATTTTTTGTTAGAATATTAAATGATTTGAAACAATATAACAACGACTTAAAAAAAAACTTAAATCTCGTTCATACTGATTTAGTAACTCTCTCACTTGCATTAAATCACTCAGAATTTTGATGGATTCTATTCCAAAAATAATTTTGCTTCAAAAATGATTTTGAAACATGTATGAAATAATAACGATAACATTGTAATTTTGAAAAAATAAAAATAAAAATCACTTTAGGACAAAATCCGTTACACAAATATCTTGTAATATAGCTAATTGGTTATGATGTTTTGTCATACTTTATCTTATAGGATAATTAATGAAATGTGGATTTAATGTAGGAAGAAAGACATTAATTATGGCACTTGGAACCTATGCAAACTTTGTTCCTAATGACGACAAATCGTTTGTTAACCAAACTGTTGAAAGAGCGCAGTAGAAAACATACCGACCAAACGCCTTCAAATTGTCAACCAAAATGGAGAGTGACGACACGTCGGATCGGGTCAAGAAAGCTTTTAATTCACGCGCCGTTCTCTTTATACTCCAAAAACTAAAAAAGACACCATTAAAAATACCTTTTTTTTTTTTTTTTTTTTAACCCAAAAAAAAAAAAAGTTAAAGTCAAAGTCAAAGTAGATGGTCTTGTCCAGCTGGCAAGTTCTATCCCACTGCCGCCGTAACTGACCAACCGTCCATGCTTCCATTGACTGACAAGTGTCGGCCAGTGCACGAGAGCATATTCCTCGCCACCTTACATTCATTCTTCTTATCTCTTACCTAATTTTTGGTTTGTATTTTCTTATTTTTCTTCCATCTACTTTCATTTCTGAACTTTTAACTATTTTGAAACCAAAAATCCATCGTTACATTTTCTCAAAATACTTGATGTGCTAAGATTAACGTTAAGTGATGACTATTTAACATTATAAATTAATCATTTTAATTTGACATAAATCTAAAAGTTCAAGTACTATATTTATAAATAAATTAATTAATTATATATATATACATATAAATGTGTATCTAATTAAATTTTTAAACTTTCAATTTTATTACTCATATCTTCTGTGACTATTTGAGATTTAATTTTTTTTAAAAAAATAATAAATTATGCCCGAAATAAAATAGACATGAAATTTGAGTTTAGAGTTCTATATTAGAGACCAAATTTAATTTGATGTCTAACATATCAGTTTTTTCTAAAAAAGAAAAAAGATTAATAGGTGAGAATTATTATAAGTAATTTTTTTAAAGAACATTAATTAGTTAAATATTCGAAATTTCACAAACATTTCTTGTTGGAGTACTTTTTGGTATAATATATTAATACCATAATTGAATTGTCAAACATTTTAAATTAGTTTTTGAACTTTTCTTGAATTTTTTTTATTTAAAAAAATCAATAAAAGTGTGACAATTTTGTATGCAGCTTGTCCTAAAATAATATAATATAAAATATGTATTAAATCACAACATTCGCATTTTAGTATAATCAATATTAAGGATACAACTGACCTAATAAAAGTGTATTAGAAAACATGTTCTTCTTTCTTTTCTGACGGCCATAAACTAAGAATAATTAAATGCTAATGAATAATTAAATCTAAGATTTTTTTAACATACAAGACTAAAACAGATCTTCCACAAGGTTGATAAATACAGTTTGTTATATGTAAATGACTTAGACGATTTATAATTAAATTTACGTTTACTTATTAACTTAAGTTTTTTTTTCGATTGATGATTTCAAATGGTATATTAGAGTAGATGGTCGAGAAAGATCATGTAAAGTTGTAAAGTTAAAGATCATTTGACAAAGATAACTTCAAATTTGTGTGTCAAAGATAGTTTAGAATTAGACCCCGAATATATTTTGATATGAAAGCTGCTTCGAACATTAATGGTTGTTTCTCATTTTCAGTTTTGTAAGGCAAAGGAAGAACAGTAACATTATTGCACAAACAAATTCAATGAAGGACAGAAGACAGATGGAGGAGATTGCTCATTTTCTTTAACATGTGGGAATATATGGAATAAACACAAATTAAAACAATTAGAATGTAGATCCCAAAAATATACAATGCTCATTTTATTTATTTATAATTCATTTTTAGTATTTATAATAATCAAAACATGTAGTTAAACCTGAAAAAACAAGGAGACACTAACTTTTAGGTTGAGATAAGATGAATATGATGAATCTACAGTCTAATCATTCAAATATGAAAACTAACTCATCATGAATCATAATGATAAAGACCATAATATGTTCTTTTTAAAAGTTTAAGAATTAAAACATATGTTTTTGAAAGTACATGAACTAAAATAGAACAAAATACAAAATTTATGGACAAAAATAGAATTTAAACCTAATTTTTACAAAAAAAAATTGTTTTTAAAGTGAAATTAGATAATAATTTTAAAATTATTTTATCTCAAAAAAAAAGACCAAGGGGGCTAATAAAAGAAGAAGAAGGTATTGTGTACATAATAAATTAAAAAAAGAATAATTTAATTAAAAAAATATTACTTATTTAAACACTTTTTTTGTAAACTAATAACATATGATATACACTTAAAAAATATTCTCTTTTCATATACCTAGCAAAATATGACCATATTTGCAAATATAACAAAATAGCTAAAAATTTCAATTTTAGTATTTTGTTATTTTACTAATAAACTAATAAATTAAAAATCTAACCTTGTCAATTGTAAATATCAAAAAGTTGTATTTGCAAATATTTTTGTCATCTTCCTGCTCCAAATCATTATTATCACCACTAAATTTAATAATTATTTATATTAATAAAGATGAAAAAGATTCTCATAGACTCAAACTAGATACTTAAATATTCTAACCATAACTCTTTTTCTTTTTCTTTTTTTTTTTTATTAAAAAAAATGAAAAGGAATATTCTGAATTACGTATATTTTAGAACACATTTTCAAGCGTGTTTAGTTTAAAAAATAGGTTATTTTGAACAAAATTTAATTGTTGACAACCATTCAAAATAAATTTTAAAGTGTACTATTTGACAATCACTTAAAATAATTTTTAAAAGATATTTTAATCCGTTTTGATAAAATATGTTTGAATAAAATTAAATTTTTAAAAAAACATTTTTTCTCACTAGTTAATCCAAACGGACCCTAAACTTATATAAGCGGAGATTTGCTGTCTTATTATGACATAAATTAGTGATCGATTGCAGACTAGCGGTGACTTAGTTATAAGACTTAGCTCCTTATTTCTCTCAAGTTATTCATCTGCTAATGAATATATATATTTTCAAAATCAACATATATAAATTTAAATTTTCTTACAAATGCATAAATTAAAATCAAATAATTTATATAGGTACATGAAGTAGCTCATTTATGAAGTTTCCCCTTCTAAAAGCGTGTAAATTGTAAAACACAACTACAGAAAACGTAATTCCAAACCCACTAGTTTTCACCAAATTTTCTAGTCTAGATTCTGCTTCCTTGAGTACATGTTTCTCCAATTCTGTTGGAGACAACCAAACTGAAATTGAGCAAATAACTGATCTTCCAAGCTTAATAAACACCCTTCATTATGTACAAAGACTTGTCAAATGGTAACGTCAAATTTCATTATATAGTTTCATCAAATCTACTTCCAACATTAATCGTTCTTTCTCATTTTAAGTTGTCTTTCAACTTCTCCACTGTAAGGTCCAACATTGAAAGCATACTGTTGCAAAACAGAGAAGACAATCATCTCTAAACATATCAACACGTTCTGGAGAGCCTCGTCAACATGCTCAACGTCTAACCACATGTGGTTTGATCCAATAATGCCCACAGCAACAAGTATATCTAGCACTACACCCTGAAAAGTGGAAGGTGTGTCGAAGCGAAGTAAGAACAGTAACATCACTAAAGAAACAAATTCAATGAAGAACAGAATAAACAAAGAGATTGCTCAACTTCTTTAACAATACATGTACTTCAGAGAATAGAGGCAAATTGGAGCAATTAGATGCCAAAAATATACTGGTAATGGATGAATCTATTGGAAAGGACTAGGTATTGTCTAAAGTAACTTAGTTTGTATATTCCACTGATTTAAGTGAATTGCCTGAGTGCTAAAAATTCATTATGAATCTTTGCTGACGGGTAATCTGTTATGAGTTGCTTGCACATTACTCTATGCACCCATAAATTCATTAGGAAGAATGCGCAGAAATTTCCACTTAAGCATTTTCAAATGTCCTATCTGGAGGTCACAAATTCTGTAGATGCTATTGAATTAACATGTCCTAAAGGCTAAGAGCTCTGAATCTATCTACCTGCGCCCCCACCCCCACCCAAAAAAAAAAAAAAGCAGTGAAGTAAACATCAATATAGCAAGATCAGAGGGCAGAAAAGAACACGTTAACTGCTAAAAGGAGAGTTCTAGTAAAAACAATAGCTTCCTGATCCTGAACATGGCAAAATAATAAAAATAATAATAACAATAATAAGACTTCTTGTGTTCCATTTGATGGTTTTCTTGTTCTCGTTTTACTTGTAATTTTTCT
>JBBPDJ010000004.1:11447326-11458459 GCA_037974625.1 Cucumis cinereus | reverse complement strand
TCGTGGACGGGGTCCACGACTTTCTGAAGTCGTGTACCCCGTCCACGACTCCGCTACCTCATTTTTGACATTTCCAAACCTCCTCACCTACGTTTGACAATAATTATTAAAAAAAACATTATTAAAAAAATTGATATATTATTAGGGTAAGCATGATCTCAGAGTTGCATGTTGATGGCTTGGGATCACAACAATTCCTCACCATTTCAAAAAGTGAAATGTGAAACTATAAATACACAAAACCCCATTGCCATTAATATACTCATCTTACCATCACCTTCAACCGTCCTTTTCCCCTTTGGGTTTTTTCCCTCTCTTCCAATTCCCTTCCCCTTCCAACTTCAAACGTCATCAAAATCTTTACAACCCACTGATATCATGCCCTTATATACTTCAAATTTGGCCACTAAACTTCCACCTCGCTTCAGTTTTAGTAGAACCAACACCAGTTCCTTACCCAACTATGCTGCCTTTAAACCTTTCTTCTTCTTCTTTTTCCCTTCTACCCACATCCTTAATTCTTCCCGCAATCCAATCTATTCCTCCCTTCCTTCATCTTCTTCAATAATGGAAGACCATAAACATGTCGGTCCTTTTATGTCTGCCCCGAAATCACTTTCCCAAGAACTCAAAGTCGCTGTTGGAGCTGTTCAGATGGCTTGCTTTCTTTGTCAGAGAGTTCAGACCAACTTGCTTCTGAGCAATTCCCAAATTCAAGCCAAGGATGACAATTCCCCTGTTACTGTTGCTGGTAATTTTGTTTGTTCCTTCATCTTTGGGATTTTCTCGCCCATTTCAGAGATGGGTTTTCGATTGCGTATTGCTTTGCTTTTGTCTGCCCTTTATTATTATCTTTGTCTATTAATATGAGGGGTTGTTTGGAATTATCTCGTTCTTCTTTGTTCATTATCTGGAATGGGAATTTTTGTGACATTCACATTCCTCCTTGGCAATTTTACTTCAGTTTCTACATTGAAATTTAAATGGAGTTTAATAGTTTATACAATAAAAAAAAAATGTGTTGATGACTTCGACAGTCACATTTTAGTTAAGAAGACAATGCAGGAACAATAAGCCATGTTTAATAATAAGGAGTAAGCACTTTTGCTTCCCACCGTTATTGTGTTTGCATAACTAAAGTGGCTGTAGTAGAAGAAAAGTTACCAGTTTGCATATTGATTTTTCGTGAGGGTAAAATCATTATCTAGCATTTATGCTTAGGAAAAAGCAACTATAACACAGCTCATCAAGTTCCATGATTGAATTGGCAAACAGAAAGTTTCTTTTTAACTCCTGTTTACATGGAGGGATATCTTAGACTAAGAAAATAATGTGTAGAGGTTAAGATCTCTACACTTGGTAATTTGCTGCCCCCTCAAATTAGTTTAGAATTTTCCCCCTCCCTCTGAAAATTTATTGCTACATCTTCACTTGTGGATTCCTCCATTTTTTTGGCTTCCTGGGGCTATATATTTTTGTGGCTGAATTAGAGCTCTTCGCTCGCTTCCCAGTTTATAAAATTTTCTTGTTTACCAGAATTATGTTTTGTATTTACCTTGATGGGTTTTCATCTTTCATCCTGATTTGTTAGGCAGAGTATAATCCAAGGTTCCTGTAGTTGATGACTGGTTTGAGTGTAGAATATGAAACCAATTAGAAAAATAACTCTAGAAAATCTTTTTGATTGAAAACTTGAACTTTGAGACACTGTTTAGACATGACTCTGACGCTTTCAAAATTTTAGAGAATTGGCAAGGATATGCATATATTAGACACTTGTTACACACATGTTAGATCTTTATCTTCACGGAATTATATTCACGTAGGTTTTTTCTTCCCCTTTAGGCCGTTTGATGAAAACTGAGTTGTTCTTGAAGATTTATTTATAATTTCATCTGTAGGTTGTAAAATCTCCAAGAGATAAAAGAAATGAAAGACTGTACAAGTAGTCGAAGTATCGTCCTTCCCTATTCTAATACTTTTTGTTGCTATAAGCTGGATGATAAAACAGCTATTCACATAAAGAGTTGAAAATTTGTGAAGTTTTACATTGGTTATATAACTAATTTGTTGGTAGACATGTAGCGTTCTCTTATTGGAAATTCTTCTCAATCACAAATGTGAACAGATTGGAGCGTTCAGGCAATTATCAGCTGGATTCTGTCCAAATCTTTTGGGAGTAAAAATGTGTCAATTGTTGCCGAGGAGGATGTTCAGACTCTTTCCAAGCCTGGTGCGGACCGGCTTTTGAAAGTTGTAGTGGAAACTGTAAATGAGTGTCTTTGTGAAGCATATCGTTTCGGATTGGAAGGTCCAGAAACCACCCTCTGTACTTCCGAGGTTCTTGAAGCCATCAGCCGATGCAACTCATCTGGCGGTTCAACTGGAAGATTTTGGACCCTTGACCCTGTGGATGGCACATTAGGCTTTATACGTGGGGATCAGTATGCTGTAGCTCTAGCATTGATAGAAGATGGGGAAGTGGTGCTGGGGGTTCTGGGATGTCCAAATTATCCAATGAGAAAAGAATGGCTATGTTACCATCCTCGCTACCATTCAATTATATCCAAATTATCACCTGCAACATCAGAGTCTTGGGACAAAGGTTGTGTTATTTATGCCCAAAAAGGTAGCGGTGAAGCTTGGATGCAACCACTGATTCATGTAAACAAGAAATTAGTATGGCCGAACTCTGCTATACCAATTCAAGTATCCTCCATCAACGATCCAGCGTTGGCAACATTCTGCGAACCAGTTGAGAAAGCCAATTCAAGCCATTCATTCACAGCAGGACTTGCTCATAGTGTTGGACTTAGGTACATATGTCTTTATTATCTGGATTAAGTTCGTTAGTATATTTACACGTTTCTAAAAACCATATTGGCAGTGTAGACCGGGAGGACATTTTAAGGTCTGAGTTAAGCTAAAAGAAAACCTATCAAAATAGCAATGCTGATCTATATATATATATATATATATACAGTTATCAGAAAAAGAGGGATAATGTGTCGTGCTTTGATTGTAGGAACCAACCATTGAGGGTGTACAGCATGGTGAAATATGTAGCCATAGCTCGCGGTGATGCTGAAATCTTCATGAAGTTTGCTAGAGCTGGTTACAAGGAGAAGATATGGGACCACGCAGCCGGTGTGGTTATCATACAAGAAGCTGGTGGTGTCGTCACGGATGCAAGAGGATGCCCGCTCAACTTCTCAAAAGGTATGTATTTAGAAGGCCTTGACCGAGGAGTCATTGCTTGCGCTGGAGCTAACCTTCATGACAAGATAATCAGAGCTGTTGACGCTAGCTGGAACTCCTCTTGTCTATGATATCATGGCTTCATGAAAATAAGAAAAACTGCATTGTAAAAGGGTGGAAGAGGAAGCTACCTTTGCTTTCTAACTATAATTTTTGGTACATGGGATCGGACTTCCTCACAAACTACTTATTTTCAGTACAGGTTTGTATTTATTGTATAAAAAATGCTCATATCTATAGTATGGAGGAAGCCTTTTTCTTGTTTCAAAAGTGTTTCTTACAGTATTTACCCTTTTCAAACTTTGGTTAGAGGAAATTGCAAAATCCATTCCTGAAATCACTAGTGGCTTTTAAGATCAAACATTTAAAATTTTCAATTTGATAAAGTACTCTCGTTGCACCCCTACAACTTTGATAAATGAACTTAAATTTACAATATTTTTGCAATTAAATACTGTTTTTATCATTTTATTATTTTTCTATTATTATTTGATTTGTCTTTTAGTCTGATTCCCTCATTCTCCATATACTCTCTTTTTAAAAAAAAAAAAACAAACAAAAAAGAAATGTCCTATTTACCTAATTTTGTTTCAAAAGAACCCTTATTTCCTAATTTGTTTTCACAACCACCTCAATTGACCCCATTTTGAGGGTCTAAATCCTAGATTCTTCTGAAAAATATAAAACTCTTATGGAAGAACTTGGCAACTTTAACTCAACTTTATAATTTACAGATCTCATAAACTAGGATAAAGGTGTGTTACAAAGATATGTGGGAAGTTACAGATGTGAAAGAAGCCATTTCATTGTATATATTATGTAAAAGCCAGGTCAGTTGGCCACACTTGCTTACTATACCCCCAAGGATTTAATCATATTCTCTCACAACTGCATTAGGGACCAGCCACTACAACTATACCAATAGTTACATTTTTATCTTTCTTTTTCATTATTTCTTTTCTTTTTTTTTTCTTTTTATCATCTCTTTCTGCTCTGGGGGAGGAAGCTACTCTGCTACATACAAAAGAAAACCCATCTGTGGAGACAAAATTGAATACTCAAATATTGAAAAAAAAAGAAATTAGGATGGACTGTTGCAGTATGGCAATGATAATATATGTGTTGAGGAAGAACCACCCCCATCTAGTTCAAGCTCAGCTAGGATGCTTGCTTGTTGAATATTAATGGTGGCGGCGTCTTCGTTTCCTTCGTCTTTCGTCACTTTTTAATGAATGTTGTTTGAATGGATCGACCCAATTCGTGTCCTCTGCTACTGCTTTGTTCCATCGCTCTTTGAAGATTTGAAGTTCCCATGTCGATTGCCTCCTTATCTGCTCAAGTTCATATCAGGCATCAACACTAACTCAGTTCAAGTTCAAGCTCAAAACCAGGAAAAATCATGTTTGAAAAGAGAGAGAGTAAGCCGGCCAAAAAAGAAGACCTCCCCCCCCCCCCCCCCCCCCAACCCCATTCCAAAATAAGCGATTATATGTGGAAAAAAGTGATTATACGCATATATTAGAACTGATAATGAGAAGATAATCTTGGTCGTAAAAAATGATAATTAGCATCAGAAGTCTAACCTCTGTTCGAACATCACTGGGTATCGGGCTATGTTTCTGAGTCAAAAAAATAAATAAATAAATAAATAAAGATTCAATAGACAAGCAAAAGGAAATTTTAAATGGTTACCTTTGCATACTCTGCAGCTTTTGAAGAAGGCTTAGACTGTAAAATGAAGAGGAAATTTTAATGGAGGAAATAGTGAAAGGATGCAAGTAAAGACTATATAAATAGTATGACGAAAGTCGTGAGAAAAATAAATTACCTTTCTTCCACCTCCACCCAAAGTCTGTATTCCCTTGTGAACAATATATTGACTGTCAATTACTCCAACCTTCTTGGTCCTATCGCCCTGTAGAACAATCTACTTAGCATATTTCAAAATAAAAGATGAAAATAACAAAGAGATAGTCATGGTAGTTTCTTAGGTCCACTGGTTCATTTTAAGCAGTGTAAACCCTTAGGAAAAGGCAGAGTTTTGTTCTTTACTTTCTCTTTTACATAAAAGTGTGAGTTATCTATCTGCACAACAATTTTCAAGGTTTTTCAATGGAAGTTTGACTACTACCTTGAAATTGCTGGCATATGATAGGATGCTGGCCATACAGTCAAATCACTTAAATTTTTGCCTTCTCTCCTATTTCTTGTTAATTATTGTTTCCATTTTTAAAGGTTATGTAATCACCGCAAGTGCATTTGTCCAACTTTTGTCAAATGGTAAACACACTGGGAGAGTACAAATGATAGAATTCTACCGCATTCAAATGCTTATAAATTGTCATTTGGATAACAAATCAATCAAGCCTAATTCTAAAGATGGCACTACAAACAAAGGATTTGAGAAAAAAAACAAACGTTGGGAGGAGACGTGACAAAGACCAGAAAACATTCTATGTGAACTTGGTGGTTCTGTCCCAGCAAAACGATATCCAAGTTACCACCAACACACGTAATTAAGAAACTAGAATAGAGCATTCTGATGCTCGTTGGTAATGATGAGATGATAAAGGTTTTTAGCGGGTTATGAAATTAGCTATCAAATAAGAAATGGTGGATATACGAAAATCTTACCTGTGCACAATACCCAAGTTTCATATCCATTCCCCATCCATGGACAAGATCATTCTGGACAAAGAAAATAACATGTGAAAATGAACTTATCAAATAAAATGAAATTGGGGGGTTTGAGGGGATGGGGAAAAGGGAGAGAGAGAGAAAAGGTGTAGTTGAAACTCAAATGCTGAATTAGATTGAGAGAACTACCTGTATAAGATGCCAAGTACAATGCCAAGCGGATTTCGAGAATACAGGGGCCATACCTTCCACAAATCTAGAAAATAGGTAATTTTAAAAGTTGGTCAATTTTCCCAAACTGATTGGCGGCAAACAGAGACAAAAGAAAAGACAAACTCATGCCAGCCACAATATTTGATAAGGTTTTTTCTTAAAAAAAACGATTAACATGACAAAGACAAATTTCTTTTTTTTTTCATCAGACAATACTTCGTGTTTTTTTATGAGACAAAATGTTTTTGCTCGATGTACCAGAATATTTGTTAAAATGCAGTAAAAAAGGAATGTACTATCATAATAGATAAAATAGCATTTGCAAGAAAATTAAGTGCATCCACACAATCACTTACCCAGTGCAAGGTGGCTCCTCACTTTCATCAGAACATTTCACACTGCCTCTGAGATCATAAACTCTTCTGCATGGACTACTAAATGTTAGAACGATATGTATGTGAATTAAGTAGAATGTTTTATAGAGTTCTATTAAAATGTCTGTTTTACCTATGTATCTTCTTTGTTCGTGCCCGAATGGTAATTCTATGATGAATATCAGTCGAATTTGGGTCCAAGGCAGGCTGAGATATTTCCAGTCCTTCAGACTTCACAATTTCCAGGTATCTGAAATTTATCAAATGTTTAGATGAAAGTTGAGATATTTCTTCCTAATGTGAGGGGCTGATACGGTTAGCAATGTTTAGCCAGGTTTTTTTATGTTATTATTATTTTTTAAAATAAGAAGCAAGGTTATGTGGCAAAGTGAGTATAGCTCAGCGGTAGCAACTGATATATACTCTTTCCTTGAGGTTGGAGGTTCAAATACCATTTGCTTTGTGGTTGCAAATAGTTGTGTGTACTCAGTAGCTAAAGATAAAACATAACATTGCAAAAGCTAGAAAAGTGCCAAGTTCATAAGGAGGGATCAGGCTTCATAAATTCCTGGAATGTTAAATTCATTTCAATGGTAATTCCTGGGAAATTCCTAAAAATGAGCATGCTAGTGGTAAATAATAAATAAATAAGAATAGCACATAAAATATGGACACAAGTCAACTCTTCATTATTGTTATTAATCAGGGTAACTTGGAATGTAACATTAAAACTTAAGCAACTTATTAATGACTACAACATGACAAAGTCGGAGAAAGAATTAATCTAACAGGGAACTCATTGATGAC
The DNA here is from genome assembly GCA_037974625.1 of Cucumis cinereus. Taxonomy (NCBI): domain Eukaryota; kingdom Viridiplantae; phylum Streptophyta; class Magnoliopsida; order Cucurbitales; family Cucurbitaceae; genus Cucumis; species Cucumis cinereus. The sequence goes on along the minus strand of JBBPDJ010000004.1, from coordinate 11,451,170 downwards.
TTTTTCATTAGAAGATTTAGAGCTGAACAAGTTTATTTCTGTACCTTCTTGGGCTAAAATGTTCAACCCCCAAATCTTCATCCCAAAGAAATATGTAATCATAAATGGACACGACTGCCGGTTGCAAAAAGCGCTTTGCATACCACCTGAGGAGAATGACAAAAGAAGACAAACCATTTAACCAAACAGCAACCATTCTAATTCCAAATGCGATTGGAGATTCCTTAGCTAGAGAGTGCAAACAATAGAAAGGAAAAATGCAGGTAGTCTAGCATACCACTTTGTTTGGTTTCGGACTGCTATGTGTATGGCATCATTACACCAGTCAAGATCCCACCATCCATCCACATTGCCGTCGTAATGAAAGAGAATAATAGTAAAGTTCTCTGGAATAAACTGAAATGCATGGAGTTAGATATAGAGCAATCTCAATAAATACCCTTGATGTCAAATGATAACAAGATCGTACTTTCTGTACAATAGAATTAACATTTTTCTTTTGTTTGATGCCAACTGGAATTGCAAGCAAACTACGGTTGCTGTAATCATGACCCTGAAATTTACACCAATCAAGACAACAGAAGTAATTGTCAAATTTTTCAGCAATAATAACAAAGGCCTTCCACGGTCCTACCAATATGGAAGTAAAAATCAACTAAAAGTATCTACAAGCACATCCAAGTATAAGCCTTATGAAACAAAATAGTGATAGAAGCCAACCTTTAACCTTGAATTACTAGTTCCCCAAAGTGGTCTCAACTCCAAATCTGATCTAGCTTCTACTATGCCCCGTGGCAAACCATTCAGGTTTTGAGACTCCTCTGTGAAGTCCTAAAGGGACATTTAAAAGAATTTTTTTGAATGGTGAGCATTCATTGACATTGGCTACTCATACAAGAACGTAGAGAAAGCAACAGAATATCTTTACTGAATAAAATTTAGATATTTTAGATAATCACAAGAATTGTATTTCAACCCAGGAAGAAGATGAGCAGGAGTGACAGAAAATTTACCTTTGTGGTGTCAAACGGTTGCAAGGTTGTTTCAATCTGCAGGGGAAAGAAAATAGGTAAGTACAGCTTCAACTTAATGACCAAACTTAATTCCATGGGATTTATTACTAAAATATTCAAAAAAATATCTGATTTCAGACGTCCCAAATAAACATAAGATTCCCATACAATGAAAACAACCTCACCTTAGTCTGATGATATTGGTAATTTGTAGTTCTGTATACAATAAACAGCATTACAGAACAAATAACACCCATAAATGGCAGCTGTTTCATTTTGAAGCCGTATTTTCCCTGCACAACCATTGTACGATTAGGACACTTCAAAGAAAATCAAACTAACATGGCACTTAGCAGGAAGGGTACAACTTATTCGAATAGTTAAAATCATAATTCCAGCTAACCTAAAACCTAATAGCAAAAACTAGTGAACATACCCCATCAGAAAATAGATTCCTTTTTCTGAGCAGCATTTCCCATGATTTAAGTGGCTTCATAGGCAGCAATACCTCCTATATTGAATTCATAGAAATCGCTATAACTACACAGAAAGAATATAAAATTAAATCATCAGTAATCAATAAAAAGTAATCCCAACAAACAGAAGGTTCTGTATTTCTTTTTGAATGATATTCGTTCAGCAGAAACATCACTTTTGACATTTATCTCATTCTCCCTTTTCACTCCGTCAGTTGGATCAGTGAGAAGAGTGTAAAATTTAATTAAACTTTACACAGTTTAAGTAGCAAAACATTTCATAAGTATGATACAAGATTTTTGTGGATAAATTTTCATTGAAACAGAAATTGAACAAGCTTAAGAAAAATAAAAATGTTACATAAAAGAAAACCAACATAAATTCAAGAGCAATGGCGGTCACATGATCAAATATTATAAAGATACTATCGATAACATAACATTTAAACTATAGATTAAAGAACCTAGAGTCAAATTTGTCCAATTTTGGACAGCTAAGATACGAAAGAAACAAAGCATGAGAAGCTTGCACCTCCCATATCCACTTAATATGCATTCGACAGATTGTTACACGGCTAAGTGATGGTTCGAGTATAGAAAGGAGCAAGCAAAAGACATTGGGGATCATCTTAATTCTGCATCTTGTGATAATATACATACCCACAATTAACCTAAAATGAAAAAAAGGAAACAATAGCAAACTCGTATGAATTTTACAATTAGAACTTCCCCCATTTTCCACAAAATTGCCAACTAACCCAGAACCAAAGGAAAGTGAACAGAAGCTAATGAGAAGCCGATTCAGGTTCGAGAAGAAAAGACAGGAAAAATGAAAATCTAGAAGCATAGAGAGAAGGAAACAGCTCTAGCTCTACCATATTTCCATTCTCAAATGGAACAAGAGAAGCAACACTTCCAACTTAAAAATCTGAAACAAAACATTTGATACTTTCCAAAAGATCCATATTTCTATTGTTGTAGAGAAAAAGAAAAGAAAATGTAAAGATTAAGGCATGTTTTAAACCAAACATTGGATCCTTAAGTAGTCCTCCTCCATTGAGAATGAAATAAGAAGAGACCGTACAATGCAAGGGGACCCCTAATCCAAAAAATGTCCAAAGGGACCAGATCTTTCCAGAGTGGATTCACCGACAAACATACACAAGAGATAACAAAAATTACCTCCAAGATTTCCCAGTTACAGAGAGGTGTAGAACTCCAGCTGAAACGCCAAATACACCAAAAAAAAAAAAAAAAAACTTTGGCTAAACCCAGAAAAGAGGAACACCCAAATGGATCAAAAACCGTGTAGAATCACAGAAAACGTGAGAAAAGAAAGTGATTGATGAGCAAAAAGAAGAGAAAAGGGAAAACGACAGAGAAAAACAGAGGAAGAGAAAAGGGGGTGAAGGAAGAAATGGAGAGAAAGAGTAGGATGCGCCACGTTTTAAGGGAAGAAGACACTTTCCCATTTAGCTTCTTTGCATGTCGTTGTATTACCAAAAAGACATCACAAATGGTACTGTGGGTTTCGTTTCGACTTCTGGTCTGAAACCCGACCAATTTACTGTTTTTCTTTTTCTTTTTTTTTTTTTTCATTTTTCTTATTTAGTAACCAATTTGGTAACCAAACTTACCTACCATTTATAAACCTTTCACAAACCATGCAACTCTGTGAATCAAATCATCAACAAACTCCTCTAATTTTGTACATTCAACTTATACTCAATTTCAAACTAATTATTTACCCTCTAAATTTTGAGTTATTTATTCTCTATGTTCTTAACATTTTAATAACTTCAAGTAGTTTTCAAGTTTAAATTAATTAGAATGTTGGCAACAACTTAAAATGACAATTGGGACAATTGGGATGTACACATCATTATACTGTTTGAAAATATAGTGATAACCATTTTAGATTCTAATTTTCTTCTAAATCTTTTTAATTAATTGTTAAAGATTTCTTCTTTTTTTTTTTTTTCTTTTTTGGAACTTAGTATTAAATACTTACCCATCTCTTAATATTATTGATTATGTAAAGCCACATTCCCTTTCATTCTCACTATATTATGCCCTTTGCTTGTTTTTATATTACGTTCTTTTCAATATTTCCTTTTTTTGCCAACTTCTTCAAATTTTATGCCCTTTTCTTTAAGATTCTCACACTTTTTTCTGATTTTGTGTGTGTTTTTATTTGATTAAATTGTTTATTTTAGAATTATTTGTCCCACTGGGTATCTCCATTTTGTTACTTTACGTTATATAATTCCCCTTTTCAACTAAATAATAATAATAATAATAATAATAATAATAATAATAATAATAATAATAATAATAATAATAATAATAATAATA
>JBBPDJ010000004.1:11426130-11446746 GCA_037974625.1 Cucumis cinereus | reverse complement strand
ATAATAATAATAATAATAATAATAATAATAATAATAATAATAATAATAATAATAATAATAATAATAATAATAATTGTATTGTTCTTTAATTGCTTCCATACTTACAGTTAATTTTAGCTAGCATATATCATTCCCCTCAAGAAAAGGAAAAAAAATAGCATGTTGAGACTCTAGTTTTAATTTATTTTTAAAAATTTTGAGTACAATTTTGGATATATGTCTCGTAATTACTGACACTCTATGTTAATTGAACTATGTTTTATTTGACAACTTAAGTCTTCGTTTGAATTAACTTTTTAAAATTTTACAAACATATAATATACATCTTTGAGCTATGCATATCCTTATTTTAAAAATATCTATATTCTTTTAAATTTTCTGTTGTTTTTTTTATTTAAATTTCATAAATATCTTTTCTTCTTTAGAATTTTGGATTGGAATTGGACCCTAAATTGAGTGTGACAGTGACATTGTACGATGTGGTGTTGTTTATTTTACATCTTAATTATAGTTTTGACTCACTAATACATCATATTTCAAAATTTTCTATTTTAAAATGTTTATAAAATTCAAAAGTAGTATTCGTAATTCTCGTAAATTAGTATAATAATTGTTTTTAAGCAAATAACAAACATTAATATTGTTGTTAATAATCCATAAGTTACTTCAAATAGGTTGTGGACATAAAAGATTAAATTTGAAGTTTGTGATTGTATAGTAAAACTATAATCACAAGAACATAAAGTTAGAGTAACATACCTTGATCAAATATTGATTGAATAAGGGATTGAGTGTCTCTGTTGAACTTTCTTTAGAACTTAATCAGATTTCTTAACAGAATGACAAGTCCTATTAGAGCTTAATCAGATTTCTTAACTGGGAGAAACTAACTACTTAACGACGCATAGACCAATGACAAATGTTGTATCTTTATATAGATACCTCCTATCAAAGAGTTCAATTAAAAATATTATCTTTTTACTTAATTATTCAAATAAGATAAGCAGATAATATAATTTTAAAATTTTAAATTAATCCCGAATAATAATAAATTTAAATTCTTGTACGTATAATTTTCAATTATCTTAAACAGATGATACGCTTGAAAAAATTTAAATGGAAAAATCAAGAAAGAAAAAAAGGAAAAAAACGATTTCTCATGGGATAAAGAAAAAGTAAAAAAAAAAACTTTAGAAGCCAATCACAAAACGACAGGTGGACACTTTACTTGGATTTCCCATTCTCGAATCCTCAGGCTATCAGCACGATAAATTCAAAATAGCGATATATATATATATATATATTATTTTCATTACTCAGATATTATTATATCTTACCTTACCTTAATTTATTTTAATTATTTAGATTACCGTGACATAAGAGGCAATGGCACCGTCACGCATTTATTTGTAAATACCCAAATATACCCCCGTATTTCGCAAACTCTAAAAATTAATTAAAATAATTATTTATTTATTAAATCAACAGAGACAACAGTACTGGTGATCATTATAACAATTAATATCCTAAATCGTAAATATCACTTAAAAGCTATCCCTATATTGTTTATATCACCGCCGTCATGATGGCTTTCATGTGTCTTTGTCTTCTTTTTCCATTACTTTCTCTGTCACACATTAACCACCCTTCAATAATTATCCTTTAATACCAAATATATAACCCTAAGTTTTTTTAAAAAAAGATTAACAACATGTAAATTAATTTCATTTATACGAAGCTAATATGTTATTATAATGATTTAATCAGAATGATTAGCGAGCTAATATTAATGGAAGAGCGTAACCTCGTATGCCCGTCACGTGGGTGTTTATGGGGTAAGGCGCAGCCGTGTGTGCCACGTATGTGAATCATGGAGAAGGCGACTGTGAGGAAATCGTAGCCGTACATTTTTAATTCTCAAGCTTGTTATTGTGCACGTGATCACACCAGATGACGTTAAATTAATTTTTTTTTTTTTAATTGTAGAAATTAGTGAATAGGTATGTTGTTGGTAAATGTTAGATTGATGAAGCGGGCCCACTGGGAGGGGTTGTGAATTGAATAAATTAAATAACACATTTTTCTTTTTTAATTAAAGCTATATTAAAAGGACACTTAGCCAAATAATTGAACTGTGGGGGCAGTTTTGTTGTTTTCTAATCTTTTTAAAAAATCGTAAAATAGAGAAAATGTCAGATGAGGAAAGGAAAGCGTAGGACAGAAATGCAAGCGTCAACGAGGACGACAACGGCAATGCTGAGTACTTACGGCACATGTGTCACGTAATACCAACTACTACTGCCCTTCCCCCTTTCCGAAATAATTAAGTGTATCACAATATTTTTTAAAAATATTATAAATATAGTAAAATTTAATGGTTTATCTATCGGTGGTAAATTTTTATTATAGATTGGGTTATATTTACAATTATTTTAAAATGTTATAATAATTTGAATTTAATTGTTATATTGGTAATTGTCCCTATTTATTTGTTTGGTATTAGTGCACTAAATTGGCAAATAATAGATTATTACTCTCCTTTTAAGAGAAATTGTTATGGATAGCAAAAAATTGAAACTATTTACAAAATATAGCAAAACAACTTAAAATGAGTTATAAAGTATTTGATAGATTTTGCTATATTTTGTATATAGTTTCAATATTTTACTATATTTGAAAATGTTTCTTACTTTAAAATAATTAAAAAAAAACAAGAAGCATAATTATATAATAATATAAGACAAATAATAATAATAATAATAATAATAATAATAATAAAAAAAAAAGTTGGGTTTATTTTTAAATATAATAAAGTAAACCAAAATATTTATAAATATAGCACAATTGCATTGTCTATCTTGATAGAGTGTAATAGACCATGATATACTACTATTTGTGCACTGATAGATATAAATAGTAGTTTATCTTGATCTATTATTGATATATTTGTAAATATTTTCAACCGTTTGTCATTTAAAACAATTTTTGAAAACTTTTAAGATCAAAATACATCAAACTCAGTTTTTTAATCATGTAAATTTACAAGCTTGTTCATTTAATTTCTTTCTACAAGAATGACGTTTATTTTTCAAGTTTATATTTTAACATACGTGTCTTTTCCACGTTCATATTCTAAATTTTTAGAAAATGATGTGACATCGTATTCATATCAACATCTATGTTTTTGAGGAAATCAACTAACGATTAGATTAGACGAATGACTATTGTGTGAGAACATGTCATTCCAAACCTTATAGATAAGTATATTTTGCTTTTTTTAAAAAAAAAATATATTCTCATTAAGTTTTTTTTGGGAAGTCAACAAATTGCTGCAGGGGTGAGATTTCAAAATTTTGACCTGTTCATGAATCATATATTATTTAACCAATTGATTTATCAACTTAAGTATGTTATATTTTAAAAACTGGGTAGATGATAGGTTCAGATGTCACAGGATGATGTCATAATCATCTCAGTAATATGGGCTGTATAGAAGTTTAGAGCCCAATTAAAGCTTTATCGCATCAATAGGCCTGCTTGTTCACACTATATGTTGCTAATATTTCTTACAAGTACAATGTCTGCTTACAACATTTTATCACCTCTACCATAGTTTTTCTTTATTTTCTAAGTTCAGCCATTGAAAAGGCATCAAAAGATGTTCAATAATTTCATAGACAAAGGTTGATCATATCATTTACCTAACAACTGACGATATTGTTTTGATTTTTTTTATGGGAATCAATCAACATTCTATAGACCAAACTGTATTATGAAACAAATACAAAAATCAATCCCATCAAACAATAAGACAGGATGAGTATTCCAATTCCTATTATCTTTCCAATTTGTCTAGAGCCAAAAACATCCTTAAAGCCTCACCCTAACTGGTTTACAACTTACAAGTTCTAGCCTGAGAATCTATCAAGAAATAGTTTTGAACTTTTTACCATTTACTTTGTTCTTCCTCTTTTCCTTCCCCTTACGCCAGTAGCAGATCGTTCGTTTTTCGACATCCCACTGACAGCCTTTCTCGTCCCACCGGGGCCTTTCTTTACCATAGAAGTCAAAGTTTCTTTCTTTGCCAACCCCATTGAGGAAGGGGGATTAGAACTATTATTTCTTCTTCTTCTATTTCCATTTGGAGTTTTAACATCTCTTGGATTGACTTCTTTTTGAGATACATTACGTTTAGCTGGCTGCGAACGACGCTGTTTTGCTATCTGATTACTGGTTTGTGTTCTCTGATTGTTATGAGCTACCATATTGCTAGAGCTCTTCATTAGCTTCTGAAATGTACTTGAAATGAGTCTTCTGAGCAACACTGCAGACTGATGCTCCCGGGAATTCGGCGAGTAGAAGACAAGTGCGTTGTTAGCAAGCAACAACAGATCTCTGTACAACTCCTTTTTTGTCATTATGTAATGACTTGCAACTCTTGATCTTATTGTTTCAATATCCAAATGTTGCCTGATTAGTTTCTTATATCTACTTCTCCTCTGTTTCATATCACATGGTCATAAGCAATCAACTTGTTGAGTCAAAACAAAATATTTGTTCTTTCTTACATTCTGATATGGTTTATTCAATAACTAGATGTAACCAAATTGAGAGAATACAATTCAAGAAAAGGAAGAGCATCTTTATTGTATTGTACCTGACTATCAAGGCGACGGCGAAATATGGAGGCACTTTTGTCCTCTGCAACAGAGTTAAAAGCAGCCATTAAAACATCAACACCATCCATGGTTGAGCTTCTGCTAGCTTCATTTGCATCCGAAGATTCACGTGCCTCAAACGAGTTGCAACATGAGTTTTCTTTAGACAGTGAAACAGTAGAAGGGTTGGCTGATTCACACAAGTTATTTTCCCCACTACTTCCTTCCTTAACTTCCCTATTACAATCCTTCCTCTTTCTCTTCCCTCTTGATCTCTTCCTAACTATTCCTCCTTGGCTTTCATACAATACCCCTCCCAACTTCCCAATTCTCGAGGCTTTTCCCCGTTCGAGAGGCTGCGATGGTTCTGGTTTAATCTCTGTCTCTTCGGTCGACAATGGAGCTGGCTGACACTCGATCGAACAGCAAGTCGTCCTGTTTTCCTGCGTGAAGCTACCGGCAGATAGCTCATTGGTTGGTTTCTGAACAGCTCCCCAAGATTCTGATCTGGTAGAGCCATTGACAAGAGACTTGTCTGATCCACTCCTTGACTTAAGAGCTTCAAGCTTTGATTCCAATGACCTGAAATCTATTCGACCTTAATTGGCATAAAGCTGAAGTAACGGAGCAGATACAGGCCTTAGATTCAACCAGTTTTTCAGCGGTTAAGAAACTAAACCTTCATCATGGATACTTGTAATGTTTTGTCAATCTAATTGCATTGTTCATATAATTAAACCTCTAAGTCTAGATCTAAACATTGGATCTCTACGCGTAAATATTCGACTCTGGTTCTTGTACTTTCAATTTTGGTTCATTTTTTTCTTTACATTTTAGTCCTTAACGGAACGATTTTAGTTTTAGTTCATTTTAGTACATAAACTTTCAAAATATTCATATTGGCCTTAGTGGAGGAACCAATGAACAATTTGAAAGTATAAGAGCCAAAAGAACATTTCAAAAGTATAGGGGCCAAAATGAACCGAGCCAACAATACACCGACTAAAGTAGCATTTAAACATTTTCTCATGATTAAGAACATGACATCAACTGGTTTAGATAATTCAGCTGCTTATGCATATGACATAATAAACATAACAATTTACTGACCCTATTGAGTCTTCAGAATGCTCTAGAGCCTGTCTTAGTTCCATGATTCTTTTTCGTCGAAGCTCCTCATACCAAGCTCTATTAACAAAGAATTAATATTTCAAAATCCCATAAAGTAAAATTTAATTAAGAATTTATGTGGGACTTATAAACCAAAAAGTTAATCTGACATCTCATATTGTTCAAAAGGATAGAGATTTACTTGCATCCAACGAAACGCTTCTTCAAGTCTTCATATTTCGCCTTACAAACCTGCAAATGTAAACATACCATTTTAATTCATTATTAGTTTTTTTAAAATAAATCAAACTGACAGCCGATTTAAAAATCTTATTCTTTATGCATAAACGTGTTTCTGTTACACTTACTGCCATTGAAACCAAAAATATCTAATATAGGAAGCTACTTATTACATTGAAAATACACCTCTAAAATGTGAAGTTGTATCTACTTAAACTCCGAACTTTCGTAACTATACAATTTATATGCTCCGTTACGTTTTGTTTTGATTTCCTTTGAGAATTGTTTATACATCGATTAAGATTTCTTTTGAAAATCTTTAAACTTTTACTATCAAATCAATCTAGACTCTCAATTAATATTTCTTTTGAAAATTTTGTCCATCCAACATTGTAACAGTCCATTATATTAATCCACATGCATGTATAATTGAATGTCCAGACAATTCTCAAATGTAATCTTAATAAAGAATCTAAATTGATTCACTTATAACTATTTAGAACTGTAAGGGTTATTTACAAATATAATAAAATGAATCAAAATATTTACAAAAATATAAAATATCAACGTCTATCTATGATGAATTGCGATAGACCATGATAGACTCAATATGTGTGTCTATAGTAGTATATTGTGCTCTATTATAAATAGATTGTGATCATTTATAAATATTTTCAGAAAGTATGTTCTTTAAAATAATTTTTAAAAATTTAATTGAAACAATTATAATTTCGCAAGATATTTTTTAAACGAATTAGTGCGAATGAGAGTGCAAAATTGATAAAAACGATCATAAACGATATAATCTAAAATCGAGAGATTAAAATTAATATTTTCCTTTATTTTTAATAGATAGCCATGGTGAGCCACAATTGAAAAGTGATATTTTAGGACAATAGAAATAAGAGATTTGAATTCACAAATCTCTTGATTATCGACCTGACGTATACTAGTCGAAATATGTTGTGTTGACGAAATAATAATAATAACAACCACGTAATAGTTGCATATGAGCAAACGACATATTTTAAGGGAAAAAGAAAGTTAATAGTAGAGTAATGCATTGGTCAAATGGTTGAATAGAAAGGTCAACCAAGTTTGTAATGGATGGAGTCAAGATAGACCATATTTACATGCGTCTCATATCTTCACCAACCACCAACCAAAATTCCTTGCGCAAAAGCCTTTTTTTTTAAAAAAAAAAAAAAATTAAAAAAAAATCGTGGGTTTTATTTTTGTAAAAAAAAAAAATTAATCTTAATAGAAAAGGCAACCTATTTCCTTTTATTTTAAGTTTCCAGTAATGACCCTTGTGGAAATAAGAAGCTTCCCTTTTCCGGATGGGCCCAGGGGTAAAAGTGACATTCCAAATATATATATATATATATTAAGGGTTTGGCGTGCAACGGCCTATGGCGGGATACGGGGAGGGGTGGGGTAGTGGCTAACCATACAAAATTTTCAAAAAATAAAATAAAAACCAATATTATGGGCAAAACAGCGACTTATGGAAATTTAATTTAACCCAAAATTTTCAATTTCATCAAAATGATAAAAACATATTTTTAAATTTGAATAATTATTTCAAAATTTATCTTCTGTTACACATTTTGGGGTCAACTTAATTTTTAATAATCTTAAATGAGTTTTAAGGGAGATTATGCTAAAAATTGTGAAGTAAATTACCGGAATTGACTATTGTTTTTTTCTTTTTCAAGTCAAGGATTTAATTTTAAAAAGCTGAAAAATAATTAAGGCAAAATATAACTAAACAAAAAAGGAAAAAAAAAACAAATACCAAAAACAGAACCAAAGGGAGGAATTGGAGGGGAATTATTCCGTGTTTTTGCGTTGAAAAAAAGGTAAAATGAGAATAATAAGATTGCTTTAACCTCGGGGGTGCAGGCGTAGGGACGAACAATCCTCGCCCGGAGTTCCGTGGCGACGAGGTTCCAGTCACCGGTACCGTGGCGGAGTATGGCGCCACCTAATAAAAGCTCTTCCCACGTATCCCACCTCTTGTCCAACGCTTCCGCACCCATCTCTCCAACCACCAGACCTTCCTCGGAACGCTAGTTCGGGTTCAAATTAAAGGGAAAATGTCAGAAAAGGGGGAAAAGTTAGAATATGAGAAAAATGGTTTTCCGGTGGGGGAATTAGCGGTTTTGGATGAGGATGGGTAGGTTGAGTGTTCATTTAATTTCTTTTGTTTAAAAGAAAAATGGGTTATTTGTGTGTAATGGCCTATGGGTTTTGGGTATTATTGGTGATAGCGAGAATTGGGGTTTCTCATTACTTTTAATAGGATAGGAGGGGTTGAAGAAGGGCAAAAAAAAAAAAAAAAAAAACATTAAAAGAAAAACAAATATAGAATTTTTTGAATTAAAAAAGAAGAAAGTATATATATATATATATATGAGTCAAGCTTTGTTGTGAAAATCAGAAAATCAAGGAAAAGAGAGAGGGAGAGAGTTGAAATTCTGTATGTTTCTCTCTTTAAATTTGGCCAACAAATCTGCATTAAAAAACAAATATGAAATAAAAATAAAGTTTTAGTGTGAATTTGAAAATGCAATAATGTATTTATTTTCGAAAATAGACTATTTTGACATTTGTTTTTAAAAATCATTTTAAAAACCTTCTATACCAACGTATTGAAAATGCTTCTTTTATATTTTTCAATAAATTAAATTATTTAAAGAAAAAATCTGTTACCATTGAACTAACAATACATTGATTTCAAAACCTTTCAAACCAAATTTTAAATTTTAAATCACATGATTTTGTTATGTTTATAATTTTTTAAAATATTGTTACACGTGTTAATATTTTTGATATATTTGCAATTATCCCTTTAATTTTTGTCTAAATTTTAAAAAAAATTGAGTTTCATTTCATTTGAGTGGTTTTACCTTTTAACCTTAAACTTTCACTAAATACTCATTTTCATCTTTAAGGTTAATATCTATTAATTAAATTTAAAAATTATGATTTCTTAAGTTTCACTATTTTTCATCTCAATTAAAATCAAATTTCAATAAATCATCATTTTAAATTATTTAACGGACATCAATGCTCAAAATTAAAAAATGTTTACTTAGAGAAGAATCGAAGTTAAAAATATCAATTTTGAAAAACTGAAATAAAACTCAAATCTCTCACATAAAAATTTAACACTTTGAAACATAAGAACTAAGGTAAATCAAACTCAAAACTTAAACTAACTAAAAGTATAGAATTCTACAAACCAAATGGAAACTAAACTCTCAAAGCATATCCGCGAAAAAAGTCTTTTTTTTCTCAATAATAATAATAATAATCAATTTCCTAATTTTATAAGTAAAAAAAAAAAACTAGCTTTAAATTAGCTTTTACAAAAATTCATATCCATAAGAAAGAGAGAGGTAGAAGGATCCAAAGTGAAACTCCACATCTTATCTATACAATTCAAATACAAGCTACACATACTCAATAGTCTCAGTTCTCAAATCAGTGAAGCAAATGCCCCCAAGAATATGAAGAATCATTGCCTTTGTTCCCCTGCTAATGCTACAACCATAATAGTGGTTAACATGTAAAGGAAACTCTTTACTTACACAGAAGTAGAACAAACGGATTTCATTCTAACTCATATATTTGCATTGAATGTCTCCACGCATTACATGTATGGTATGAATTGGCACATAACTACACATTGTTAATCAAAAGATACAGACACTAACCGGAATATGAAGAATCGAAGTGAGGAGGGGTTGCTTCCAATGTTCCATCTAAACACTCCGACATCCCAATTTCCCGTTCGTCTTCTAAGTTCTTCCGTCCATTACCCTGCTGATTCCCCTTTACAACCGACGAAACCAGAACTGGAAGCAAGCATCAGGCTGACTTGTGGGATGACTATGGCTTCAACTTGAAAAGGTGTTGCATCTCCCCGTTCTTTTTATTAGGGGTGTCAGCCTACCTACTTATTTGTTCTTTGCCAGAAATTTGGCAGTGAACCAAACTTAACATTGTTGAAGTACTAGATTCAATTCCTGAGCACTTCTACCTAATGAACCACCTCTCCTGCAATGATGGGAAGAAAAAATGAGACATGGAGAAATATTGTGTTCCATCCGGAGCTTGGGATTCAAGGTGAAATGTCGACTGGCAGAGGCCAAGAAGAAAATGATTATACCTTACAAATGATGGAATAACTTTTTGAATCTTCTGCAGTTGGGTAAAGCATTGCTTGCAGCATTGTACCCTGTGTTTGAGTTGCAATGCAAGCGGATAACATTATATTTAGTCTGATTTACATATATTATAAAGGAAGTGAAAACAAGATGAAAAGTCACCTCTGCTCGGCATGAAGGTCAACACCAACTACTGGAGGTGCTGATACTGCTGAGCTTATAACATGACCAAAAACTGCTACAAGCTTCACTAGAATCTCCATTGACAAACTGGCATGCCTAGCATACCGCATAAAACATAGCCCATAAGTTCTTACATCTTAGCAAAATGTCATAAAAAGGAAGATAATTTTAACCGTTGAAAATATTTATTTTCAAGGTGCATTATGTCATTGATATTCCGGAAATTTTCATTAAGTAAGACGAGGGAGAAGTTAGAAGAAGATAAGGAGGCTGTGGCTGTCAGTTTGGTCAAAATCTTTAATCTCAAGACAAGAAACTTTTTACTGCTTTACACCTGAGACAATTACCTTTCTATCTTGCTATCCAATAAACCCACAAGTACAGGAAGTAGGCATGAGAATAAATCTAGAGTCAAGACATCCATCTTGTCAATGAGAACGCTGATCACATCTGCTTGCACCTGTATCACGACCAGATTCTTAAAAAGCCCCATTTGGAAACAGAGAAGATACACTTGCTTAAGGAATTTAAGGCACTTAACACATATAAACTAATTCCAAAGGTACACACCGAATGATCCGGAAGCTTTGTCATGGCGTTAATCGCGCCTTTCATGTCATTCCGCTCCCAAAAGTGTCGTACCACCTGCAGGACACTCGTTAATATGAACGCAACTTCCAAGAGAAATTAATGTTCCAAAACAAAGCCAAAGATTTATTGCAATTGAAGTTATCCAAATCATGACAAATTGACTGATACAAGTCACATAACAAAGTTGTTCTTAAAGTCTAGCTAAGCACAAAGATAAGTCCGCAAATTTTTCGGGTGACACACAATATTTCTCTTCTTTTCTCTTTCCAAGCGGAAAGCCCCCTGACATGCGAAGCTTAAGGCAAGTGGCTCATTTACAAAGCTACCGTTGTTAAAAGAAGATTACCTGCAATTTTGTCAAGCGGGATCGAAGGGTACTTAAGAATACATCATGAGATTGCATCAAATCTTCAATGACATCCCTGTCATTTGTAGAGGTAGAATCTCTTCCAGAAATTTGAGGTTCTCCTTTCTGTCAATAGGTATAAAACACAAAATGACTTGGTTTGAACAAACCTAACAATGTAATTATGTGTATTTATCTGACTTGCATTCGTTAACATTCTTGACATTGGTCATTCCCTGACTATTGCTTAGAAACAATTTTCTAGCAAAAGCACAAAAATTTCTCAATTGGATTGCACTTCAAACAACTTCAAATGTAACCTTAATTCTAATAAGATTTATGAGATTCGTTGAGTTCATAAGTTAAAAAAAGTGAAAAAAAGAACATCTTGACAGTATAACTCTTGCAGAAAAGATGCACAAATGAAGTTTTTAAAAATGATATCACTACGTAATTACGTGGCTATTCAAAATCTCAGGGTAACCATACCTGTAAATTGTCGGTTTTATCTGTTTCAGGGACACGAGAAGATATAAGAGTTGATTTTGCTTCATAGTTATTTCTTGTTTTTGCTTCATAGTTACGTCTTGGTTTTGCTTCATAGTTAGTAGCCATCCTCTTAGTTTCAGGGGTACGAGGAATAACCATTGCTCGTACTTCATAGTTGTTAGTTTGTTCTCTTGCCTTTTCAATTTCAGAGACGTGGGAAGGAATGGCCACTGCCTGTAGTTCATAGTTACTAGTTCGTTCACATGTCGTCTCCATTTCAGAGACACGAGAAGGCATAATCAATGCCTGTACTCTATAGTCATTAGTTTGTTCACATGTCTTCTCAGTTTCGAGGATCTGAGGTGTAACCACTTGTACTTCTAAGCTATTAGTTTGTTCTCTTGTTTTCTCTGGTTCAAGGACATTAGATGGTGAAATTGTTGTCTGTACATCGTTAGTTTTTTCTCTTCTTTCAAACTTCTCGACAAGAGTCCGTGTCCTTCCAGGAACAACTGCAACTGCAAAAATAAGATATTAGACCATAAAATTCCCATACATTTACTTAACATTTCATGTCAGTAGAAAGTAGCTAAATGGACAAGGAGGACAAACCTCCATTTACAAATTTAACAGAGTTTGCCCCTTTGCTATTCTCAACTGATTTGTTGCCTGAAAATTTGAGGAAAATAATATTAACATAAGCAAAACTATATAAACGAATTTAATATAATATGTATATAATAATAATAGTGTGTCCACAAAAGGTAAGAACAACATCTTACAGGTTTCTTGTTCTGAAGTTGTCTCAGCTGATACAGAGGGGACTTTTTCCAACTTCTCAATACTAATGATATCAGAATTTGTTCTATGAGAATCTATATGTATTTCTTCGGATACAACACCTGTTTTCAAGTTTTTTACTGGAGCTTTATTCAAGTCATTGGTGGTATGGCAGACATTTACAGAATCTACAACTGGTAGTCTCTCGAGATCAGTTTTTCTACTTGAATCAACTGACACTGAGAGTTTTTCAAGGTCTATTTTACTGTTGGATGGCTTTCTTATATGAGCCGGCCTGAGTAACATTCCCCGCCTTGTCTTGGAAAACGTGATAGATTCCTTCACAGAGCTTGGTGAGTCTTTAACCTCAGGGCTATCACAAGGTACAACTGGGGGTTTATCTTTTGATAATTCATTAGATTTCACTTCTACTCGCGACGCGGGATTTTGCTTTTTGCTTGCATCATAGCTAATCTCCTTTGAATCCAATGCAAACACAATTTTGGGGGAGCTTAAAGATTCTGCTTTCTGTGGTGAAACAGGTTTTCCACCAGTTGCTTTACCCAAAAAAAAAAAGGAGAAAAATAGATTTAAACAATGTCTGAATGCAGGCAACCATGCATAAAATGAGCTATATCTGACATGAAATCATTAATTTATGCTTGCTGGTATTTTAAATACTAAAAACCAATTATGACATTATATAACTGATCAATCAGAAGGGAGCATCAGTTGCACAAACTTTAAGAGCACATAGATTAATTCAGAGCCTTGGTATCAACAAGTGATAGAAACCTAAAGAAGTTGGGTGTCAATTCATAGACTGTCGAGGAAAATCTTACCAAGAGTCGCCTTTATCACAAATTGAGACGTATCTATTGAACAAAATGAACCACTGATCTCCTATCTAAAGGTTGCATAATATCTCTAAGTATTGTTCTTTTAATACAGTTTTCCTTTTCATTTGTGTAAAACTGGGAAACCCACATCAAACACGTTGGGTAATGCTTTAAGATGAAATTTCTTATGTTGGGCAGTTATTCTAAATAAATAGAGAGCAGAGATGCGGCCCGGAAACTGCTAAAGTGCAAATAATTAGTTTAGTAATAGTAATAATAGATCTGCATTGCATGAAGAGGGAACCAGCTTCATCGCCTAAGGGGTAGAGACCCACTTGTAGTGTTGTTAGGAATCCATCCGCCCACTTGTAGTGTTGTTAGGAAATCCATCCGTAAGGGGATAAACGGAATTGTTACCCAGGTTTTTTTCCCCCTAGCAAACTTATTGTTTTCATGATTTTCCCTATTTGCTAGCAAAGAAACCTCTTGCAGACTCATGGTTGCCGTTAGAAATTTATTGCAAAAAATGTTTGCATGCCTAATGCATAAAATAGGGCAGAACTTGGGAACCTATCATAAAACAATTAACATAAGCCCTCTTTGCAGAGCAGAAAACGAGGACATACTGTCTATGTATATATTCTTTATCTCCTTTGTTTCGTAATCAGGAGACAGAGATTGCAGATTTGAAGTCATCAAACCACCTCCAGTGCTTTTTGAAGCTAGACTGTTCTTGAAGGCAGAACCGGGTTTCTGTTCTTTTGGCTCCTTTTGTCCAGATACTGAACTAGCTCCATAAGGCTCAATAAGCTGCAAGTTGAAATTGAAAAAAAAAAATTCTTTTCTTTTAACGTACTTGAAAGATAATGTGCATAGTAGTAACATAAAACAGTAGAGAATATGTGTGTGTGAACAAGCTTCTGAAATAATACAAGACAGTATACCGCCACATCAGCTACCCAAACTCCAACAGAATTTCGATAAGATGAGCAACTCAAGAGTTTCCCATCATGAATGCAAAGGTCACCAAGTGTTGACCATCCCATGTCAACAGAATCATGACAAATGACAGGCTCCCACGAATATACCTACAATATCAAAGAAAAGAGATATGAAATGAATGTCTCAATAGATGTTTGTAGGTAATATCCCTTTATTCTGGATCACATAGTTATGAAATAGTAACACTGCTTACCTTCAGACTTTCATCCAGACCAGAAAACAGGGTCCTCCCATCTGGATGGAAGGTGATTGCACGTACTCCAGCAGCCTGTATCAAAGATATGAATCATATGATAATGAAATAAACATGAATCTCCAAACCTAAAGGAATAACAAGAAAATGAACATCTATTACAATGCTAAGGCAACATATCTTTTTTAACAGAATGGATATACCTCAGGTCTTGTAGATCCAATCAATTCGAAGGTTTCCAAATCCCAGAATTTCACAGTTTTGTCTGCTGACCCTGGAAATATTTATCATTTAGCACACTGTTTACTCAGAGAGAAAAAGAGAGAGCGTGAGAGAGAAAAAAGGAGCGGGTAATGTTAGAATACATAAAAGAAATATGGGAGTATCCCATTTTATCAATACAACAGTGCAACAAGAGGCATTGTTGTTTGAGATTTGCATATTTCCCTTTATTTAATGCTTTGGGGTGGGGAGAGTGAAAAACAAGCTGGAGAGATGCAATTTAACTACTTTGACAGGCAGCATGATAAACTAATTGCTCTCTTTGTATCCAATAAACTTCCCACTTAAGCATCAATTGTTTAATCTTTCTTTCAATCACCTGTCGCAAGGAGAAACTCAAGTGGGTGAAAATCAATGGATCGAATAGGTCCTTCATGGAACTTGAAATCATGCATCAGCTTTCCAGCAGTTAAATCCCATACCTATTCAATAGCAGAAACTTTAGATATGGCTTTCTTATAATGATGAAGGAAGGTTACACCATCTATAGTGTGACTCATTATTACCTTCACAGCACTATCAAAACCACCAGAGACTACCCAACGACCATCTGGTGTGAACTTGATAGTACTAATGCCTTGCGTGTGTCCCTTGTATGTGTGAATGCAACCTTTCTTTCTGATATCCCAGATTTTTAGATTAGTGTCTCTAGAACCTGATGCAAAGAACTCGCCAAATGGATGAAACTCAACTGCCGTGCAGTTTGATCTATGACCAGATAGAGTGCGAACCACTACACTTCAAGAACATAGCAAAAGATCAGAGGTTATTGACAAATGAAAGAAATTTTTTGCTTTCATATACAATTGAAGGAAGAAATCTAAAGGTATAATAAATGAACAATGAAAAGCCATCATGAACTCTGTGTTTCCTAAGTTACGTGACTGTGTCGAAACCACATCACTTCTTTAACAGTTTATCAAAGCATATTTGTCAAGCATAATTCTATATCATTGGTAATTTTACTATAAATATCAGATAATATGTGTACATATCAGTCAAAGTAAGAAATTAGTTGAGTGAACTTACTTTTAGCCTCTTCAAGATCCCACAACTTTATTGCACCAGATGAAGCTCCAGCAAGCACCAAAACTTCTGCTGAATCAAAAGCTACTGATTCAACTGGATTAGTATGACCACAAAGACTCTGCACAAGAAAAACTCCAAATTTATTACTAAAGAAACCACAACCATGGCCACAAGTGCCCAAAAATAGTCCAGAAAAAAAATATCAGCCAGCAGATCTCAAAGGTCCCCGTCATTTTTCTCCAATGGCATTCTGTAAATGCACAATTAACCACTAATGTACAAGAAAAATTTCATCAAAAACATGGTGAAGAAAAATATAAGTGTCTGAAGATTGGCCATTAGAATGACACCTATCAAATATATAACTCTTTTATTCAACCATCAAATAAGTACATAAAAAAAATTTAAAAATAGGAAACTTATGAATTTATGACATGAAAACATATAAATCTAACTATCTGATTGAGTACAAAAAGATGGAAGAGGAGGCATTCCACCAACCATCAAAGAATTAGGTTTTCCAATTGCCCAAAGGTTGACTTTATAATCATCTCCACCAGTTATAAACAGTCGGCAAGCTTTCTTCCCAATACTCAGACAGTTGACATTTCCTGAGTGTGCCGCAAATTCCTCTAGTTTCAAATAGGTCAAGGAAATACTTCATATAGTTTGAGTCTCTCTCATGAGATTGCATATTGTACTCAGTAGAAGTTGATTTGAACTCCTTAGCAGAAAAGGCTAGAAAAGGCTATATTCTTTAACTATAAATCATACATACAACATAAGCGCCCAATTTAATACATCATACTGAAGCAAAAGGCATTAACTACCACTAAAAATACCAAATTAATACAAAAAAAAAAAAACATAATTTTTTGTACACCCAAATCATGAAAAATGATAAATTTAAATTATAAGTCTAGCCCTTCTCCCTCATTCTCCTCCCTCCTCTTACATATACCCAACATCCAAAATGAGCACCCAAATGCCTAATGCTATCAATTCTGTCCCAAAATCAGTTTATCCCAAGATTCAAGGAGTTTCTGAGTTCATAAGAAATCTGATCCCAAATTTTCCGCGGAAAGAAAGAAAAAAGGCTAAAAATGATTGAAAATTACCAAATTAAAGCTAATTTTAGCCGAACCTCCAAGCAAAAGGAAAATAAATACGTCACAGTACTACAGATTAGAAAGGATACGTAGTTTATATCCACGCTTCGCCATTGTCCACAAGAACTAAAAACCCAACTCGGAAGTAGAAATAAGATCGGAAAACAAAATCCGGACGGTGAAGGACTGAATTAGAACCGAAATTGACTGGAAGATTGAAGAAACCACAAAGTCCCCAGCTGAAAACCACCGTGAAAGATCAAACTTGAACTCCAATTCAGCTCAGATTTGGGATTACAGTGAAGAGAAAAAAAAAAAAGTTTGTGGGCTGAAATGGAAAATGAAGATCAAAATAAAAGAAAGAGAGAATGGTTGATTGCTTTTAGAGATGGGAACCATATAATTCATCAAGACCGTGACTGAACCATTTGCCGTATTGTTTTTTTTTTTTTTTTTTAAATTTCACATTGACGATAATACCCTTCTTTTGTTCTCTAACGTAAACAATCCTTTCCTTCTCATTTTGGGTTTTCTGGTCATAAATTATGCGGCGTGTCAACCAAAAATCACGCCCCTATATTTTCTCGTGGCTCATACATTTATTTATTTTTTTTAAAAAAAATAAATTAATTGCCCATTATTTGGATATACAAATAAATAAAAATAAATTCTGTGGTTTTAAAAATAAAAAATAAAAATAAAAAATTAAGAAAGACTTCTGTCAAAATCATATGGTTGGCTATTCATTTCAGTTTGAAACAGCCAAAGAGATTCCTTCTAATATATAAATTTCTTTCTATATTTATATTTTCAGGTATTATTCTTCTATTTTGAATTTGATTTTGATGTATAATTGAATGGAATAGATTAATTAAAAATCCCCTTTGCTGCCAATTAAAGGTTTTCTTAAAATATTAATTTATTAGAGAAACAAATATATATGCCCCTCCATGGAATTAGTGCTATAAATTCAATGAGTTTTAATAATATATAAATAATGGTGGAGGTTATAGTTGAGACATTAAAATCAATCAATCTAATTACTAATATAAGTTGTATCTTAAGAGGCTAATTAAATTGCTTAATTATGTGTGTTACAATATGTGTGCTGCATGTTTAGGTTTCAACGCGCAGACTACAACCTGGACATTTTCCTATAGTTTTCATAAACATTTATTTTTTAAAAAATAAAATCTTGATTTGTTAAATCTCAAAAATAGTTTTTAAAAACAAAGTGTTACCAACCCCCTTTTTTTTTTTTTTTGGACAAATAAAAACAAAGTTTTGTTTTAAATAGTTAGCTTTAAAAACAATTAAAACCTGTGCATTTTTAGAATAAAGACGATAAGGATGCAACAACTTTCAATGTTGCAATTGAAATTCTAGTACAGTAAGGTAATCATAAAAATGAGAGTAATTATGTAGCTTAAGATAATGCTTTGTCCTAATAAAATTGATATTTTTTCCTCAAGTTTAAATTAGACAATTATAAAACCCATAAGTACTGAGATATGTGTGAATTATGGTTGAATTTAGAATTGGTGAACCCTACTGACAGAGGAACGTACAAACATGTTATGTTGCAGCTGTTTTTGGTGTTTAGGGTTTATTAATGTTTTGTTGTAGAAGATAATATTTAGTAAGAAGAATGATATGACTGAGGAAATAAAAGGTTCTACATGTTTTTATAAATGCAAAATATTTATACTTTTGGCATAGATGTTTGGGTTTTTTACTGTCCAAACCATCCAAAAGATTCTATACATACTTATCTTTGAGCGCTCTTCTGAATTCTATTGTCTCCTACAGGGAAGTTTGCTTCCTCCTCTACTTTTGAAACACTTACTTGAGTTGTGTGGGAGACTGGAGAATGGGTCGAGTAAACTACCCCAAGGTCGATATTTTTTTTTCTAACCAATGTAAGACTTTGATTGCACTTCTCATAATATTCGTTCTAAGTTGTAGTAGTTTTGGATGAACATTGATCTCTTTGCATAGTGGTAACTAATCGTTTCAAATCTGAAACATGTGAGTTCATTAGTTTGCCAACATTGTGCCATCAGTTCAACCCAAGGATCTTTGGCACTTCTTGTGTAATCAAGACTAGTCACGATATGGGTGTTTGAGGTAAGCAATGAAATAGTGAAGAGTAAGAAGTTATGAAGTCTAGGGAGTTTGGGAACTATAAGGCTCATTGTGTAAGGGGTGAATAAAATATAAAATTGATATTTTTTAGTAGTGGACAATTAAGAAGTGGAGTTCACAACTCCTACTTCTGAACTCTTTGGGCCAAACACGTTCAATGTGTTTCAATATTGAATGGATGACAATCAAAGATGTGGCAATGTGATCATTATTACATTGCCAAGCAACGAGAAGATTACTTGTAGGTTTCTTGATTGATCGTTCTCAAACATAGTTTGTTCTTCTCTAGATACTATTAACATTGCTTTGCTCTAGTTGTTTGCTCTAGCTAAATGATATGTAAATAAAAGTATACGTGGTATTGTTGAATGATGAAGAAGATAGAGATTTAGTTAATGTTGTGAGTGGATTCTAAAACCAAGGGTAAAGTGGTCAACACATAACGAACAAAGAAAAGAAGAATGAGGCCGAAAGGAAAATGGGTCCGGACGGCCTCAGCCTCCACAGCTGATGAGCCAAACATAGGCTTATCGAAAAAGGGATGAAACCCTAAACGTGCTAGGTAAGGATGTTGGACCGATCGGCCTTGACCCAAGAAGAATCCCTGAAGAAGCAGCCCAATCATAAACTCTAATCGAATAAGGAAGAGGAAGAGGATCAAAACCTACAAATAAAGACCAAGAAGAGTATAAACAACAAATAAGTTTTCTCAACCAATATTAAATACTCGCTTCCCCTTCAAACCTTCTGACTTAAGCATCAGATTTTTTCTGACTTACACCATGTCATGTCCAAGTTTCTCTTTGTTTGCAGGCGAGCTCTCTTCCCCTGAAATACAAATTTATCGTTGTTGTCCCATAAAAATAAAATGATATGCGTTTTGCTTGCTCAAAATTTGTCGTGCTTCCATAGAAATAAAAATCATAGTTTCAAAAGTTGTTACAATGAAGCTTCAACTTTGATAGAAAAAAAATTGAAGAAGTGTAAAATACACTCTACAACTAATTAATTTAAAGAAGACATGTGTGACAAATTAATGGTTTTAATAGCATAACAAATGAACCTTTATGAATAAAAGAGTGTAGTATATATTATTGACTACAACTCATTAAAAATTACATCATATCTTCATGTGTATAAATAGAGGAAATAATGTGGAAATAACATAATACAAAGTGAAGCACTTGTCCCCTAACTAACCATTTACATGTAACCATTATTGTGTAATAACTTTAATGTTTTAGAAACAAAAGCCATGTGTGAATGTTGTTGTTAAAGGGTCGTTTGGCTTAAGATTTTAAAGATGTCCAAGAATTAAGGATGTTTGAGAATAAAATTGTTGAAAATCAATGATGACTAGATTTGATTGTGTTGGATTTTATGTCCTAAAACTCGTAGATAGTAAATGTAAACCGTTGACCGTTATTAATAAACAATTATTATTT
>JBBPDJ010000004.1:11382915-11425652 GCA_037974625.1 Cucumis cinereus | reverse complement strand
AGAGGTTCCAATTGGTGGTGGCTACAATAAGGAGTTTTGTAGATTTCTGAGACGACATCAAAAGTAAGTTTTTTTTTTCTTTGTAATTTACAAAAAGCATGTTTAGCCTGAATTAACTTTTTTCTGTATTTTTCCAATGTATGGTTTTTAAAAGTTTTCCAAAATAAAATTAAAATGATTCTGGATTTCTTCCGCGGTGATGGATTTTTATCTCATCAGATTGGACATGAGAAAATTATCAGAATTTTTATGAGAACAAATAATGCATGAGAATAGTTTATGTTATGTCTAAAAACTTCAAAACTTATACTAAATAAAGAGATGCATATCCCACACCTATTTAGTATTTTCACCCTTATTCTCATACTATTTTTTTCGATCCAAACGGTTAAATTTTCAAAAGGAAAAAAATCAATAATTGGGTTTTTGAATTGGATTGTGTGAAGGCATTAACTTTGGGCCTGGTACATTGGGCCAACCTATCCTCATATGGGCTCAATTGGATGGATAGTTTTAGATGACAATATTGAATATCAAGTTTTAATGTTTGGTTTGAAATTTTTGCAAAATAGAAATAATAATTAAATATGAGAGTAACAATTTTTATAAGAGTGAGTAATTTCATAATACAAAAGAATATCACCAGAGTTAGAAAGCTTATATATTGTACGTATCTAAACTCTACAATCATAATTATAAACAACAATAATTAAATATGTCAAATACGAATTCTTACCATCGTGACTTTTTTTTATCCATTACCAAAAGGAAAAGAAAAACTTTAATGTTTTTAATCCAATTTCATAATCTCTAGTACAACCCAGAAGGAAGAGAAAAATTGAGTTTGAATAATAATTAAAAAATAATAACTTTAGTTAAGGTAGTCCAATTGAATATGAACTATCACTATCAAAATCACTTTATTTTGATACATTGTTATTATTGTATATCCCAAACTATAATTGAATGTACAATAATTAGTTTTAGTTAGATTCATATCGAATAAGTACGTTCAAAGTTGAAATTTTATTCACTAACCATTGTTTTTTAACTTAGATCTTGGTTCTATTTAGTCATTTAATTTTAAAATGTTACCGTTTTATTTTTAAGATTTGAGTTTTGTTTCAATTTAATCTTTAAAATTTAAGATTTTACATTTTTAACTTTAATTTTTTTTATTAAATACTCGCGTACAAACATTGATTGTCATGTTTATTAATTAATTAAAGTAAATACATGAACTAAAAGTTTAAATTTAATTTCAAGAGTGAAGAAAAATAGTGAAATTTAATTAATAATAATTTGAATAACTATTTTAAATTTATCAACATATATTAACTCCAAAGACGAAAACTAAGTATTTGGTGAAAAGTTGAGGTTAAAAATATAAATATTGAATCAAAATTTAAATGTCAACGGTAAAATTGTAATATTTGAAAATCTCAAAACTAAATCGAAATCAAACTTAAAATTTATGGAGAGGACTAGATATGAGTAACATTTTCCAAAACTTTGTAACAAAGTTTAGCTTAAATCTGTATAAACAAAGAGGTCTATCTTCAAGAAAAAGAAAAAACATTTGTCCTCTTGGAAAAAAAAAAAAGAATGAAACAATTGATGTGGGGAAGGGAGCCAACATGTCATCCCCCATGGGGGTGTCATGGCCTTTCACAAATCCAAGAATTTGTGTCCCAAAGCATTTTGGCTTTCCTTCACTTTCACTCCTTTTTTTCTTTTATTCCCAAAAACATCTCATCCCACTTGTGGTTTAACTAAAAGTTCAGATTCAGCATATCATTCCACTATTTGAGTTTATACTACTAACACACAACCCATTAAATTTCAAGACTTCTATTTGTCACTTCAGTTTGCTTCCGGTGTCAACATGACTTATTTGATGTATGTTTTAAAAATAAATGCATTACCTCACTGCTTCAAGGTCCTAACTAAACCATTATCTCTCACATCTCTTTAGAACATTTGGAGCTATTGAATCCTTCACATCTTTCCAGGACAAATTGGAGTCATTAGATTTGTTTGATAGCCAAGTATCTTTGGACCATAAATATAGGTGAGGATCCATGATTGTCAAATCATCCCAAAATCCCCAATCAGTTAGTGAGATATAAAACAGAGAGAGTTTCTTCTAACAAGACAGTTTTGCATTTCTCAATAGAAAAGACAATTTGAAACTCTTATTTTATACAGTAAATTCTTCTATCCTTATCCGTTTTTACCCTAATTTTGTTTAGGATTTTTCACGTAAAATTATTGTGTTTTATTCTTTTCCTTTTTTATTTTCATTATTATTATTTTCAATCTATTTTAGTTGCAATCTTAATCTATTCAATCACAGTACTTATTCACAACAATAATAACTATGAAGTCAATAGAATTATATTCTACCAAGGATGATTAAAGCACAAGGCCCATATATAGATATATATAATGCAAGCTCAATTACAAATGAGAGAAGCAACTACTTAACTTAACTGAAAAAAAAAACAGAGTATCTAATGAGCCCTCTTAACACATGTTACAACAAAAATTGGAAATGCTGACAAAATTGAATAAAATAATTAAATAATAAGAACATTTGGGGTTTTTTTTTTTTTTCTCTTATTCTTTTAATTTTTGATGTAACAATGTTTTGACATTGTTGGAAGAATAATGTTAATAATAAGATTATAGAAAGAAAAGAGGATGAATGCATAATGAGGCACATGGAGATGACCCAAAGTGCCTCTTCCCCATGCACATGCCAACACTTAGTAGGCCACTACTAAGGACTGGCTAGGAGCATCTTTGTATAGCCTTCTTTCCTAAATTATGTATGCATTTAATGTCTTATTATTATCCTACATATTTCTCTTCCTTAATTCACTTTGTTTATTCATATGTTACAAATTGATTTTTGAAAAAAAGTAAAAGAAAGAAAGAAGTCAAATATACTAAATAACCATTTTCATCTAAATTGCTCGACTATTTTCTTTTTTTCGAATGATGAGCTAGAACAATGATTGTTATGAATGAATTTGAACTTACAAAACATGATGGAAAATAAATTTAAGATAAAATAATATACTTGATTTCAAATAAATTTGAGTGTGAACTAACCATTTATCAAATCAAATTTATGTTACAAAGCATCTGGATCACCCTGCTCTCTCCCTCGGTTCTTCTTAATTGTGTTTTTCTTTCTTCTTGTCAAACACTAGAAGTAGAACACGAGCAAGAGAAAAGGACATGCGTGAGAGGGACAAAGAAAGTAGCGAATGTGATCTAAATGGTATATGACATAGGTAAAATATTATTATTATTCATAGTTTTCAAAATGCATGTCAGTTGACGTTAACACAACACAAATTCAGATACTGTTACAAGACAACAAGAATATAATTGTTGAAAGAAGTATTTGCAAACTTAGGCCCCAATTTTGTTCGTGACTAATTTTCGTTTTTATGTTAAAAAAATAAAAAAAATACACGGTTGTTTTTTCAAATTTGGAACCAAACATACATTCTAAATTTTGAATTCTAATTTTTTTTTTGAGGAAATAATCCAAGTTAATAGCATATATGCATTGCCCCATTGGCATTGTAATAAAAAGCAATTTATGAATCTAAGACTTAAAGGATCCCTCTCTCTCTCTCTCTCTCTCTCTCTCTTTAGCAGCTCTCCCCCTTTTCTGTGATCTGTGAACTGTGAACTGTGAACGTGATTACCAGAATCAGAGCAGAGGGTCACTAAATGCAAATTCACTCTCTTCCAACCAATCTCTCCCCCTTTTTCCTTTTCTTTTTTTACTTCTTCTCTTCCATTTCTCTTTCTCCTATCTCCCACTTTCCATCTCTCTTCTTCCTCTAAACCCTGCAATGTTTCTGAGCCTTCTCTGACCTTCAATCCCTTCATCTCTCTTCATCTCCTTCCAAATGGGTTGTTGTGTCAGTACTTCTAAGCATTCTCCTTCTTCTCCTTCTTCTTCTTCACCCCACCATTCTAGATCTGCCTATTCCCATCCCAAACTCAATCGCATTGCAAACAGAGCACCCCCTCCACTTGAAGAAGAGTCTGTCAAAGAGGTTCTCTCTGAAACTCCCAAACCCAAACCCCTTTTGCCCAACCACGACCAATCTGCCTCCCGTAAGGTCAATGGGAGAATCCCCATTCATCCCACTGAAGAAATTTCTGAGGTTTCTGACGTTTGCAGCTTTAGTGAAACCCTATCTACTACCACTGTAACAGAGAAGTTGGATGATTTCGAAGAAATACGTCAGAGGATTTGTAGATCTCCGGCTAAATTGCCCAAAAACCGGTCTCCCTCCGACGATTGGGCTCCCAAGAGGGATAGAATGGTCGGTAAATCGCCAACGAGAAAATCTGATCAGTCGCCTGGCCGGATTAACGGCGGTGGTGGAACTGTGAAGTTGGTACAAAGCAGAGACATGGGGCAGGGACTCACAAGGCGAAGTCCGAGGTTGGAGCCACGCCTGCAGAATAGAACTGAGAATGCATATCGTAGGTCAAGATCCCCTGCTTATACCCGAACCGACGGTGGAGGCTCCAGAACAGCCGCCGGCCGAAGCCCATCTGTCCGAAGGTCCGGAATGTCGCCGGGAAGGGAACCAACCGCCGAAAGAGAGTATTACCGGAAAGAAGCAGGGCAGTCTCAGTCAACACAGAACTCAACTATAGAGGGAAAATGGCGGACAACAAATGAGTCTCTCGATAACCCACTTGTTTCATTGGAATGCTTCATCTTCCTCTGAAAGAAAAGGGAATATTCCGGGCGCAAATTGCGGCCCACTATACCGGACCGGCGAGAGTGGAATTCAAATTTCTTGAACTCTGTTTTTGTCTGTCTTCCATCTTCGGTGTGATTCCTATTTTTGGTCTGCAAATTGTAGTAAGTTGTAAATAATGAATGTCTGGAAGGTCAATTTAGAAAACAGACCGTATTGGCACAGTTGGGTTTGGATAGGCAAAGAAAGTCTTTTTGTTTTCTAAAGTAAATCTTTTGCCATTGCTGGCACAAAGATTGCATTTTTCTTTACTCTCTCTCTTATTTAATATCGTATTCCTGAGGTATTCACTAATCTTCGAAAATGGAAATTAAAGATATTGTTAGTACTAATCATACTTAAGAATTAGAGACGTCATCGAAATTGAATGAGCTCTGTTTTTTATGGTACAAACAGTCAGGTTCTTCAGAGTTCAGATCCACTCTTACGTCTGTTTAGACAAAAGGGAGGGAAGAAAGAAAGAAAGGAAAAGAAAAGTAATTATGAGTCAGCACAGCAGATGAGTTCTGGAACGAAGACTGATCTAAAATTCAGAAAAAGAGTAAGAGTGTAGATGAAGGATCGATCACCATCACCAACCAACTTTCTTTCTTCAGCATTGGTAATAGCACTTCTTACAATTGCGTCCAACTTTTGCTTTCTGTGTATTAACCGACAAAAAAACAGAGCAAGTCCAAAGCTTGAGAATATAGAGAAGCTCCATGACAAGAAATGAAGACTTTTGTAGCTGAATGTTGAACTAAAATGAGAAGTTAAACTGTTGGGGGCAATCTGTGTTGCTCCATTTGCATGTAATATTGAATTGTATATTATATTTGGGATATATGCTGTCTTTTTCTTTCTGAAGGAAGAGAATCCATTATTGTGGAGTGTTTTGAACTCTTGACCTTTTTTAGCAGAGACAAAATTTTACTTCTGCTTTAGGACTCAATAGCCTAACCATTAAACAAAATAGCTCTGTGGGATCTGTGGGATTATGAACTTTGCCATTTCCCAACACTCTTGGGCACTTGTAACTTTTCCTAAAACAAACCTCAACAGCAATGTCATTTTGATGTTATCAGTGTGCAATGCAATAACAAAGTTTCTGACTGATTTTAGTATAAACATCGTAAATAGAAGAAATGAGTACGCATTTCAAGTTCGCCTACACCGGAGTATCATTTAACATTGCACAGTTCCTCACAAACAACGATTTCTATATATGATTGCTGAGGTTTCCAAGCCAGATTTGATGTGCCAAAAAAGAGATAAAAGCTTAACCTTGTGGAAGGCATAAAAATGTGAAACTTGCTATCTTGAAGAAGGCATTGTAGTCAGATAAGGTAAAGCAAAGTGGGCTGTGAGGTGAACGTATGTACAGAATAAGAACCTCTGGAAATTGGGGAAAAAACAGCCTCAATTACGGTACCTTTCTGACTACTGGGTTTTGGAGATGAGTTTTCCTTGAATCAATCGTAACTAGTAGATTCCTTACAGAACAGACCTCTTTTCCATCTTTGGATTCTTTGATTTCATCAGGAACTAGAGTTTTCAGTTAAATGGGAACTGGTGGTGGCATAGGATATGTCATTGTGTTGATGTTGTGGCCATGGAATGCGTTCGGGGGCACATGGGACAGGAGCCGGGTGCGCAATGTATGTAGGAATATGATCTCCGGGCATTAGGACTGAAACTCCACAGGAATACACGGTCATCTGCATACAAACAAAACAAAAATGTTGAATGGCTGAAGATGGTAGAAAGCATCCACAACCACAATTGTCAAAGAACAAGACTGATATGTCTATAGATTTAAACAGGAATCAACTCTACTAGCAGATGATACAAAAAAGCTAAAGACTTAACAAGTTCAAGAGGAAAGGAGAAGGACAAGCTCCAACATATCATAATCCAGTCAGTAAAACAAACAGCATAGTATATTTAACAAACAGAACAATAAAATGGAAAAAAAAAAAAAAAGCTTGAAAACATAAAATTAGATCCTCTAATTGTTTCTGAAAAAAATCAATAAATAATTTTTTTGAACTGGGATACATAAGAAACAGAACAACACAACAAAAATAGAAGTGTTCAAAATGACAAAATGAACATCCTTCCATTGCAAAATTTTCACAGGACATGACAGGAAAACATAGTGTTGTCAATTATAAGATTAAGGGTCAGTGCAGAGAAGTGGAATAAATTTCATGAACTATTGCTGCATTTCCTCTGCAAAAAAAAATGGATAACTCTTCTGACATTGTAAACGGGCAAGCCACGACCTTGCCACTTGGCATCAGTTCTTGAGAGGAACCACCATGTCTTGAGATCTTACAACATTATAGTGAATGTATCATAGAAATAACACTACCGCATACCGTTTACCTCAATAGTGCTTAGTGTTTTTGTTGCTAAGAGAGAGTATCCTAACTGAAAAAATAAAAAGAAAAACAGAGCACAAATTTGTATTGAGATATGACAATCCAACACTAGAAGTAGTACTAATGACTATTGAACCTAGAAGCTTATACGGATGAGTTGAATATTTAATCTTAATACTTCAACGTTGCCAAAACTAGAATTTCAGCAGGATGTTTCCATTTCATTAGGACTGGCAGATTAAGACTAGTTAGGGGCATAAGGGTAAGGTTAGTATGATATTAGTAAGGGGTATCATGGATAATTAATCAGTGATGTCATGATTATAAATAAGAGAAGTTGAGCACTTGAGGAGAGCAAGGATGATTTGGTAGGAATTTTCATTGTGAGAATTAGAGAGAGAGATAACCCTCTCGAAAGGCTATAATATAGTTATATTTGATGTTTACTTGTATTTTCGGCATTTGGGTGCCGAACAAGTAATTGAAAACTCTGTTCTATCAAGTGACCTCAACTCTCAAGTTTGCACCTACAAGGATGCACTCTACCATCAAGTCCATATATTGGTCGTTTTCTGGTGCAGCTATACACTTATAGCTTGGCCCATAAAGTTGAGAGGACCAAATTTTTTGGCTTTTGATAGGAACTACAAATTGAAATTGAAACGAACTGAAAATTGTAGTGATACAAGAAAGGAAACTGAAAAGATACTAAGCACTTCAAGAGGCCTGGGATTCTCCCAAAATCAAAATTGTCATCCAAATACTGGCTACCTCCCAAATTCCCGAACTCTATTTATAGCCACTCAACTCTTACAACTTGTAGGTAATTGCACATATGCCCTTGTTAATATCCTTAACATATACCACTAGTATTCCCAACAGCTTTGGCATATACAAGCATCAGCCAATTAGACAGGACAACTAGGCAGGCCTGATATGTTTCTTTGAAGGCTGCAAGGTGCAGCCAAAGATTAAAGATGTGTCACATGATAATAAATATGAAATATATCTTATCAACAGGGTTTGAACATAAATTCTTGACTCGGTTTCAGCCAGCAATTCTCCACTAATAATTTTGATACTTTTAAGATGTAAGATTTTTTTTTTAAAAAACCATCTTAAAGTCTACTCCTCGTCTATTAAATTTGATTGTATGAGAATACCAATGACACAAGGAGGGAAAGTGACTACATGGCCACGACAAAAGTAAGGAGCATGTGAGATTAAGGCATTGAGATTGACTTGATGAGTAAGTTGGTGGGGCAAAAAACATCAGAAGCACTTGACCGAAAGTGGCAAAACAAGAAGTGACCATTAAACGAACAACTACCAGGTCCATGCCTAGCATCCATAATTAGAGGATAAAACCATCCTGTGATAATGAGATTGCTTATTTTGAAATGGAAGAGAATTCTAAAGAGTAAATAACAAATTATATCCCACTAGCCTGTCCCTCCCCCGCTTATGAAGTTGAAGAAAGATAAGACTAATAAAACTCAGTGCTCATAAGCAATACTGCAGAATTCAGAGAGGAGGCAAGAACTGCCAGCTAATCTTAAAGTTCCAAAACCAATTGAAGCATATGAAACTAATAGGATAAAACTACAAGGTGCCTTTTAGATTGTAATTAGAAAAAAAAAATAAAAGACAAAAACAGAACAAGTTGTTCTAATACCAAGTCCAGCAGCATGGCCAAAATAAACGTAGCTCAGTTGATATACGAGTGTTACGAGATATGGCTCCAAATCCCCCCTCACAACTATACTAAAAAAAATCCCAGAACATGGGTTATCCCACTTAACTATTACAAGACTAGAAATTTTCATTTTGAATTGAAGAATTCATGAACTTTGGTCAACAAGAGAGAGAGAGACAGAGAAGAATGTCGAAGAAAGGCACTCGTTTTAAAACTAAGCGAAACAGAGACGAAACAAATGAACAACTTCCAAATATCTAAACAGACAGCTTATAACAGGAATTCATCATCAACGAGCAAGAAGCAACACAAAATTAAGTGAGACAAGAACAGACATCCAAACCCAACTCATTTCCGCTTTCATCCCGAGAATCCAACAGCAAAAACTAAAAATCCCAGTTGAAATAGAAACTGGTAAAGAACAAATTGGGAGAACTCACTTTAGGTGATGGGTGAGCAAGCTTTCCAGCGAACCCCATCTGAGCCTCAGGGTCAAGGTGGGTCCGACCGCCGGCGTGAGAGAAAGCAGTGGGAGTAGGTCGCAAAAACCTTTCAAAGATGGCCATGAGCAAGAACATTGAAACGAGAATGGCCGTAGCAACAAACCCAAAAGAGACTGCATCAACAGAGTTGTCGAAATGCCTCCAGTGGTCCTCTTTCTGGACATCTAGAGGAGCCCCAATTGGGGACCATCCATAGCCTTCTTCACCCATATGAGCCGTACAGTTTCAGAGAAAATTTCCCATTTGGGTATAGCTGGTTTTGTAGCTCATGGCAGCTTAATTAGGAAGAAGAGAAAGTGAAGGGAAGAGTTTTTGGGAGTGGTTAGTTAAAGCTTTTCGCTGCTATCAAAAACTTGAGCGGGTACCGAACTTGTAATATAGGCCCCAAACAGAGAGAGAGAGGGAGAGAGAGAGAGAGGGGAGAGATTAAAGATGTGGGCTACCGTTAACATCCACAACAAAATTCCAGAGAGTTTACTGGAGGGTGAAAAGGGGGCTTTGGAATTTGGATTGCTTTTCTTTGGGAATTTGGAATTGCATTGTCGCTTTTGGAAAAATGGTTGTTTTCTTTTATCTTTTGCCCTGAAAATTTTGTAAGTTTCAGATTCCATTTGACTTTTCCACCATTTTACAGTTTCACCATTTGCAAAACCAAAGCTACAGTCGCATTGTAAAAGAGTATCTAACTCTTTGCCCATACGGAGAAGATGACTGAAGGATAAAAATGGAAAAAGAGAAAAAAGAAGGCTACTTTCCAAAACCACAAAATTGGCTTTGAATTATGATATTTGTCACTCTCCCTTCTTTGTAAAATGGTTAACTTAAACTGCAAATTTACTTCTTGAAATTTCTAAATTTTAATTGTATACTATATTAATTTAGGAACTAATTTTACAATATTGAAAAGGTTTTGAGATTTATAATACCTCCTTTTTGGACGTATTATTTTTACTTTTCAATTTTTTTCCGTAAATAATTGATTACTTTTAATTTTATTTTCTTAATTTTTCATTACGATTTAACGTTTGGAGAATTGAATCTTTATCTTATTGATAGAAGACTATGTCAATTGACTACGTTCAATTTGTTCATTATAATTGGATATTAATGTATAATATTATGTGATATTTACTAATATTTTTTTAATTGGTTTAAAAAAAATGTTAATTGTTTTTTTTAAGAAAATTCATGGGTATTATTGAAATGAAGCCGACTATTTATATATATATATATATATAATCTAACCATTTTTTAATATCCATTATTGAGAATAAAGAAATGACAATAAATTATTAATGAATGGTTCCTCCATAGGACAACACATTGGCTGTAAAATGGGCCAACAATTTGCCTTTTCCGGTCTCATTGTTGCATTTGCACCCACAGGGCCCAGCCCAACAACTCACCCCCTCTCCTCCCCAGCCCTTGGTCTGACTCCAAAACTCCTATTTTACCCCTCCGTTTCTCATCAAATTACACAAAACTCCCATTCCACTTCAATTTTTCTATACACCGTAGGCCTACAAAATTAATTTATCCCAAAAAATTTAAAAAATAAAAATAAGTACTAGATCCGACCCACCTTGTTTTATGACCGAATCCAATCAAACCGGACCCACAAACCCACATGCGCCGTGTCGGGTCATATGCCCAAGCCGAAAGTCTCATTTTCTTAATTCATCCAATTACAATCCGCCACGTGGATGAGAGTAAATAAATATTAACAAAAAAAAAGAAACAGTGGGGCCACAAAAAGGACTTCACTGCCGGACATGTCAACTTCTGGTGCCCAGCTTTTCCGACCGAAGCTCAACATGTGGAGCATCCGATTCCTTCCTTGAGATTGTTGAGTAAAAAAAAAAACAACGCTTCAGATCTCACCGTGTGGTGAGGAATGCATCTTGACCATTGACACAGTCAAAAGCCACAAAGGTCAAACTCCCATCATGGGTTAAATTTTCCCGCGTGCGTGTAGAGTGAAGCATCGCACGTGTGATTGGGTGTTGGAGTAGCTTGTAATTTTAAGTTTCCTCATTGGTCCCTCGTTGTCCTGTTAAGGGCCATGCAAATTTAAAGGGGTTGAGAACTTGAGTGAGACAATAATGTAATTTCAAGTTAAAAAATAATTTTTTCTTTTAAAAAAAAGAAACCTTTAGTCAATAATTGAATGTGCCTTATATTATATAGAAATAAAAACTTTGTATTAAAATTTATAATACTCATCATTACTACTAAAGCCAAACACACTCTTTTTTATCTTGTTATCTTTTCCTTTCCTTTTAATGCAAAACACAAAATAGACAAAACTTTTAATCGTAGATAAAGTATATCTAAGTTTGGTCCTTTTTCTTTCAGTATCCAAAGGATGAGTTCCCACTTCTTTTAAGTAATTAATATTCAATTTAATGTGCATCGTACATATGAAATTACTATTGAAGTTCGATAGAGATGGTGAATAAAGGTAAAGATGGAAAATGAGGTGAATAATAATGATTGGGGGGTGTTTGGTTATGAGTGTGGTTTTGATGAACTTTTTTGCGTTAATATAATGTTTGGATGCAGGGAGAGTGAGAGACAGTTAGGGTTTTATATTTCTATGCTTTTGATGAGATGGGTCCACAACAGACCTAGTTGTTGCGGAATTGGGCTCCCTAAAAGGACCAGCCCTATTGACCTATGGGCTTACTTCATAGGCAAGAGTTACAATTTTAGAAATAATAATTAATTGTGTAGCAATACTTTTAAAAAATTATAAATATAACAAAGTCTATCTGTGATAGACTTCTATCAGTGATAGACTTTTATGTTCAATCAGTGTACCAATATTTTCAACATATTCTATCAGTGATAAACTTCTATCATTTATACTAGATTTTGTTATATTTTCAACTTTTTTTTAAAAAATATAAGGTTGTTATATATGCTAATATTTTGAATCTTACATTTGCAACTATCCCTTCACATTGAGTGTATGAAAAGCCTTCCATGGACCCCATTCAATCCTCTCTTTCTCTGTCCACCTTAAATATGTTCTTTATGCAATTAACTTGTATAACTTTAGTTACATACTTTAGGTTGGTTAAAATACTATTTTGGTTCGTGTATTTTTTTTTAAGTTGTTTAATTTTTGTTTGTGCTGTCAAATAAAAAAAATTAATTGAACATTTGAAAGTATATAAATTTTAAAATATTACACTTTATTGTTGAGTTTTGAGTATAACTTCCTTTGATTCCTACGTTTTAAAATGTTATATTTTTAATCGGTAGGTTTTGAGTTAAGTATTTATTTGGTTATTACATTTTTAATATTTTTACTTTTAATTTTGCATTTTTTACTGAGGCTCATTTTAGGGTTTAGGATTGATAATGGAGAGTGAATTTAGTTTTTACTAGTGCTCATTTTAGAGTTTAGGGTTAATATTTTTACACTTTCTATTTTTTAGTTTTTACCAATTAGTTTAGTTAATTAATTAAAGTTGAGTGTGAAATGGAGTTTTTAATTAATTTGAAGAGTGATGACAAATTAGGGAAAATATAATGAGTTAAAATTTTTTAGTCAAAGTCAATTTAACTTGATGGTTATTTGACAGAATCCTTTTTCTTAGATATTAACGAAGGTTCAATCCTCCATCGTCATAGTTGATGTACTAAAAAAATTATGTTTAAATTTTATTTTGGTCTTTAAACTTTGTATCTTATTCTATTTTAAACATATCTGTTTTAGTCACTAAACTTTTGAAAGTGCATATTTTAGTCTCTGTCGTAAACATTCCATTAACTCTCTAACGATGAGAATCTTTCTATATTTAGATGGCTAGGTTGCCAAATAAGATAATCACTCTTAATAATTTAGGGTTTTAATTTTTAATTAAATGTTAAATGGTAAATTGATGTTTTATAGAAGACTAAAAAAATAACTGTCTTCAAAATTTTGATCGTCAACATTTTGACGCATTGTCATTCTACTTCACTTTTTTAACTCATATGCTAGATGTAATTCATCCACCTACAACTTTTTTGTGATTCATTGAGGTACCTTTTTTTTTCTTCCTCCAAATTCTTTCTTCTTACTTTTTTTTTGGGAGGAGGGTGGAGACTTTGTGATTTAGTGTAGAAGTATTTATTACGTATGTTGTACTTATTTTATTTCTAGTTTATTTTACTTTTCCATGGATGTTAACACCACCAATATGTCAGTTTTATTTTATTTATTTATTCTACTCAATGTTGTTCTTCTAATTTGCTTCAATATTTCAATTTGAAAAAAAAAATGTAAAGGTGGGGAGCCGGGAGGGGATGACGAGAGATTTAGGTTTTAAAGGAAAAAAAAAAAGAACAAAATTAGTTTTTAATTTAGGTTTATTTGATTCAGATGTGTTGATTATGTTTCTAAAATTTGTAGAATAAATTAATAAGATTTGTTAGTTATTTATCAATTTAAATAATTTGATAAACAATCTAGAGCTTAATCGTCGAAATACAGAAGCCAAACCATCATTTTGATAAAGAGTTAACAGAATTCTTATGGCAGAGACCTGAGTAAGTTTTTTTCAAAAGTTCGAGGATAAAAAAGAGACGTTTTTAAAAGTTTAGGGACCAAAATATGATTTTAACAAAAAAAAAAATTCTTTTAAATTAACTAATAAATATCAATACCAATGTAATGATATTTAATGAAATATCGATGTTAAAAAAGTAAATCTTGAAGCTCCATGGATCAAATTGAAACAAAATTCAAAACTAAAAGATTGACAATGCAATATTTTGAAATCTAGAAAACAATTCAAATTCAAAATCAAAATCAAAGTATAAAATATAACATTTTGGAATCTAAAAACTACATGAGACCTAAATTTACAATCAATGAAAAAAAGGTATTATCTCCATATATTATGGGATAATTGTAAATATAACAATTAAATTCAAAATATTAGCATATAAAACATCATTTTAAAAAAATTGCAAATATAACAAAATCTGTCAAAGTCTATCAATGATAGAAATATATCACCGATAGATCATGTTGCAAATAATGGTCTATCACTGATAAATCAAAGTCTATATCAACAATAGAAGTCTATTATGGATAAACTTTATTATATTTGCGATTTTTTTAAAAAAATTGTGCTATATATTTAATTATTATTCTTAAAATTTGCTTCTAAGTCTTTAATCTATTTTGAAAACCGTTTTCCTTTTTTAAGAATAATTAAAAAGCAGCGGTGGAAAATAAGAATTGACACTTTGTTTTATTTCTTTCTTTTTCTTTTTCTTTTTTCTTTTTTCTTTTTTCTTTTTGAAAAATAAAGAATTGACACTTTGTTTGGCTCAATAATACAACTTTATGAATTAAAAAAAGAATACAACTTTATGAATTAAACATTATTATAAACTAAACCCATTAGTAACGTATAATGAGTTTTTAATATAAACTATGGTTTATGGCTTTGGATAGAATTTAATAACAAAAAAAGGGTAAAAAATATTATATTTTAGAATATTTTTATTTTTTTAAATTTTGTAAGGGAAATAGTTGAGAGGGAGGCAAGAAAGAAGGATATGATGATTAGTAAAATACAAAAGGTACCTAAAAAGAATAGCCTATAAAATCCAAAAGAAATTGGTGCCAAAATCCGTACGATGCT
Organism: Cucumis cinereus; assembly: GCA_037974625.1. NCBI lineage: Eukaryota > Viridiplantae > Streptophyta > Magnoliopsida > Cucurbitales > Cucurbitaceae > Cucumis > Cucumis cinereus. The sequence goes on along the minus strand of JBBPDJ010000004.1, from coordinate 11,410,643 downwards.
ATTATACATAGACAATGGGTTCATTATATAATCTAACTAAATCTACTTATTTCTTTTCCTAAACCTAAAACATTATATTTCGACTTTAAATTATTCTTTGGTTGAGGGACGTTTGAGACATGAACTATATATTAGGATTTTAATAATCACATCTTCATACAATAAATACTATTTAAAAGTTTACAGTTAGATATAGTCAACATTATTTCAAAACTCTCATTTTTGTTACAGTATCTACTATTTCAATACTATCGTAAGCTCAAATTACATGAATAAAACATTATTTTTAACCTTGTTTTTATCGTTATTTTGAATGCTCCTTGGATCCCATTTTTATATATGCTTTTTATTTTTGTAAAAGTATGGAGGTTGAATTGATTAGGAACTATGACCATTCAATTTGGTCTTAAATCTTTTACACCACTCATATCTTGATTCTATACATATTCATATTAAAGGACAATTGTTTGCTTTTCTTACTTTTCACAAGGACTCATATATATTTAAAACAATTCTATGAAGTTTGTAACATTTTGTTTGGAAGTTTCAATTTTATGTCCAAAGGCATTTGTTGATGGTTAATTTCGACATGAAAGACTCACTTAACTTTCACGTGATTTTTATGGTAAATTTGTAATTTTGAAAAAGAAAAGATGATCTAAAAGGACACAGAAGAGAAAATCACTGATGTGGTGTTTGTAACAAAACTTTTGTTTAAGTCAGTATTTAGCAAAATGTCATAATAAGCTAAAAGTAAAAAGAGCAGCTTACCTTTTGTGGAGCTATGATCTCTTATTTATAAAAGGGTGAACCCTACGACTCCTAATTTGAACAAAAAACTTAAAGATGCAAATTAAGGTCAACTATAGGCCAATATCGTGATTCATAGCAAGTGGACTCCTATAAAGAAAGAAGATTGGCCTCGACTTCAGCCTCCTTGGCCAAGATGGGCATATTGAGCAGATTGACCAAATTTCCTTCCTTCTCCTAGTGTCTTCCTCTCTAGCTTATTTCCTGCACTCTTTTGACTATCATATGATTAATGTTATTCCAATTTTACTCCAATGTTATGCTCTTTCGAGCATGTGACTCTTGGTCTAATATAACTTACACGGAACGACTCTGAGTCAATAATTAAAAGAAAAAAATGTATGAAAAGAAAGGGGGTATGTGAATGTGGATGAAGGAAGGCATAATATTGAAAGGAAATGTGTGAGTTTTGAGGGGACAAACAACAGCCAACCCACGTGAAAAGCACACAAAAATTCTCCATTTTATCTAAACTCCTTTGCTCTTTCTTTAGTTGGTTGCATCACAAAGTGACTACCAAATGGATATTAAGTAATTTTGGAAAGGGCCCTCTTATTATTATTATTATTATTATTATTATTATTATTATTAATTATTTTGGCTCTTATCAACTTTAATTCATAATTGTCACTTTATTGAATAATATATGCTACAATCTGTCTTGGGTGTTCACCAGTAGGTTGTGTTACTATAACCTAAAAAAACTCTATCGCTATTTTTTTTGTTCGGTTTTCGAAGATTGTGTTTCTTTTCTTTTCTTTTTCTATTTACGATGTTTTTGTTGATGCTAAAATTGATATAGATAAGAATAGACGTGACTTTCACGTGAGAATAAGCTCAAGATGAAGTTGACTTATATGAAGTTATGATAATATATATATACGAAAAATGTGTGATCCCGAATACACTTTATCTTGAATTTATCTAGGTCTTTTCTTAGTCTTTGCCCTATTTTGTTAGTTTGAAATTCACCCACAACCGTTTTCCATCTAACATTTGAATTTTAAATCAAATGTTTCTAAAAAACAAGTTTTAAAAGTTAATTTTCAAAAACTTTTTTTTAACTGATTTTGACAAAAAATTCAAACATTTTCTTAAGAGATATAAAAACTATATGTACTGAAGAAAAGAAGTAGTAAGTAAACAAACTTAAATTTTAAAAATGGAGAAATAAAAATAAAGATACCGTTTGATAACCATGTGATTTTTTATTTTTTATTTTTAAAATTTGAACTTATTATTATTCACTTTTTACCCACATTTTTCAAAACAAACGCTTCAACTTTTCACTAAAGTGAATCATATGTGTTCGTAGTTAAACTTTTTAATAGTTGGATGTTTGTTTAGCTGAGATTGAGATTCTCATTGAGGATTTTTTATTTGTTGAAAATAATGTTAATATTGTACATTTTTGTCACATCCCTCACGAGGTGAACAAATCGACTCGTTCCTTTGCAACTATGACTTCCTTCAAAGATGTTTTTTGATCTTGAAAGATGTTTTTACGTTGCTCTCTCTCATTTTTGTTTTGATTTGAAGTTTTTTGAGAGTTTGGTTGTGGTGTTATTTGGTCAGGATTATTATCGAACAAAACTTTAATTTTTATTTTTATTTTTTTTATGGATGATTAATTATCATTCTTTTAAGATCATTTAAACTCATGTCATGATTTAGTATTGGATAGGTTGAGTTTTTATAAGACATAGGTAGTCTCTTCTATAAGACAGCCTAGAAATGGTCCAATGGGTCCAATTCAGTATAAAACCTGCCAATGGTCCATATGAAGTCTTCTATCGCAGTAGACATAAATGGGCCTTCAAATTGGGCCAATTTTGTCGACTCATGACCCAATAAGTGTCAGATTTCTCTATTTCTTTTACTTTTGTTTTTGTTTTTTTAAATAAAACATAATGGACAGTACTTTTAAGCTGTAATTAACGTATGAAACATTTTTAAAGAATTGTAAATATATATATATATATATATATATATATATATATATATAGCAAAATCTATCATGACAGCCTCCTATCATTGATCTATCAAAATAGACTCTGAAAGTTAGATGTAAACTCTGTTATATTTACAGATTTTTTGATATTAATATTTCGAGTCTAATTGTTATATTTGCAACTTCTTCTAAAACTTAGTAGATATGCAAAGATCCAAAAGTTGAACCTCATTTTAGAAGAGCTCTGTCATTGATCCCAAGAAAATTCTTAACAGACGAGTTAGATTTAGATTTGAAAACAAAAAAAAAGAGGAAAATTACACCCAAAAGAAATCTTTACCATTAATGTCAAATAATAAAATGGAAGGAAAAATAACTTCTAAAATAAAATGTGAGGAAGTTTGAAATCATCATCATATATGTATATGATATCATCAACTTTGAATACAAACTATCGTGATTTCACTTTTGGTTATACATATATTTACATCATGTTAGTGGATTTATTGTCCCTCACTAATATTCATGATTTTTCCCTGAGAGGCTCTTTTGTCTTCGTAGTCCTCTTAGTGATTGATTGCATTCCTAACAATCGTAAGGCTCAAATAGTTCTAACTGTCGATTCTTTTTTTCTTCGGAAGATGGTCCTCCAGCTCGCTTCCTTTTGGAGTACGCTCGCCGGAGGACACAAAGTTTAGCTCAACTCTTCTTCTCTAAACACATTGCTACTCCAATAAAGCTTCAGTGTAGATATCCTCATGACTAATCATTGAAGCTCACCACATACTCTTCAACACTAGATTTTTTTTACTGATACGTTAAGTTTAGAGCATACTTTGATACCAACATAGGGACAAATATATCTCTACGTATCGTTGCAATGATACGATATTATCCACTCTTAAACTCGGCCACATTGGTTTCTAATTACAGTACATGTACCCACACAGATCTTCAATGTATTTAAAGAGAGGTTTAATTTACTCTTTTGAAAATAAGATGAATTCAATGATTTCCATATCATCATTTCACCTAGAAAGTCTCACATATCAATGGAGAAGCCTCTCATTTATATTTTTCATCATCTACTTAAGCTAAAGAGTGGAAGGTGGGTTGCATTAACATCATCAGCAGTGAAGCAAAAGACAGAAATATTGGATATATGGAAGGTAAAAATAAGAGAGCAGTACAGAAAAAGTAAAGAGCAAAGAGATGAATTAGAAAGGTGAAGAAGACAAGAGAAGAAAAGAAGGTGAAAAGGGTATGACATAAAAAGCCCCACAAAGGCTATATGTAATTGAATTCCCAATGCTTCATATTGGGTTTAGTTAGAGACAAAACAAAACAGTAAGGATTGAAAAAAAGCAAAGAAATTGTGTGTTTTGATATTGATTGATGAATGAGGAGCCACCTCTTAGCTCATTTATTGCTGCTACCTCTTGTCTGTAGGGACACTATAATCCAACCCCTCACCCTTTTATTCAATTCAATGTGAACTACCACTCTCACTTTGGGATGCCAAAAATGATATTAAAGATTGGGAATATTGCCACCTACTATTAATACCTTACATACACATATATGTATATATCAACTCCTTCTCATCCCCCCCCAATAAATGCACACATGGTAGCAAGTATATGATTCTTCTGCTTAGTTTTTTTATAAGCTGAAGTCTCTTCAATAATCATTTCAGATGTAAAATGGAATCTAACTAAATATAACAGTAAGTTTAAAATGTGTGAGGATTTTAAAAAACATTCAAGAAGATCATGACAGATTCATCTTCGCTTGATGAGAAGTATAGGGAATCAATTTGAGGTCTACTCATTTCAGTTTTATAAACAAAACTTATATATTTGCTACTTAATTTAATTAATACCTCTCAATCCTATATTTATTTTGAACTTGTGCTTAGAGCAATTTATTGCAGTAGGCTTAATAACCAATAGAGTTAGATGGTTTAATTTATCTATGCCACATTCCTAAACTAGTTACTTTTCATTCAAAATGTCAAATAACAATTTCAAGACATTCTAATGGTATTAATATGTAAATGTCAACCTAAAATAATTTGAGATCGATATGGAACACTTTAAATATGGGATCTATAATGGTTATTAGCTCATACCTAAGATAGTGTCCATGCTTTATTTACAACTCGTGGTGAAAAAGGGTGTAAACACAATGACTTTTCATTGATGAATCAATTGCGATATACCTCAATCATAGAAGTAAATTAGATAGCTTTTGAAAAATTAATTTGATTACTATTGATGTTGTTTTCTTAACGTCTTCGACAAAATTTTTATTCTTCTTTATTTTACAAATAAAATCCCAAAATTTTGAATTTTTTTATTAGCAAATAACATCCTAAAGTTTTGGATCTTTTTACATAAAATTATAGATGTTTTTAAAATTTTTTACTTATTCTACAAACAATATAGATAACCACTACCAAAGTTAGATTCCTCCCACCAATTCTTTACTTGCTCCATTTGTCTCAATAACAAATAAAAAAAAAAAAAAAACTCATTTGTTTTTATTTTCTGTACCCAAAAGGAAGAAGGAAAAAAATAGCAACAATCAATCAGTTGAACAACAAAAGAGATAGCAATGGAGATTGATGTAACCACCATCAACAGAGATGTTAGAAAGTCCAGGTACACCGACTGATCTAGTCAAGTGAAAGAGTGTCACCAAATTCAAGTGTCCATATTGCAAGATTACGAGACTGATGTCAAGTTTATGGAGATTCATCACAAAGCATAAAAACTTTTTTGGAGCTTTTAGAATTTTTTTAATCACCAAATACACTAATAAACATGTTACCTCTTACCTATAAAATAACTCTAATGGAAGTCTCATCCATAACCAAAAGGATTCCACAATAATTGAGGCCAAATTTAAAAGATTGTTAAAAAAAACTAATGCACTAGTCTACCTAACCTGTAATCGTAATTAATACAATTGATAGTAACCCAAATGTGTGGCCTAATTGCAGACATATATATCAACTAGGAGATTTTTTTTGGGTTAAATGTGCATTTTCATTTTTAACTTTTTGAAAGGAAAAAAAAAAAGAGCAAGTCATGAAGCCTAAAGAATCGGTGTAGATAGTTAGGGTTCTAAAATGGCAATTAGAAAAAAGAAGATATGGTTTCCTATTATAATGGCTTAGGAATTACCGTTTCAAAGAAGTGCTTTATTCCACAGCAGCCAGCAACAAATTCTGATAGTGATACGACATTTGAGAGAGAGAGAGGCTCTCTGCCCACTGTCCCCTCCCCTGCGCCAACCATCCTCTCCTTTTTTCCCACCTCTCCCTTCCTTCATCTTAGAATTTTAGCCTCCCAATGTACACTAACACCACCCACCCTTTCAACTTAAATTCTCCATTCCTTTTTTCCCTCAACCTTGTGCTCTACTCTTCTCACATTCTTCAAAAACTCCAACCCTTTTTCACTTAAAAGTCAACACACACACACACACACACACACACACATATATATATATGCAGCATCTTCTCCTCCGATCCAAGCCGTATAAGGGAGTGTTTCTTCTCATTTATGACACCCTTTTGTCTCCTGTGTTGGTCTAGCTAATTAGCAGTAGAGAAAATTTGGGAGCATTTGGTTGGGGAATTTTATCAAACAGGTTGTGGGCAGGTGCGATGAAACTGGAAGTGAGTAGAAGCTTGGAGCGGATGAAAGGTTACGGTAAAAAGCAATGCAGGAGTTTGTTTTGGAAGATGAAGGCGGCTTTAAAGAAGGCTATTAATAATGGAAATAAACGGCAACTGAAGTTTCAGTATGATCCGAGTAGCTATGCTCTTAATTTTGATGACGGTCACATCAAAATGAGGGAGGATAATGTTGATGCATCCAAATTTGAAGTTCAATATGGTGGCAATGTTTACAATTCCGCTATGTGGGTTTATGTTCTTTGGGTGAAATCTGAGTAATGATTGTATATATTTTACTACCCCTCTGTTTTGGTTTTGTTTTTGTTTTTTTGTCTACTTCGTTTTCATTTCACTGCCTAGATGGTTGATCTTGGTTCTAATTCTATCATTTTATCTTTGGTTTTTTAGTTCATTTAAAGTAAAGCATTAACATTGAGATGATAACTAGTTAAAATTTAATAAAAAATTCAACAAATAAGTCACTATATTACCTTTAAAAATGGAGTTAAAATCCCTTACAACGTTGAAGAAAAATCATGAGTCTGAATAAGCCACAATATTTTACTATTTAGTTATTAACTTTCCATTCAAGATTCTATAATTTTGCTGACAGTTCTGAGACAAAATACCCTGATGATGGAATTTAGTACTTAAAAAGTTTGAGTTTAGTATCATGAAAATACCATCACAAATAGCTCATAGTCAATCATAGGTATTGTTTTTAGATGGAATTTAGATCTTTATTGTTTCTTTGATAAAAACATTCATAATCCTTACAAACTATAGGATTAAATTCTAATTATAAATCATACAGACCAAATTCTAACTTAGTTCAACCCAATTTACAATTTTCCTAAATATCCGTTTATCCCAAGTAGAGGAAGACTTGGAAGGGAAATCACAAAATGAAAGTACGCAAATATCTAACAATTCAACATTTGGAAGAACAAAAAGTTCGACAATCTATTTGTATACAACCACCATAAAATTTCACAGCCAGTAAAAGTAACTGAGGAAATTAAAAACCAAGGAAAATACAAATGATCATTTCTAGACAGAACCTACACTTTTTTTTCTTCCTTTTTTCTCCTTCCACAATGTATCAAATCAAATACGATGAGACATCTTTGTTCGATCGTTTGAGATGATATATATCAAACAGGAGGATCTTCAAGCATAGCTGTCGATAAATCATTTATGCGAGGATAAGCTGCTTTCTCATCGAGTTGGTCTTGTGCCCACATTAACATCTTCAACAAGCTTGGGAGTTTCGGATCTGTAAAACGACACCAAACGATAACGTTAGTAAATCAGATTGTGCAGGTCATAAATATATGGTTAAAATCGAATGGCAGTTCTTGACTTCTTTTAATCACGTTGATGCACCTACCTTACTCCAAAATGTTGTCTAGTCTAGCCTAGAGTTGAGATCAAAACCACTGGATTTCTCTATAGAATTATGCACTCTACTCTAGACATAATATTAACCAAAGGTTCAACTTTCATTGCCATGGTGTCTTTGAACGTGGCAGAAATAAAAGAGCATTTCTTGAGGAAAGAGACTACTTTAATGCTATGTACTGCAAAAGCAAAAGGTGGGCAAAGATCTTAACCTTTTTCATGACTCTGACTTGTTAAGATGGCTGCATTAACTTCACTTGCTGTCTTCAAGCGCTGAGAGATGTCCAGTAGGTCTCGCACGGGACAGTTGGAAACATCTTCAAAAGCAAGTAAAGCAACGGTTCTCTCCAATTCTTCCAAGAAGCTTTGCTGATAGGAGTACGTGGGTTAATTTGGAGAGCAGGTGAAGGGGGAAGGGGAATCCATAGTTTAAAGTATTCATAAGGCATTTCAATGTAAACAAGTGGAACTACTTAGAAACACAATCTATTTTATTGATCTACCATAAAGCCACAATATGATGATAGACATGTGGAAAGAGAGAGCCACGTACATTTTCTTCTCCCCTTGGTGCAAGCTCCTCCTGAGCAAATTCGAGAGCTTCTTCTACTTTTCCATTACGAATTAGTTCTATCAATCTTTGCTGCTGGAGATGGAAAAACAATTGTGGATTTGTATCCAATATCTGCAAGAGAGAGTTTGTTTTAAATGCTTAGGCAATATAACAAGGACTGGAGAAAGAACATCAAACAGACAAAGTCAAACTATTTTCCAGGTACTATATGGCTTAATCAGAAAGGTGGCATGATTGTAATGAATGACATTTATTCAGTTGCGTCATGTATACTATATTTTCTCTTAAAAAAAGTATATATATATACACATATATAATTCTTCAATAAGATGATTGGGAATCCAAATTCCCATTCTATAATATTAATAAGAGTCAATAGATCACTTAAGCTCAAACCACAAGTGGAGTGGAATCCCATCCTCAGCAAGAAAAAGGGAAAAGAATAGGCTCATTGATAATGCCCAAATAGATGAATCAAATATGTGTACTCATCAAGCAATATACTATGTGTAGATGCCAAAGGAAATGGCTAGCCGTCTAAGATCTCAAGTACACACCACATTTTAGTTCAATAAATATGAAAATTCCAAAGGCACGCAAGGTAATAACTATGTGAAGAACTTTGATTGGTAGCTGGTGTATAACATGTCATCAGCTAAAAATTCCAAGTGCATAATCTTGTTACAATTCAAGAAGATATTCATCATGGAAAGCCAACAGCAGTTACATGAACAAACATTTGATTTCACATTTTCATGATCACAGCACGTGCACAAAGAAAACATAATTAAAGGTTCAAAGCATAACTTTCCTACATTATTATTTCTTAAGATCTTGAAACCCATATAAATCCAAGTACCAAATAAAGTTTTAAATTCAGGAATCAAACCTCAGGATTCAAATCATACAAATCCAAGTACCAAATAAAGTTCTAAATTCAGGAATCAAACCTCAGGATTCAAATCATTCACTTTCTCAATTGCATCCTCAACATTGCCGCATTGAACTGCCTTCTTAACGGCCATTCTATCTGTTATGGTTGCAAGATCTATTTCTGCTATATATCCATAAGGAGGAGCAAATAATGGGGAAAAAATACAGAACACCACATAATTAGCATTCCACATATATGATACAAAAATAGAGAGAGAGAGAGAACCTTAAGAACTAAATTAACTAATGGATTACTACTAATGGATACGCTCCGCCCCAGACTCCATTCGGAATTTCTCAGCTGCATCAACATAACCTTCAGTGACGAGGAAATTCATTACCAATTTATTCATGTCTTCTTTCCTAATCTTTACGTCGTTAAGCTTCTTTTCCCACTCTTCCCTTGTAATGACTTTCTTTGATGTGGCCTGAGCAAGTAACACAAAGCCATTATAGGAAACTATAACCTACCTTGGATATCATCAGTGGTGAACTTCAAATTCACTTACTTAAAAGAACAATAAACTAGAATGAACAAGATTATGCAATCAAGAATGTGAATTTGAAGTCATATACCATCGCTTCGTTCTCTGCAAATTGACGAATCACAATCCAGAACAATGACATCAGTAGACCGCCTTCAAACCCATCGATTATACACAAACAAATTCGAAAACTCACCTAGAAGAAATCTGAGATTAAAAAACAAAAGAAAAGTGTGATCATAAATCGATAATATCACAAACAAAAGATAAAAGAGAAAATCTATAAGTTACTCTCAAATACTACATCTGAAGCTCCGAATTTCGGAAAAAAAACATAAGTAGAAAGACAGAGTACAAATCTTATTAAGGAATTAGAGGCTAATTCTACTTAATTTAGAGAGACGAAACAAAAAGAACAGTGGAAAACTTACAACAAATCGGACAAACTCATTTTTTTTTTCCAGAAAAGTCACCAAGAAATTGTACCTTCGAAGGATAAGGTATCCTATGAATCAAGATTCTTTGCTGCTCGGAGTGGATTGGCAATTCTTTGAATCCAAGTAATAAATGGCGTTCCGGCGATCCCACAGCGATGGCAGTCGGGAGTTGAAATGAAATTCTTGGAGTTGATGGATCCGGGTTTTGGGCTTCGGGTCCTATTTGGGTTCGCTTCACTCAACCAGGCCCACCAATGTATTCTGTTTACACTTATTTAAAAACGCTATTATACACCAAATTATTAACTCAAAAATGCTATCAATTCCAATTACACTACAAAGATAACAAGATTTACATTTGTTATTTTATTTTAGGTAAAATCACATTAATGGTCCTAGATCTTCCATAGAAATCGACTAAAGCATAAGATTTGGGCGGTGTAATGTTATTTATCATCTTTTGGTGTGAGCAAAATAGGTGTATCATTGGTATTAGTACGAGGTCCTTATTTTTTGTTCTAAGTGGTATAAATGGTATCGGACTCTTTTCTATAAAATGTTACAAAATGAAAAATTGCAGAGCGATCGAACTCATTGTAGAATGAACAGAAAAGGAATCTCCTTTCATCAGAACCGCAAGCAAAAGAACTATGGATATGCACAACAAACCCAAAAAAGTAATACATACTTCAAATAATCAAACAATTTCAAATGCACTTTGCAACTAATTCCAATCATCGTCGTCGTCGTCGTCCACATTTATCCTGTTCTGCATCTTTCATTCAACCAACAAAGAATATCATTTCGAACAATTTCTACATTCTCATCAGTTTCCCCATACAACATAGAATGCATCATTCCTTCATAAATCTTAATCGCTTTGTCCTCACTCTTCGCTTCTTCGTACAAAGTCTTGCTCACATTCGGATCTGTAACTACATCCGCACTTCCATGGAGGACCATGAATGGCAGACTCACATCCTTCAACCTTTGACTCAAATGCTCTGTCACTCTAAGAAGCTCCACGACGGTTCCTAATCTGGGTTTTCCTCTATACCGCATCGGATTCATCTCCGCCACAATCTTCTTCTCTTCCACCTTCACCGATTTATCCAACAGATCCGCCGTCGGAACAATCGCCAAAGTGGGAAGAAATTTCGCAACCGCCGTAAGAAATTGAGGAATCGGCCAATGGGGTTTCACATTATCAGAGATTTTACACATGGGTGCGACGAGAACAGCACCATCAAACCCTTTTGGATTAGCGAAATGAATCATCAAACAAATCGCACCGCCCATTGACTCGCCGTAGAGGAAACAGGGTAGACCTTGAAATTGGGGGTCGAGTTTGAGGAAATTAAAGAAGGATAGACAATCGTGAACGACAAAGTCAACATTAGGAACGAAAGCCTTGAGACCTTGAGATCTGCCATGGCCTTCGAGGTCAAGAGCAAAACAAGCGAAACCCCTCTGAGCGAGGAAGATGGAAGTGGCTTGGAAGGTCCAGCTGATGTTGTTGCCATAGCCATGGACCATGAAGATGAGAGCTCGAGGAGGGGTCGGAGGAAGAGGAAGCCATGAACGAGTGAAGAGCTTGAGACCGCGAGGGGAAGTGTAGAAGGATTTGGAGGCTTTGATACGTTGAGATGGGAAATAATCTTCTTCAGGGATGTTGCCCCAGTAATTGAGGAAGGATTGGGGATGTTCTTGATTGTTCATTTCTGAAAGGAATTTTGAATTGGTGGTTACGGATTTGGGTTTAGGGTTGGGATTGATTCGAAGCTTGGAATTGAACGGAAAACGGATTAACCAAACGCCGGTTTCAGGGCCGGTCTCCGCCGCTCACGACTCTACCTCTAACCTAAGCGGCCGTCTACACCGTGCAATGAATTAATGGGTTTTTTTCATTTTTCAATACGGACCAGAAAATTCGTAAAATATCAGTTGCTGACCTAAAAATTAATTAATAATATCTATTTTTTATGCACTTGAATGATAAATTTGTATTTATAATTGGAGTGTTTTTCTTGTTTCAATTTACTTTTTATTTTAAGTTTGATTTTGATTTCAACTTTTTCAAATACTGTAAAATAAATAAAAATATTTATAAAATATAGTAAAATATTGTACTCTATTTACAACGAATCACGATAGGCTAAGATAGATAATTATATATGTCTATCTGAATTATAATAGATACAAAATAGTAGTCTATCATGATCTATAACAGGTTGGGTCAATAGACTACTGTATGTGTATATTTTTAGTTGTTTTACATTTAAAATAAATTTTCTTTTGATAAAAGATAAAAAATTTTTACCACGAGAGTAAAAGAGATATGGAATCGACTATAAATTTATGATGATATGTTTGACAATTGGATAATGATAGCACAAAAAATGTGTTATCTAGCTCTGCCTAATCCAAGATTGTTTCATGATTTTACGTTCTTATTTAGCAATTTTAAAGGTATTCGAGCAACACGATGGTAGAATTCGATATTGATGCTTATTTGAAGCTTAATTGAGCAAAATGGAATCAAGTAGCATCAACCGAGGCAAATGGGCAAAGAAAAGAAGCCAATTTGGCTTCTGCCTTGTAGCGGTACACACCCCATGATGCCATGCGCGACACTGTAAGGCATAATGGCCAGTTTTTGCGTAAAGCCTACGACGCTGTAGTGCTCCAAACATCATCTGCACGCGTTGGTTTGTTAATGTACTAGTGCTGTCCTTAGCCTCGTGGCACCGTTACGTTTTCTTATATATGATTTACGTCGCCTAGGTTATTCTACCACTATTCCAATCGTCCAAAACATGTTTTCTCTCTAATTTTCTCCCATTTCCAGTTCTGTTTACGCATTCGAACTTCTCTACATTGCTAGGCATCTCGAGAATGGGCTAAGGTACTATTTTCTAGCTTGGGTTGTTTAGTATTTTTCCATTATTCCATTTATTTGTGGTTTTTGAACTAGATATACTTGGGGATTGCTAGATCACCTCTCTGTTGAAGCAATAGGTTAAGTTTGCTTGCTATAGGCATTGATCAATCTAACCTAGAATTGAATTTGCATGAATATTTAGTTAGATGCTTGAAAACTAATTATTCAACCTAACGAGCCCTTATTCTTAATGCAATTGATAGTATTTTGAATTTTGTATGCTTCTCATCGATTCAATTGGTATACATTAGTAACTTATGACAATTCAATTGACTTTTTCAATTGGTTTGTTTAGGTGAAAGCAACATAGAAATTTAGTAATGATAAAAGCACGATCAAATACATTGAATAGAAAATTCCGTTAGATCCAAGCTAGATTCTTTTGACATTTAATTTAGTTTAATTTACTTTTCTTTGCGATTTACTTTCTTGCAATTCAAACAACTCGGTCCCCCTCAGTTACCTCTAGTTGAAAACATTTTGGCTAGAGAAACTCACGTGCTTCCTGAGTTCAAACACAAAGTTACCACTAGGACTAGCTCTTGGTGCATAATTCGGTAATTATTTAATCCAGATTTGAGCGACAAAATTTGAAAGAATTGTTGACAAGCCAAAGTATGAGTCGTCTTCTTTAATTCAGAATACATTTGAATAAAATAAACATTATATAAATGAGTCACCTTAGATATAATATTAGCTAAGAAAGCAGTGACTTTTTCTAATGGATCATCAAACTTATCAATCATATCAATCAACATTATTGATCATGCACACATTTTTAACAAACTTAGTACCTTTCAACATAGCCATTGTTTCAACACAAGTCATAGATGTGTCTCTGACTTTATGTACTACTTATGGACATAGTTCTAAATTCATTAAGAAAAAGTATATATATCCTTATTAAATTTTAATGTAATCAACTAGAGGAATTAGTCAAATTAAATATATCAATTATTATTTTTCATATTTAAAAAATGTGTCAATAAATAAAAGTATTGCTAATTATGGACAAGACATTTTTGAAAAGCTTGAAATTAAATTAAAGGGAAATTGAAATGGTGTGTTTTTTATTTTTCTTTCTTTTTTTCTTTTTAAATAAAAAAATGTTTTTTTTTTAATTCAGTATTGATCCCTTATATAACAATTTTTAAAAATCTACTTTTATGATGATTAATTAAATTCATGTTTTCCAAATAATTGAAACTTGGTTGTAGCAATGCTTTTACATGTGTTTCCAATTAAGAAGAATCTTAAGTATTGATTTTTTAAAAGGTGACAACATATTATAATTTGATAAAAAAAATTATTAAATTTTAACCCAAAATACTTTATTGATTAGATTTCTTGAACGAATACATTCTAATACATACAAATGAAGATAAGGCTAACATACTTTAAATATGATTTGATAGGTTAAAATTTATCAACGTATCATCCTACTAGATGATTAATTTCAATACTAGATAGCTGAATCGCTACTAAATATCTATTTTACTGAATTGTGGACATGTTTATTAGTGCAATTAGAAATAAATCAATGATAATTTAAAAAGTAGGTCAATTTAATTACGTTTGATGTTATTTACATGTGTTCTACATTTGTATTGACACGTGAGATCCCACGTCCAAATTATAAACAAAAGTTGCAATTCAATGGACAAGTGGAAGGTGATCAATTCGATTGCGTTAAAAAATTACGTCTTACTGTTATCGTTTGGATTTGGATTATGGTTACGAGAAAAAAGTTTCACTTTAACATTATTACTGTTACAGTTATAGTTTGGATTGAGTTTCACTTTAACATTATTACCGTTACGGTAACCCAAACATAACGGTAACTGTAAATTAGACAAAATTCGCAGCTTTAAATTATGCAATCAAATGCAATACAATTACATTTCCGATTGTAGTCATTACGATTGATCTATCAATGAAATTTAATTACGATTAGACCAATTCTCATTACGAAAACTTTAGCTTTTTCCCAATAATTGAGATAATTTAGCACTCTATAAATCTTTATTTGAATCCAAAAACTAGACTTTTTTTATCTTTCTGTTGATCTGACAGGCCAAGTCTATTCATCTAAAGAGCTAATATGCACCATAATGATGGAAACTAAACCAGAAGGGTAGATGGTCATATTGTGGCATGTGCAGAAGGCATGAAGGTAAACTTTATGAAATAAAAGAATGTGATTTGGATGGATTATATATATTTAAAATATAGTATGCTCTCAAGTCCCAATAATGGTAAAAGAAAATGTCAACTTACATTATAGTAAAGTATATATGTATGTTAGGCCAATAAATTGAAACAAGTTGTTATTTTTTATATTTTGTAACAAGTAGGAAACAAATTACATTGTTTAAGTTAATATATAGATATATATGTGATTATGAATTGTGGGTGCATTTTTTAAAAGGCAATTTGTTATTTGACAAGTCTGAAGTCTGGAAATTACTTACGTATGGGGTTTGGGGTAGTTTGATTTTCTTTCCTGTTTTATTTGAGAAACAAAAAAAAATTATCAATGACCTCTAGTGGGTAACCAACAATATTGGTAGGTAGGCAACGGGCAATTGAATAGAATTTGATGGCTCATGACCAACATGATTGATGCAACAATTTAAGTCTTTCTAAATCATACTTTCATATCCTCGAGATCTCTCACATTCAGATGTAATCTAGGTCCATTCATATCCATCTCTTAAGCTTTAGTGTTACAAGAAAAAGGACAAAGAGAGAGAGAAAGTCAAACGCCAGTGACCGAAGGTGGGCAAGGGGTAAGACAAAGAACATCTGACAATCCACTATATCGCTACGGGTTTGTGTGGCGGAACCGCCGGCGCTATTTCCAAGAGGAAGAAATTGAAGTAGCCATCAGTTTTAATTTTAAGGGTGTGACTGGACACCCAAAATATGCTATCAAGAACAACCATTCATCAGTTGATGATGATCATATCATACAATCGTTGACAATCATGACGATCGATGGGTTGATGATTGTTGAGTAATATAATATTAAATTTTTCTTTACCCACTAGCTTAAGTTTTTTGGTCAATCGGTAATTTAAGATAATTATATTAAAACGATAATCTAAAGAGATCTTGCATTCAAGTCCATGCTACGTTATCTTCTCACAAATTTATTCCAATGAACCAACAAATGGGGTTGGCTTCAAAAGTCCAACCACCCCTAATTCCAAACTCATATGTTAAACACACCTTTTATGATTGTCACTTGGTTTTAAACCAGGGTTGTTTATAATCAAATCGATTCCTTCTTTTAAAAATGTTGTAAATAAAAAAAAAAAAGAGAATAGAAAGAAAAGGTTGAAAAAATGGTGGAAGACAGATTAAAAGGTAGAAAAAATGAGTGAGGAAAGAAAAGAGTTTGTGTCCCAACATGAGGCATCAAATATTGTACTAAAAATGTGGTATAAGCGAACCCAAAAAGGGAAGGTGAAAATGCATCACTAAAAAAAGTACTTTGGGAACTCAGTGCTTCAAAACGCTTTAGATTAACCATTAACAACACTCCACACTCTACAAACCTCTCGTTTTTCCCACGTTGCCCAAAGTATCACTACCTTTTTCTTTTCAAGTTTCATTAGTTAAGTTGGATAACATGGGAAAGCAAAAAGAAAGGAATTCTGACATCATAAACCCTAAGTTAGGACAGTCTAGATTTTATGTAAACATGGGCCTTGGTAGTAAATTTGTGAATCAAATATGGAGATCAACAGAATAAAAGAAAATGGTTGATTTAGATAAAATGAGTAAGTGGGAGAAAGGTGTAAAAGAAACGAACAGGAAGAAGTAGGTTTGGCAAAAAATGGTGCCTTTTACAAATGCCATTGATGGCAGTGACAGTGGCATTGGCATTGGCATTGGCATTGGCAGCTAAGTTTGTAAGTGGGGGAGTGGTCTTCGACTAGACTTTTAGTCAACATTTTTTCTTATCTTTTTAACAAACACTACGTCTCTTTTCCACTTCCCTGCCCCATCCATTTAGGATAGACTCGAATATTTTCAAACTCTTTTCATCCCTTTTCTTTTCTTTTTTTTAAATAAATAAATAAATAAAGTAATCTATTATCTACTTCTCTTTTGTCGTACTATATTATTCATTACTTATTATATAAAGTTTCTCTAAGGCCTATTTTTAACTTTTCAAACTTTTGTTATCCACTAATTCATATTAATAAACTTTCTCTTTAATACTTGACAACTCAAATCTAGTTCACATAAAGTTAGAATGGGATAATATACCATTAGTTGTGTCCTGAATGGACTAAAACTAAGAATAAAATAGAAATTCTAGTATGGATTAGAGAGTGTTGAGGTTTGTCTAAGACAATGTCTAAAATTCATTAGGTATTGAGAGCAGGCATAGTGGAGTACACATCCTACAAAAAATGCTAACAGCTCGCGATTTGGATCATCCAATCTGAAAGGATTAATATACACCCAATTAAAAAATAATTGAGCTGAAATCAAATGGAAACCTTGCAACCTTGAGTGCCAGAAACGTCCTTGACAGAACTTTTGTTACACATAATTAGTTGTGTGTGTTAGAGGAACAACCGTATAAATAGCCCAATTCGACCATTTTCAAGGGAAGAGTTATAAGTAAATCTTCAAAGGAAATGTCCAACCTTACTGCTTTTGTGCTTAGTTCAATTAGGAACTCCTAATACTAACTTAGCAAGTGTAGTAGGCTCAACATCGAATTAGTGTAAAAAACTCTTACACATGTTAGCTTCAAGAACCTCGCGACCAAATCAAAAGAGAACATTTAAAAACAGTTAAGATCTGTTTCTAATTGTTATTTCCACTCTCAAAACCCATCTCAGAATCATCTGCTTAACTAAATTTAAAAAAAACCAATCTACTTTTAAAGTGTAAAGATAAAAATTATATCACTTATCTAAACATAACGTACAATTAGATGGAATAGAAGTTAAGTTAAACTTTGATATCACCCTAATCTTGAATTCTCCAAAATAAATTAGATTGTAAAAGCGCCAAACATTGACAGGTTTAAAAGTGTAGAAATATTCTCGAAAACTTTGAAAGATAAAAGTAAAAGAACCCTAGAAGTCGATGAGCAAAGATAAAAAGAAAGAACTTTAGAAGAAAAATATGTGGATAGTGAAACATTAAGTAATGTATGTGGTTGGTTAAAGGTATTGGGTTAGGTATAGGTAGAATGTAGATAGGATTTGAATTTGAATTTGAAAGGAAAGGAGAACTATAAGCTTTTATGCAAAAGAAATTAAAGAAGAAAAAACTAAAAAGAACCCCACTTGAATGTGTCCAAAAACTACAATACTTTTGCTCCAAAACGGTCAGACAACCATTCATATTGAAGGATTTTAATGTCGCCCATTACTGGCCTCAACCCCTGGATTGTTGCCTACTATATTCTTTATGCCATACGCGCCGCCGTCCGCTACTTAACTTTTCCTTCCTCAATCTTTAGGGTTAAATATATTTCATCTTTTTTCTTTCTATTATTGTCTCTAATCTTTTCAATAATTCAATAACTTAATTTTATTTGGGGTTAGTAGTTTCAAATGGAGATTGTTGTTGTTATGTCCTAAAACAACCATTGCCTTGAAAACAAAATATGACATAACTTTCATATTGAATCACTAATAGTTGCTTGCTTCCTGAAGTTGACACAAAGACTCAATCTCTTACGTGCACTCATCAAAGAAGGATTAGAATTAAAAGAAACGTTTGCTAAAAAAGAGTATAACAAAAATTAGAGGGAAGAAGAATTTTTATATATATAGAGAGAACAAGGTAAGAAGTTATTTCTTAAAAATTGTTGGTCAAAAATACCTTTTTGGTCCCAAACTAAACTAAGTGCTAACCAACACGAAGTTTCATTATAAAATCACAAAAAGAAAAAAAAAAAAAAACTCTTTGCCATTATCATTTTCATTCTCCACTCTCTATAGATTGTCATATTTTAAAGCTTAAGAGCAAAATAGAGAGGGAGGGGGATGCCCGTTGTGTCCAAATCCCCTTGTCATGTCTTTCTCGTTATTTTGGATGTTTGTTTAGTATAAACCTTCTTAGAATACATGAAGATGGAGGAGAGAGAGAAGAGAGAGGTGGAACATATTAAAGTGTCTCTTGAGTTTATTTTTCGTTTATCATGTTTGTTTAAAATTAGTCTAGTCATCATCTCAGTTCCTTTCTGTTGTTGAGTTACTAACAATTTTGTTATCTCAATGACTAAAATTGAGCATTATTAAAATTTGTTAGATTTTGAAACATAGAGACCAAA
This sequence comes from Cucumis cinereus, assembly GCA_037974625.1. NCBI lineage: Eukaryota > Viridiplantae > Streptophyta > Magnoliopsida > Cucurbitales > Cucurbitaceae > Cucumis > Cucumis cinereus. Next base: position 11,391,119 of record JBBPDJ010000004.1, on the reverse strand, counting down.
TAGAAACTAAATCCAAAATCTAAGTACCAAAAAATTATTTTATCCAAATTGTTACTAATTATCACAACCTCAATTTGGAAATTAGCATGCAACTCTAGGTATATATATATAAACCCCTCTGGTACCTCAAAATTAAATCATTCAATGTGGGATAACATACATTTTTTTCTCAACACACTTTTTGTTTTGGGTTGAAAACCCAAGTCATTCCAAACATTTATGAGTTTTGATTTTGAACTCTCAAAATTGTGCTTATTTGGTTCACAACTTTCAAGATTGTGTTTTTATCCGGGTTGATGAACTTTTAAAATTGTTAAAATGTCTATGAACTTTTAAATGTATTTAATATACCTAACATGCAACTTTAAAAACTATTAAATAATTGTTCATTTATTCATATATTTTAAATTCACAGACGTATTCGAGATAAAATTTAAAATTTTAAGATCTTAATTGAAAGCTAAATTCTCAACGTATCCATTAAAAAGAATGAATTTAGACATTTAGAAATGTAAGTTCTTTCAACTTTAAAAACAATTCTTATCCATATATAAGATATATAACTATATATAGAGATTGACTTTTGTGTTGGCCAATTTGTGTGTAATTGTTCAAGTATAGTTATGTTTGATCACAAATTGGAAGGTGATTCATCCATTGATCTCTTTTTGGTGAGCCAGTCATTTTGATCTGCCAGAAAATCTTGAGCTAGCTTCCATAAAGAGGCTTAATGGAAAAGACTAGAGGTAAAAGAATCTAAGAAAGCTACCTCACAAACAAACACATTCAAATGTTTACATAAATTCAAAATAAAGTTAAGTCATGATCCATTTGTTACAATTTTCTTCTTTTTTTTTCTTTTAAAAAAAAGCAATAATGACGAAATTAAATGATGAAAAAAGTGGTGATACAATACATAAATGGAGCAACTAAAGAGGGAGAATGAGCATGTCCACCCAAAAATTTGCTGCCACAAAATTGGAAAAATACAAAACTAAATGTGTAGTGACTTAAATCCTACTAAGCTTTCACATACAGATTTACCATTTTCAAATTGTTTATTTGGGTAGTTGTAATAGGGGCGGTACACTTTTATGGTCTATCAGTGATAGACCATCAAAGATATGGTCCAGCACGGATGGACAATGAGTATCTATGTTCTATTGCCTTACTATATTTGTAAATTTTTTAAAACGTTGTTATATATGCTAATATTTTGATTCTAATTATTATATTTGCAATTATCTCATATTTTTTCTTCCGAAAATTTTAATAAAATATAATAACAAAAGAAATTGAAACGAAACATATACACACATAATACATCAAAATATATGTTTAGTTGAAAATTTGGTAATACCTAAAACTCAACGTTTATGAAATATATTTCGAAACACTTTTGATACGCAATTGAACTTAAAAAGTGAACGATGTAATGTAATATAACCGCTAAAAAAAGAAAAATAAAAATGGAAAACCATATATATGTTATCTTTAATAGTAAAGAAAAGGAAAAAGAAATAAGTGATACCCAATTAAGAAAAAAAATGGATAATGTGGAAATCCACCCAATAATGCTAATATTATTTAAGGATATAAAAGAAGGAGGAAAGCATGAATAATAATAAAGAAATGAATTCCATCTCATTATTCAACTAAAAAAAAGTGGAATCCTAGTCACCACATCAATAATAATAATAATAATAATAATAATAATAAATTTCTTTTTTCTCCCCACAATTTCATGGGTTTTCCTTTTTTAATTACAATAATTAATTATCATGAAATCCAAATTGAAAAAAAGCGATAAACCCACGAAAGGTTCGCCACAAAATTTCATCTTTCAACTTTGTGATGATGATCAAGATCTGGGTTTCTTTTATTCGATAAATAATTATAATTTTCCTACAAACCAACCACGTAACGACACGTGTGTGTGTGTATATATATATATCTAGTGAAGAATTGGGTGCGATTTATATACTGCAGTTTTGTGTCTATGGCTTTTCAGTTGGACATATGGTCAGTGGCTGAGATCAATATAGTGTTTATTTTTTAGAAAAAAGGATTTTTTTGGTGGTCTCGTTAGTGGGTTCTGCAAGATATTCTTTAAAATACTGTAATATTAGCACACGCTTATGTACTGAAAGCAATATCATGGCTATATGTTGTATGCTTTTGAAACGGATCATGTAATAAAGCAATTAATCCTCAAAACACAGCAGAAAGGAAAATAATAACCCTAACTTATGGCTTTGTTGATGTATGTATAAATCTCATATGCATGCCTATAGGTTCGGTTTAATAATGTCAACACCACTAGGGTTTTGTTGAATAAATTTTAAAAGTGTTTTGAAATAAAATCCTAATTAAATCAAATAATTCAAAGACTTGGGTAGATCTAAACCAAATCAAATCTAGTAATATCTGTAGTTATCTGATATAATCTAACTAAAGCTGATTGTTTTTATCTTGATTGGAAGAGTGTGGGATCTCATATATATCTATACTTGTCTCATTTGACATTGTTGGAGTGAACTAGTGGTGTAGCGGGGTGATGTCGAGGATCCTTGAAGCGATTTGATGGTCGGTTTCGGGTCTCATTCTCTTTTTTTGAGAATGAGAATACTATGTCTATTGGCTTGAACAGATTAAAGAGGATATATAATATTTTTTTCTTTTTGAAAATATTAACATAGAGAAATTTAACATCTAACTTCGCGATTGATAATGTAATAACCATGAAAAATTATTGTAAATAGCACAATCAAAAAAATAATATGAAAATACAATATAACTTTAAAATGTTTGCAAATATAACAAATATTTACCATTCAACTTATAATTTTTTTTTTTTAGAATTTCAAGTTTATCTTTTAGTACACGTGTTTCCATCATTTGTCACAGCTATTAGTGATGATAACATGCAATTGATTGCACATTTCACAAATTTAAAGCTATCATTGATAGCAACACCATTGATAGCAACGATTATCGATAGCAATCGATAGCACATTTCTCAAACTGAAAGCTATTAGTGATAGCAACTTTTGGTGATATTCATTGATAGTAATAGATAACACATTTCTCAAGTTGAAAGTTACAACTAGTAACAGTTATTTGTGATATTCAATATCGATAACAGCTATCAATGATATCAACTTAGAGCAATTATGTTTTTTTGTGCTAGGCGTAGAAATTCGAGTCTTTTACCAATATTTATGCTATATACACAATAATTTTATCCTTGTGTTAGATATTCTACTATTTTTGACTTAATTGTCATTTATGCAACTGGCCCTATAACCATTATACCAGTCTAATTGACTTAAATCAATCAATTATCTTCTGACACTTGTATCTTTCTCAAAAAAAAAAAAAAATCCATCCAATACCTGTTGATCTAATTGTAATAAATTTAAAGAAAAAAAAATAGTAATTTAAGAAAAGAAAAAACTAAAAAGCATCCATTATTATTAGATCTTCCAAATGAACAGTAGAGAAGTGGAAGAGGTTTAGAATATATATATATATATATATTCCACATACACCCAACACCTACCATCTCAAATAAACATAATTTTGCCACGTGGATATAATTCTAATTTATTATTGAAATTATATATAAAAAAAATCATTAGAGAGTGTTGTGTATAAATAGAGAAGTGAGGTGTTTCGAAAGTTTCACACACTGCACTCTACTCTCTCCAAAAACATATCAATATTTAGTATTATGAAATTTAATATGAAGAAATTTTCAATAATGGCGACAGTTTTTTTGGTGTGTGTTTTTGTGGTTGTGGAGCCAGCTGGCACGTTTGGATTGGGTAAAAGACAATGGCATTTACAGAAAAGCCCACTTAATCCCTCCTTCTTCGCCGGAGAAGAAGACCTTGTCACTAACTTGCCCGGCCAGCCCCTCGTCGGATTCCGCCATTTTGCCGGATATGTCACCGTCCATCAGTCTCATGGTAGAGCATTGTTTTACTGGTTCTATGAAGCTGCCTCTTCCCCTCACCAAAAACCCTTGGTTCTTTGGCTCAATGGAGGTAAAATTATCACCTAACTTTTTCTCCAGGTTACAAATGACGTTAATATATGTACGGTGGATCGAAAATTAAACTTTTAACTTCAAGGTCCATAATACAAATTTATATTAGTTTGTATTTTTTGATTTCGAAAACTTTGTTTGTTTTTATATCTTTGTAATATTTTAATAAAATATTTTGTTTTTATTACGATTTAACGATTAGACCGGGTTAATTACAAAACAAAGAAAGTAATGGTAGAAATAATACTTATAAGCATAGTTATAAACAAAGATGAATAGTTATTTGAGTAAATCTTAAACAAATAGATTACTATGAATTTAATTTAATTTATATTGTGATATTTTAATACGATTCTCTAACACATATCATGACGTAATTTGGATTTTGATAATTTTTAAATTTTTTTTTTTAAAGACAATAAATGAAGTATGAAGATTTAAACTTTAGATCTAAAAGAGAAAGAGTATGTATCAATTAGGAAAACCTATGTTAGAGGCCAAAGAGGAAATTTTATTCTTATATGCTTTACAAGAGGGGTATGAATTAAGTGGCTAATTTAAGAGTTTATATAGGTTTGATTCTCACAATTCCCATGACCAAAAGCACTTTTTGACCTGATTTATTAGCCTATTGATTAGGTATTTTATATATTAAAAATGAATGCACCAATTCAATGTTCTCTAATGAGGTGACAAGAGATTCTCTTTTGTTTTGGTTGGGTTGTTTAATTAAGGTCCTGGCTGCTCCTCTGTGGGTTATGGAGCAACACAAGAGATTGGTCCTTTCATAGTGGACAATGATGCAAATGGACTTAAATTAAATGACTATTCTTGGAATAAAGGTATATTTTTATTTATTTATTTATTTATTTATTTATTATTATTATTACTCCCCCACTCCCCAAATTTAAGCATCTAATATATTTATAATAAAACAAAATGCCCCTAGCTCAAAGCATATGTTTGCCAACAAAGAATATTATTTTTGTTCATTATATGATATTAAAATTGGTGTAATATTTGTCCTTTTTTTTTCCAAATTATCTACAAGATCTGTAATGATATGTCCCATTTTATAAGATCATTCTTAATCCTAATCTGTTAATATATACATTTTTTTAAAGAAGAAAAAAAAAAAAAAGAAGTAAAAGGGTGCACTTTAATGATGATGTAGAGGCCAATATGCTATTCTTGGAATCTCCCATTGGTGTTGGCTTTTCATACTCAAATACAACTAGCGATTACGACAATCTAGGGGACGAATTTACAGGTAATTAATTATAAATATATATAATCAATTTGGCCTATTTCTTAATATTTTGAATTATAAAATAATCACACATATACGTGGAGATTTGTTCAGATTAAGTTGTTTAATTATATAATTATTGTTTTGGATAAATCAAATTATTTAATTACGTGTTTCTTTGAACAGCAAATGATGCATATAACTTTTTGCAAAAGTGGTTCCTTAAGTTTCCTTCGTACAGAAACCATACTTTTTATATCGCAGGAGAGAGCTATGCAGGTAATTAACTTTAATTAAATTCCACTTAATTAGTTGGAAAATTATTTTATTTTATTTTATTTTTATTAAAAAGAATAATATTACATGTCTTGAAAATCAGGGAAATATGTTCCTGAGCTGGCTGAGCTCATCCACGATAGGAATAAAGAGTCTTCCTTTCACATCAATCTGCATGGTGTCTTGGTATGTTCATTGTATATAATTTTGATGCCTCATTTTTCACAAACTATAGGTAACAAATTGTGACCTATCCATCTTGGATTTTGAGTTTTATTTATGATTTAGTATCGTATTCAGTATGAATTCTTATTATATAATAATTTTTTTCTCAATTTAATTAATATTGATTTTTAGATTTTTTTTTTTTTAATCTTAACTTTAACTTGTGAGTTGATAGGCGATTTGATCGAAAAAAACAATTATCTTTTTAGACTTTAGATTTCAAGTCTAATTTTGATCATTTGATTATCTATGTTATGATTTTACACTTGGGTTTGAGTTTGTTTTTATTTAGTTCGTAGATTTTCAAATTTATATTTCACTAAATATACACTTCTACTTTATGCTAATATCTATTAATTATTTTAAAAGAATTATAATTAATTGTGTTTCCTTCTTTTTCATGACTATTAATATTTATCTTTTATTTTCACTTCAAGCTATTTTAAATTACTTAATATATATTAAGGCCAAAAACTAAAGTTGAGCGTTGTTAAAAAGAAATAGAGTACGCATATGTAGTTAAAAGTCTAAGCCTAAATTTGTAATTATTGAAACCTAGCAATGAAATTAAAAATAGAACTCCAAACTCAAGGATAAAATTGTAAAATATTTTAAACAAAAAATTACTAAATTGAAATCAAATTCAAAATTTAAAAATTAATTAAAGTGCAATATTTTGATACTTAAGGATCAAATGAAAACTAAAATACAAAATTTAAAAATAAAAAAAAATTAATTTTTCTTTAATTAACATAGTATAAGAGTGGAATATATCAAACTCATTTAACATTATCTTCTCTGAAATTCAACAAAATTGTAGCTATATGTCTAAAAAGGAAGTGATGTGATTTGAAGAAGACATTAGTAGGTGACATTTAAAGTGAGAAAAAAAAAGGTATTTGTGACGACAACAAAAAGCAATAATATTCCCAAAAAGGAACCCTAGCTAGTACGAACAGATTTGGAATTATATATACATATATCTATTATTCTTGATTTATGGTTACTATATGATATTTAGTGAATAATAATATTTGAAAAATGAATGCACAGTTGGGGAACCCTGAAACTTCAGATAGTGATGATTGGAGAGGAATGGTGGATTATGCATGGAGCCATGCAGTGATATCTGATGAAACTCACAAAATAATAAGAGAAAGTTGTGATTTTAATAGCAATGACACTTGGAGTAATAACAATTGTAGTGAAGCTGTGGATGAATTGCTTAGCCAATACAAACAAATTGACATTTATAGCCTTTATACCTCTCTTTGCATTGCTAATTCTGCTTCTGCTGACGGCAATTCTGTCCAAACCCTAACCATCAAACGCTCTACTACCATGGTTTGTTTCTCTCTCCTTACCCGCCTTTCTTTCTTATGTTTATGTATGTCTAAAATGGATAATGTCATATGATAGTACATAATGTCTTATTAGATGCCGAGAATGATGGGTGGATACGATCCATGTCTCGACGGTTACGCGAATACGTTTTATAACAGACGAGATGTGCAACAAGCGCTTCATGTTAGTGATGGACATCAACTGAAGAATTGGAGTATTTGCAAGTACGTAATATACAAAAACTACAAAAAATAATATATTTTTGGTTCTTTAAGTTTTGGGTCTTGTTTAGATTTCAAAAGTTTACCGCATTTAGTTTTAAATTTTTAAAATGATTAAGGTTGTAATTAATATAATTGTAATTGGATAATTAATTATAATTAAACACACATGCAGCAATACCATATTCGAGAACTGGTACGATTCGAAGCCTTCAATTATTCCTATATACGAGAAGCTAATTGGAGCTGGGCTTAGAGTATGGATCTACAGGTAATTAATTAATTAGATAATAATAGGGAAATGAATTAATTAGTAGTGAAGAATGATAAAATTGAATTGAATTAATATTATTTGGGACAGTGGAGATACAGATGGAAGAGTGCCAGTGTTGTCCACTAGATATAGTCTCAAATCACTCAGTCTCCCCATTACCAAAGCATGGAGACCTTGGTACCATCAAAAGCAGGTAATTAATTCTTTTCACATTCGACCACTTAATTCCCATTTAATCCAAAAAAAAAAAAAAAAATCAATTTAATGTTAGATTTTAGGGTTCTAAACATGATTTGGTACCCACGAACACTCCTAGTACCTATACCATCAAATTAACTTGTATACTAATTAAATTAAATAATTCAAATTAGATCATTCTTAACCTATTTGTAAAAAATTTGGGTGGCATGCAGGTGAGTGGTTGGTATCAGGAATATGAAGGACTAACATTTGCAACATTTAGAGGAGCTGGGCATGCAGTCCCATGTTTCAAACCAAGCAGTTCATTGGCCTTTTTTGCATCATTTCTCAATGGACATTCACCACCTTCTGCTAAATGACATA
>JBBPDJ010000004.1:11357402-11375352 GCA_037974625.1 Cucumis cinereus | reverse complement strand
TATATATTCATTCATTTACGTAATGGTATTAAAACCTAACCTATATCATAATTCTAATGGGCCATCAACTGTACGGAGATGAGCCCAAAAAAGTTAAAGGGATGTGGCCCAATCTCACTGCCTACGTGTTGGACTCGGATGGACTAATTCACTGTCTTTCTATTTCTTTTTTTCTTTTTTAAATTTTCTTTTTAATAATTGTATTTTGCAGTTGTTTTTCAATGATAATTACGTGAATAGCAATAATTTTAATAAACTGTAAATAAAGCAAAATTTACTTGCTAATAGGGTCTGAAAAGGCGGCAACTATATCTAAATTCTTTAAATGTACAAATGTTTTGAGTTTGATTGCTATATTTGTAATTGTCTTTTCAGATTTTTATGCAAAAAATTACTTTCTGCATTTTATATTTCATAAATGTCAAAGCCTAGAACTTCTCTTTAGTTTCTTTAGTCAAGGTGTTGTTACAGTTCAAATCTACCACCGTTAACACTCGTCAAAGTTCTACATCCAGCCAATTCATGTCACCAATATCTCTATTTGTATGGGATCCATCTATTTGTTCCTTTGTTAGTGATGACCAAATAAGATCCATTGTAGACATTTAGATCAACTTCATCATGCTCTGTCCAATTCTGTCATCCATTTGTGGAGCTCTACAACCTTAGATTCGACGTTGCCAACTAGATATATCTACCACCAAAAATAACGTCACCCAAACCAGATCTGGTGTTGTTTATCCCATATCCATCATGGACGTTTGTTCGTGGAGCTTTGCAACCTCAGACCCGACTTCGAGTAGTTTTACCTCACAAATCCAACGTTAGTTTCGTCTTAGATTGCCAAAGATGTGTTCACCCACTCAGGTCAAACAATAAAAGTATAACCTAAGGATTGAGAGATTTTTATGTCTAAGAGATTAATAGTAAAAACATAGCATAAACTAATAATAAATGTGTTGTGTTGTCCTGAGGTGCGCTTTGCTTTGTGCCTAGGCCTCGGACTGTATTGTCTAATATATGTGACTTTCAAAAAAAATTAAGAAACTAATATCGATTTTCATTTCTATTAATTTTAATTAATTATTATATTTAATTTTAACTAATATCTTTACAATTAATATTTCATGTTATCTTAACTATATAAAAATATGAGATAGCTGCAAATATAACAATTAGAATCAAAATATTAGCATATATAACAACATTTTTAAAAAATTCAAAATATAACAAAATCTGTCTAAATCTATAAATAATAAAAGTCTATCACCGATAGATCATGTTGAAAATATTGGTCTATCATTGATAGACTATAAGAGTGAGTGTATCAATGATAAACCAATATTATTCACATTTCGATATAAATCAATCATCGATAAACTTTGCTATATTTACATTTTTTAAAAAATGTTACTATATACTTAATTATTATTCTTAAAATTGATACCCATTATAATTACCAAGAAAGATTCACTTATTTTTTTATTTTAATTAATTTAATATTTAATTAAATAACATGAAATCAAATAATGCTAACTTTAATTGATGACTATAGTGATGGTTTTATATATTTAATATGCTAAATTTATATCGTACATATTTGAATCATGTAAATTGTGGTTTCGGTGAGGGAATTTCGGAGAATTGTTCTAGAAACTTCCAAGAAAAAAAAAAAGGAATTTTAAGGAAAGTTCCATTCCAGCCGTAATTTCCAACATCTTCCAATGGAATTTCTGATGACTTTCTCAACATTTTTTTAATTTAAGATTAAAAAAAAGCAAGTCCTTTAAATCTTTAAACTTTTTGGATTTATTCAATTTTTTAATAATATATGACCGATAAAACTTTAATTTTTTGATTTTATTTTATGTTTGACTTATATTCTATTGAATACAAAATACAAAATTTAAGAAATTATTAAACAAAAAATTCAACAACCCTTCTAAAGTTATTGAGAAATTTAAATATTGGTCAGACATTTTTAAAGATTCGAGAACTAAACGTTAAAATTAAAAAACTAACTTATCTGAAAAGTATTGTTAGTAATTCTTTTTTAACAAAAGGGTTAGAGTTTTGTTAAAAGTTAAATTTGGTTAAAATTATAAGGATAGGGTACGAATTATGAGATTTGTATCTCTAAGTTCTTAAATTTGTAAATTTAGTCCTAAATTTTCAAATTTCACTATACATAAAATTTATATTTATACATTATAAAATAAGTTTTATTAAAAAACCTTAATTAGTAATAGATAATTACTTAGACATACTTTTAATATTCAAAGGACATAACAATTACAAAGCTTAAATTTCATAGACAAAATTTGTAATACGACTTTGAACTTCTACAAAATTCATGAATCCATTGGACACACATTTGAAAATTTAGTTGAAGAAAATATATTTAAAATATAGGCATTTTTCTATTATATACATAAAAACCAAATTTAAATATATTGTAATAGTAAAGCATGCTTTTCTTATTTGGAATGTAAATCATATAACATTTTATATTACAAAAGTTTAATAGGAAGAACAAAAATTAATATATATATATATATATATATATATACTGAATAAGGTCAAAGGAACACTGCTTTAGCTGTCCTACTTGGGTGGTTGACAAATTTGGCATAAAAAGGAACTGAAATTGCAATAAAGTTGAACATGGCAACCACAAATTTAGATGTTCAATACTCAAAACTCAAAACATTTTAAATGTGTATATTTTTTTTTTTGTCCATAATATCAATTAAAAAACCAAACACAAAAGTCAACTATATTATTCATTTTGACACTGAAATTAACAAGAATGTCCATCATCATTTCTAAATCATTAAACTTAGCTTGATTGCCAAATTTGGTATGTAACTATGATTTGAAAAGAAAAACCTAGAATTTAATCTTTATATGTTTCCAAGAAAAGTACTCATAAATAACTCCTACGCCGAAAGTTATGTGTTTGGATTTTATTAAACTATAAGGATCATTATTTACGAGATTTTATCGAGGACAATTATGTTAAATATCTAAAATTTTCTCTATAATTTTTTGGTCACCTTCAACCTTCCATTTTTCATTCGGTATCTCTCCTCCTTTTTTTTTTTTTTTTTAAATTGTTCACCGGCTCGACCTCCAACCTTTTTGCTTTCATTGAAATTTTGTTGTAGCATTTAAGTATATTTTTTAAAAGAATCTCATTGAAACAACGACATTCACACTCTTTTTTTAGTCTATACATAAATTATATTAAAGTAGAAATTTGGCCACTTGGTACCACTTCAATTTAGTCCATAATACTTTTACTTATCGATTTTAATTTATATATTTTCAATAAATTTTAAATTTGATCATTTAAAATTAATTTGGTCCAAACTAGTTAAATAAAAACAATAATTTTCAAGTAAGAGAAAGACTAACGTAAAGATATTTTCACAATTTATTACGTAAAGATATTTTCACAATTTAGGCTATATATAGAGGTTCATTTTCAAAGAAAAGAAAAAGAAAAACCGTACGTGTGAAACTCATACGTACGGTGCATACAAAAACTTAGTCCATTCCTCCAAAAATAAGAGTCCACAAGTTTGAAGAGTATTATTTTTGTGATTAGAGAAAATAATAAATTTGAATTCAACATTCATAGACCTTCAACTTTTACTTCTAATATAATATATATTATGTCTTTACTTTTGACTATTTTTAAAATTAATTTCCTTTCTAATATCTTTCATTTTGACCAATCCCTTATATGGTTAGCGGTATTTTTACACTATATAATATATATACCAACTTACAAACAAATATCAAGTATATCTCTTTGCTTCATATGTCTCATTTTCTCATATTATTATCATCTCGAGCAAGTATTTTTAAGATATATTTTAAAGTGATTCTAAAACGGTTAAAATAATCTTTTACGACATTTTCAAAACTATTCCATAACATAGTTCTTAATCATCCATTTAAAATCAATTTTGATGATATGAAAATCATTTTTGAGTGATTAGGTGCATGTTTTGGAGTGATTTTGAAATTGTAAAATTATTTTTGTCATGTTCAATATAACTTCGATACATACATTGTCTTTAATCACTTAAAATTAATTTTATGTTTTTTTTACACCATCAATTTTCATATATCATCAAGATTAGTTTTGAATAATAACTAAATACATGCTTCATAGTGATTTTAATCGTTTTTAGAATCACTATTAAACATGCATGCACTAATGGTTTAACAAAAATTACTTTGATAATTTTAAAATCGTTTTTAGACATATCCTCCATAATTTAGTTAGAGCTCGTTCGGATTGACTAGAGAAAAAGTGTTATTCAAAAAACAAATATTTATTTAATATCTTTTGATGAAAAGTATTTGAAATACACCCTAAAAGTATTTCAAAAGCTTAGTGGTTGTCAAGCACTCATATTTGTTTTAAAGTGATTTATTTTTTAAATCAAACACTTAAAAATATATTTCAAACATTCACATCATTAAAGAGATAAGCATCAATAACGAATTCAAGAATTAATGTCACGGTGACACAAATTCGTATATGAATATTTTAATTTATGTCTATATAGTTTTTAAACTTTAAAAAATTTATAATAGGTCTATGAATTCTTGATTTTGTCCAATAAATTTTCAAAATATCAATTTTGCATTCAATATTCAAAATAATGTAAAATCTAAATGTTATAATAAATACTATTAGATTTTTTTTGTTAAAAAATAATGTATCTAAATCACAAAAAAAAAAAAAATAATAAATGTATCTATTAACTATAAATTTGAGAATTTAAAGTTCAATTAGAGATCAAACAATTTTTTAATAAAATAATTAATTTTTAACCTTAACAGATTTATTAAATTGAAAATTAATTATTTTTAGATTTATGAGATATTTTTAAAACTCTACAAAACTCCATTATGTTTAAAGGCTCTAGTTTACGTTTAGTTAACTCTACAAAACTTAAAATGTGAAAAAGAAGATTTAAACTTACAACCTCTACTTGGAAGGGTGAACCCACTAACACTATACCATCTACAAATTTCAATTAAAACAGTGATTTTTTTATAAATTTTTTTAAAACATATTAAAATTTTATATTAAAAATCAAAGAACCGAATAGTAGAGGGGGGCACGTGCCCCCAAACTCCTTCATAGATCCGTCCCTGATAAGCATCGTGGTCTCTAAAATCGCAAAGTTAGGTTGAAGATTCTCATGTTTATCTAATACTTTTCCTACTTATAGTTATTAATATAATGTAAACTCATACCCTAAACATCAAACATGTGCCTATATATACACACATTTGAATTCAACAATATATAATGTGGATAAGAGATTTGAGTATTTTGAATTAGAACATTTTTCGTATACTCATGCATTGAATATTAAAACAAAATAATTTTGCCATACAATTTAATCATTTTCACATTTAATATAAAATTATCATGTTTCTTGTTCTTCACGAAAGATCACTATATTCTCCAATTTGGCTTTTTTGGGATAATTTCTAATTTTAATCCACACTAATTGCTACATATGCACTAATTAATTTCGTTATATTAGTATCTATCATCTTACATCTAAAAAATAGATTCAAATAGAATATTTTTGTTTATATTACAATTATTACTTATTAATTTTCTCACAACAAATTTAACATTCATCTAATTATTAAAAATGACTTATCCCAAAATGTTCAATAGTAAAATTGGAAAGTTTGCCTAATTAAAATCTAGCTTAATTTCATGTTGCTTGAAATCCTTGATTGATTTATTTATTTGAATGTTAAGCACTTTTTATTATTATTTTTAATCATTTTGTCATTTGTCATTTGTGTTTTTGTTTTATTATTATTGAAATTTTCAAGTGATTTTCATATATGGATACTTAATTTTGGATTTCTCTTTCTCTCTTTCACACTAATGAAAATTTTAGGCATGTTAAAAACTTTGAAATTAATTATGTCATTATCAATTGTGGATAGAAATATCAATTTCAAAGAATAGTTTTAAAAAGAAAAGTATGAGCATATTTTTTTTATAATTTTGTCATTAACATTAATTAGTCTAAATGTTAAATACTCAATGCATTTAAAATCATATTTATTTAAATTTATGTACACATAAAATACTGAATCAATAAGCATCATTAATCCCAAGTACACATAAAATCATACTCATTTTTATCAATATTTAGGGAGAAATTTTTATTCCAACTTTATACTTTAAGGTTATATAACATAGTTTTTATACTTGTATATGAAACTTCTTTAAATGCCCATTTAATGTAATAATAGAAGATAAGAAATGAATTGCAATCAAATGAATAATAGAAGATTTCCGTTATTATTATAAATGCTTTCTTAATCTTCTCATTTTCTCTATTTTGTTTTTTGGGTATGCTATGACCAATTTTGAGAAAAGAATAATTTCATTTAAATTATTATGAGTGGATTGAAATCATATCAATTAAAAATAATAATAATAATGATTTAAATTGATTAACCAACAAAAGTTTAGGTTATAAACGGATACCATTAATAGTGTAAATTAGGGCAAATGTCAATTTATTTCTTTAAAACTTTTGGGGTTTTGCCAATTCAAACCTCTAAACTTTAATTTGTAAATATTTTGGAAAGTTTGTTATTGCAAGATATAAACTGATTTTATTACAGACAAAACTTGAACAACATATTTTGCAACACGTCTTATATAATGTAAAACAAAATGTTTATATAACATATTCCATGCCATGTTGTTTCTGTCTGAAGATTGTTTTCTTATATGTTGATATGTGCATCACACAGTTGTTGGGGTGATTTCATATCCTCATTGACATGTTTTGCAACATGTCCTATATAATATCCCATAAGATGTTATGTCACGAGTAGCAAATTTTGCAGAGTATTTCTTTCATATATGTCAAACAAATTTCTAGAAATTTCGTGGCCTGCTGTCTTTTTTCTGTCGGGATGATTTATTTATCTTTCTTTTAAGGTCTTCTTAAAGCTAGTCATGTAAACAAGTTTAATCTTCTTTGATTGTGACTTTGTTCCAACTGTCAATGAGGCTTGGTTGAATTGTTCTGAGCATAGAAAATCAGATAAAGAATTCAAGATGAACTTTTTGATCTTTGTATTGAGGGGAGTTCAATCAAAGTTTGGAAAAACTTGCTTACAAAGGTTAAAAGGGATCTCCCACTTAGGCGGGGAGCCTGAGTACATTATATTAAGGGAATCTCATATAAAGCTAGTTTTCCTTTAATTAATAGTGAGAAAAGTTCAAACTTAAAGGGAGCCTAAGTTGAAATTGAAGAGAAAGTTGTACGTGAGACATTAATGAAGAGAGAGTATATCAGATAAGTATTTTGTTATAATTGTTATGCTCTTTATACAGTGAAGTTTCTTTCCACCGTGCATACTACCACCCAAACGTAGTCGATATTGCACCAAATTGAATTATCAATCTTTGTGTCCCACCATCTTTGATGTTATTGTTTGATATTAAGTTATTATGTTTGCCAGTAATCATGTTACAACACGGTGTATGACATATGTATTTTGTGTTAGATCTATTTTATTTTTCAAAGTACATCAAATTACACCCTCTTCTAGATTTTGTTCAACCAATAGTATGTTCATAACTTATGATTTGAGCCAATTAAACTCCAAAAGTTGCATAAGCCAATCAATATAGACATTACATTGTTCTTAGCTTTGAAAATCATCCAATCAGTGATTATTCTCAAACAATTGTAGACTTTTTTAAAGCCAGTCTTACAAAATGGACGATTCTCAAAAGAGAATTTGATTAAAAGTATAAATTTATTCATTTGTGAAAGTTTAGGGTTTTAATTGATACAATTATAAATTCTCCTACGAGGTTTTCTCAAACAAAACGTAATGAAATGTATAAATTGACAAACTTACAAAAATTCAAGATTGAAATTGGTACAATTATTACTTTAGGGTTTCATTGATATACAAACCCTAAATTTTAAGGATATAATTTGATATTTTCTTTAAATTGCTATTTTCTCTTTAAATTATTATTTTGAAGTTGAAATGGATAGAACTCAAACTTTGGATCATAAATTGATTTTCTGTCTATTTAATGCTCACATTACATAACTAAAAAAATCAAATTCAAATAATAATCCTTTGTGAAAAAAAAAATTCACATTCCTTTTATAGTACAACTACAAATTAAAGATTCAAACTCTAAAAAGGAAATATCATATTGATATTGTTCATATTTACTACTGTTGAACTAAGAACTCACTTTGAAAGAAAAAAAATGACATCACAATTTGATAGCATTTCTCGAATTTTGGAGAACAAAGTCCAAACTCATATACATTATTTGATACCATTTTTTAAATTCTAATATGTAGTCTCGGAATATTGAATTTGTATCCATTTGGTCTCTCAATTTCTAAATTACAAATTTAATTTCTAAACTTTAATATTTTTAAATTCAAAACTATCTTTTATATGTCAATTAATCTATAATTTTCTTGAGTTTGCAAGAGTTCTATTATAAGTTGAAATTGAAAGTAATTTAGTACTTTAAGAATCTATTAGATACTTTCGTAATTTTAAATTAAATTTGTAATTTAAACCATGCAATTTCTCTAATCATACATTCTTTTATTAAATTCTCTAAAACACTTCCATCCATTAACTATGAACTCAACTTTTCAAAGAATTTGAACGAATTTTATTACATAATACTATTTGATGATAGTACGTACAAAGGTTTTTGTTAGACTCGAATAAACAAATTTAAATGAATTGTTGTGTTAATCTAAACCCCTATTTTACAAAGAGGTAATTAATAACAATGATTTTTTTTTTTTTAAAAAAAGAGTATATTGTTTTGAATAATTCATATTTGACTCTGCATGCATTTACGTGACCTAATTATCCGGCATCTCTCCCCCTCCGCCGACGATTAGATTATCAATCACGGCGTTTGAAGCTTTTCTCAACAGCTCCGACCAATCCCTACAAAAATAACAACACAACATGAGTGATTTTGACTGCCAAAATTTATAGGATTGAAAGCATTATGCTACAGTCACTTCATTGAAAAATAGTTTGGATAGTAATTTTACCCGTTAATAGAGTCGAAAGTGAGTCCAACGGTGTATTTGGCTTCCCCAAGTGCCCAGTTGAACCTTTGCAACTCTTTCTTGGGACAACTATAGTTGTATTCAACACGAAGCTGAGAGGGTCGAACGTCAACGAATATTGGAATGATCTTCTTTTTGTTCTCCACCATTAGGGCAAGTTCGTGCAAACAAAAATAGGATTCACAATACCGTGGTGAGAACACCGCGATCCCAACCTTACAACTCTGAATACCTTCCTCAATCTCGCCAAACAATTTATCCCCCGGTTTCATGTTCTTACTATCTAAGAATGGGCGGAGCCCTATTCTAGAAAAATGGTCGTAAAGCAATCCGGCAATGTTCCGTTTTGTGTCAACGCCACGGTGGTTTATGAAGACGTCACATCGGCGTGATATGGATCGGATATCGTTACGACGACTGAGGATTTTGGATGAAATTAGGTAGTTTTTGGCCACAGTTGAAAAATAACGTTGCATGGCTTGATAAAGAAGCAACAAATTTGATTTTACTTTGTTGTGTAATGAAATTGGAAATGAAGAATCCTGGTATTTATATATTGAGATAGACAAATTGGGGTGGTATGAACAAAGACCATTTGAATTTCAAGGAAAGTTTTAATGGGGGAAAAGAATTCAAATGCAACATTAGGTTGGAATTTTATTAGAACAAAGAAAGAGTTTTATTGTAAATATTTCTTTCATAAGACTTTAAAAAAAAACACATTTAAAAAAAAAAAAAAAGAGGCCTTTCGCAGTTATATTTTTGACTCTTTAAAAACATTAACATTCGCTAAATCCCTTCAAACACGCCCAATAAAGAAAAATAAAAACACATAAAAAAAAAAAAGTTGCTCTGACAAAGTCCTAAATATATGTTTTGGTTTTTTTGCGGCTTCTTTTTATTTTTACTTTTTTTAATTAATTATTTCTTTTTTACTGTATACTTTGTTTTAATTAGAGGACTTTTTGGCTTTATTTTGGGGACATAACCTATCAATATCAATATAAAATGTTGTTAATTCGATTCTTTTTTCTGTGAAAAAGTTCTAATTTTTATTTTCCATGTTTTTTTTTTGTGTATCCCCATTAATTGGAATGGAGTTTTTGTGGATAAAAAATCGTTGGAATTAAAAATAATAATGTTTTTTTAAAATTTAGAATTATAATAATATGGGTGTGTAGTGTATTATATAATAAAGGTAAATGTAGAAATTAAAACAATTTGAATTTGGTTTGGGTTTGAGTTAAATATGTAGAGAAATTTCCACTATATTTTCCATTGTATTTCGTGTGTGTGTATATATTGTATAATAGTGAGTATTAACTCATGTATTTATTTTCAATAATACTATAATAGTTATATTATATTATTAATCATAAAAGGTTGTTTATTTTATATCGATTTTGAACTTTAATTTCCAAGTCAAATATTAAAAATTATTTTTCGGTCCTATTCTTCATTTTGGTGGGAAGAATGTGAGAAGAGGAAATTGTTTGAAAACAACTTTAGATTATTTTTTTAATTTAGGATTACTTTTAATAATATTGTGATTTGACTGAAATAATTATTCACAATTTTTTGGAAAAAGATATGTAAAAAGATCAGAAATACTTTACACATTCAAATCATTTTCTTCAGAAATTTAACCACATGCATGTTTATAAGTTATATATATATATATATATATATATATATATAAATAGAAAATTTGTTTCAACCTTCAAATCCAACCCTTCACCTTTGTCGTGTTAGATGATGTCTAACCAAATTAAGTTTCATCCATAAATTTAAATTTTTTTAGTAATGATTTAAGATACCAAATAAAAGAAGTACCAAACTTTCGATAGAAAATTATTTAAAATGCATGCGACCAACATTGGGTTAAAAGTAAAAGGAGATCATAAAAGGTTAAATTACAAATTTATTCCTCTTTTTATAAAAGACAAACGTATTCCTTTGTTTATATCTAATTGATTTATTAACTTTTAAGGCTACAATTTTATTTAAAATTAAAATTTATTTTCGATGAATTAGTTTTTAAAAATTTTGAATTTTTTAGAGATTTTTTAACCCTAAATTAAAAGTTTAGGATTAATTAAACATAAACTTTAAAATTTAAAAACCTAATAGTGATGTTAATATTGAAATCTAGAATTCAATTTAGCAATATCAATATTAACTTATTTTTGTGTAAATCAACTAAACTATAAAAAGGATTCGAATTAATAATCTACGTTATAAATACAGACTATTATAACTCAACTATAATAGTAAGTTTTTATGTGGTAAACACTCTTCGATCATCGGATGTATGCAAAATAAAACCTACATGGACATTATGAACAAATATTTTAATATTTATACTTTTTAAAGTTGAGGAAATTAAGAAGAAAATGGGGGATTTTGTACGTGGCGAAAGCACGTGTGGTTTGACCGAGTAAAATAAGGAGGTTGAGTGGGGCCCTTTATTAATCGTACATTTTGGGGATGAAAACTGCGATAGACTTTCCTTCTCATCAAAGGATTACCTTCTTTTTTAAGCAATTGATACATATAATTTATTTATATTTAATTTAGCACCTACTTTTAAATTCCATTATATAATATTATATTTTATCGTAGATTTATATTACATATATATATATATATATTTTATCCCAAGCCTTTTATTCTAGAAATAAAAAAGTAGCAAATAAATAAATAAATAAACCCTCTGTTTGTCGGTGTATAGTGTGCAATAAAAATTCTCAGCTTTATCATATATATATATATATATATATAATACCATAATTTTGAAACATGTAATTAATCATTTAGAATCAATTTTATTGATATAAAATTCTTTTGAGAGAGTAAAATCAAACAGTTAAATAATT
This sequence comes from Cucumis cinereus, assembly GCA_037974625.1. Taxonomy (NCBI): domain Eukaryota; kingdom Viridiplantae; phylum Streptophyta; class Magnoliopsida; order Cucurbitales; family Cucurbitaceae; genus Cucumis; species Cucumis cinereus. Next base: position 11,363,330 of record JBBPDJ010000004.1, on the reverse strand, counting down.
ATTATGTTTTAACATATTATTTATAAACAAATTATTTATCAATATTCAATAATATGTTTTTTTTCTTTTTTGATAAATCTCTCAAATATGGTAACCATGCAAGTAATTTGAATACTACTATGTAAGAGTATTTCCAAGAAAAAATGAAGTAAGAAAACCATTGACTATGTTGGGATTTTTGCAAACTACTTCTGTTTTTAGACAATTTTATGTCTAATTTTGCCTCCATAGTTTTTTTTTTTCAACCAAATTATTTGTGTTATGAATAAACCAATAGATGTCCATATATATACATAAGATATATATCCATATTTATCTTCTACGTTATCTTAGCCTATTATCTTTTTTATAATACTCGCCCCTATCTTATAAATCCTATAAATATTAGTCACATGGAAATCTTGAGTGATACAACATGGGATGGAGCTAGCCGATAAGAATTCTTAAGGGTCTGTTTGATAGAGAGTTTGAAAACATAATTTTGAGAATAAGAGATTTAGTGAAAAGATAGTTGTATTTTATCTTTTCAAATATGTGTTTAGTGACAAATTCAAAAATTATATTTTAATTTTAAAAAAATGTTTAAATGTGTTTCATGCTATATCTTTTAAATTATAAAACTAGTCTTACTTATTTACTACGACTTAGTTGAAATAAGTAATTAATAATTTATTTATGAATATAATCTATGTTTAAAAAATTGCTAAATTGCAACTATAGTTCCTCTTGTTTGGAGAAAGTTCGAGTTTAGTCTATAGTTTGATAAAACCTTATATGAAGTTCTTATGGTTTGAACACATTCATTAATAGTCCCTACGAACAAGACTATATTGTATGATTTTATCAAATCAAATGGATTAAATTTTAGTTATAAACCATAGAGATTAATTCTATCTTCTTAAAATTAGGGACCAAATTTGTAATTTAACCTAAAAAATTATATAATTATTATTTTTTTAATATTATATAATTTATAATATATTACATAATATGTATTATATTAATATAAGTATTTCTTAATATTTTTACATGTATTTAGAATAATTCTACTTTTTAAAATGTAAAATTTAAATTATGGATACAAATAAAACATGAAAAAGGTTGTTTTCAGAATTTGCACTTTTGGATCATAGATTTCGAAAATGGTTTTCAGAAATATAATCCAAATTGTCTGTCAAACTCAGTGAATCTAAAAACATAAAACAGAATTCAGGTTCTTTACAAAATATGCCATAAATTACTAATTGACCCAAAAAACTTAAGTTGATGGGTATGGAAGACAAATTTAATATATTATCATCTAACACTCTCTCTCACATGTGGAAAATATTTGAAGTCCAACTTTTGGGTCAATTGATGATTTAAAATAGAATCGAAGCATGTGGTCTAGAGAGGTCATGTGTTCTCAAGTCCTTGCACGTGTTTTCTTTCAATTTTAATATTGATTTTCTCGTATTGGTTCTTTCACATATTTCAAACCAAAAGTTAAAAAGAAGGTTAGATGATATATAATTAAATTGGACTTCACACATTAGCTTAAACTTTTTGGCCAATTAGTGATTGAGAAGAATAAAAGTTTCCTTTCCATTCTCCGCCCAACTTGTGAAATGAAGTTGATTGGACTGTGAGGTAGGGGTTGAGTTGGGTTGAGTTGAGGGTGTTTATTGGACCAACCAAAAAATTCGAGTTGGTTAGGTTGATAATCTAAAAAGACCCAAGTAAAGTTTCCAAACCAATCATTAAATTTCGGGTTGGGTTGAGTTGTGTTGGGTTGGGTTGTCGGGTTATAGCTTTTTCTTTTCTTTTTAATTTTAAATACGTAAGCTTATCGATAACACATGATTAATAACTAAAATCTCATTAAATTCAAATAAAATACCAAAAATCTATGATATATAATACAAACTTTAAGCCAAGACAAATATAATAATAATTCTAAAAGAAAAATATTAAAAATTCACAAATTAATCAATCAAAAGTAGTCAAACCTTAAACAAAAGAAGAATATATATATATATATTTGAAATATTTGGAAGAATGACAAAATTAAGGAGGCGGTTGGAAATTGAGCAAGGATCCCGCGAAATAATCAATATGGTAAAATAAAAAATCGCAGATGCCAAAATTTTCCAAAATGTCAGTTTTGCCTCTGGTTGTGTATATATGTTATGTTTCTGTTACATTGTATTTGATATAACGTTTTTTTTTAAAGTTAGTTTGGATTTGATTTTCAGCCATTGGAGAATCACTCAATATTTGCTAATTATTGTGTATTTTGTGTGTGCTATGTAGAGATTATAACATAATTGAACAGAGAGATATAGTCCAGATTCTAACATAGTTCTCTATTTTTTTTTTGAATTTTTGAATCAATTTTATATATATTATCATTGTGTAGATTTAGTTAGATTTTGAATATTTTATATATCTTTATTAAATCTTTAATATATTTATGAGTTTTATAAATAAACATATAATTAATCTTTAATATACGTTATTAGTTTTTTAAATAAACATTTAATTAAATTTAATTAATCTCTAATTATCTTGCAGCAAATCCCATGAAATATAATATAGAGATTTCATATTTTTCTTGAATCTACTTTTCCTCCATCTTTCTTTAATTAATATTAAATATATTTTATCAACTGATTATTAATTAATATCTAACATTTTTAAAATTTAAATTTATTTTGGAATATCTTTTTACGTTATATCTTTATGTCTTATTAAACCAATAACTTTAAATTCATATGATTGGAGGAATTATTTGAAAAAAAAAAGAAAAATGTATTATTAATTATTTGATTTATTTGAAAAAAAAAAGAGAAAATGTAGATTTTTTTTTTAAAAAATATTAATTATTGAAATAAAGAAAAATAAATAAATTATTATTATTATTTATAATAAATATGTTTTATGGTTAGGCATAAAAGTAAAAAAAAAAAAAATTCAAAACTTTTTCTTTCTCATGCATCAGCTGTTGTAGCCACCATTGAAGTTTAATCTCCACCGTCAGCCAGTCTCTTTCTTCGACGAGTCTTCGGCCGCCGACCGCTTTGAACGTCACCCTCTACGTACGAAACCACTGTCGGACAAGCCTTTTATCTCTGGTCACCTTGAACGCCGCCCTTCACATATGAAACCGATGTTGAGCCATTGTCCGCGCGTCTTCCTTCTATGTGAGCTTTGTCGCGTGGTGCCTGATCTCAGTCCACCGCACGTCGTTCCATCAGATCCTGTCTGTCAATCTTTGATCCGCGCTATCGCTAGCCTAGCCGCGTCGATTTGTGTTGTCGTCCACATGTTGACTTTGGGAGTATTTGAAGCTTTAGAAGATTTTGGGGTTGGGTAGGTTGTTGGAAGGTGTGAGTTGAGATGATGTGTTTGAAGGAGAGTGTTTTTAATGATTATTTTGAATTTTAGGATGAGATTGTAATTGGAAGGTGAAAGGTTTATTAGGAGTAGAGACATTTTTTACAATTTCTTACATGTATTTTTTTTCTTTCAATTTTGTCATTTTTATTATTATAATAATTTTATTTTTTGCTATTTTTCCAAAGTGAACCTCAATATTTGCTATCTGGTCGATTCTATATATTTTTATTAATATATATGTAATTCGAGTTGAATTGAAGTCCAATTTTTTTTTTGGCCAACCCGCAATCCAATAACCCAACCCAACCCGACAAAAATAGAAAATGTTTAACTCAACCCAATCCAACAACAAAATTAACCTAACACAATTCTTATTTTTTGAGTTGGATAGTCCGAGTCGTGGGATTGTCAAATACTACAATTGTGGTGGTGTCAACACGAGAGAATGACGTTGTCAAGATTACATGGTCCATAAGTGGGTTTGACTCACTTACTTCCATTTTTCTTGTGAAATGAAGTTGAGGTCACGGCCTTGACCAACGTAGACACTGTGAGGATCTCATCTAGGTTTGGCCCCGCCTTTGATAAATTCTAACAAACTCAGAATATGTCTCATGTCTTTGAATCGCATCCTTCTCCCTTCCTTTTTTCCAATTTTCAAACCATGTTGTCCATTTTAATATATTTCTTTCGTACCATCTATCAATAGTTATTATTGATAGTTGTAATCGATAATAGCTTTTAATTTAAAAAATATCAGAAATAAGAACAACAAATAAACAGTTATCATCGATAGCATCTATCAGTAATACAACTGATAGCAACTATCGGCGATAGATTTCAACATGAGAAAATCTAGAAGAAGTGTGCAAAACAATTTATTAGTGATAACTTAAATCTTTTAATTTGAGAAGTTCAAGAAGAACTGTTCAAAATGGTAGTTGCACTTGGGTTTTTTAGTCTTTTACTAATTTTTGTGCTAAATAAGCAATAATTTTATCACTGTGCTGTATATTCTATTATGTTTTTGCTTAAATGTAATTTATGCAAGTGGTCCAAAATGACAAGTAGTAAATACTGTACAAATAATAAATACTGTAACAAAGAATAACAAATGATGAATGTAAAATAGTAAAATCTGTAACAAATTGTAAATACTGTATCAAATGAGAATTTTGAAATAGTGTTGACTTTAGCTAATTGAAAAGTACAAAATAATATTTACTATAAAAAAATGTGGTTATTATAATCTTAAGATACCTCGTGTCCAAAATGACCCCTAAAATTATCGTAATAATACGTAAAAAACAGACAAAGTCATTATATTGAATAATACTCTGATACAATCTAAGACTATCATAACAGTAGTGAACTCAATAGAATTGATCACAAATAATGATTGTTCCCTAAATATATATAAAGTGTAAAAAGGAAATAATTAACAAATGATCGATCACCAACTACTGACTTTAACAAAAAAGATATATAAAAAAAATCCGAAACCAAAGCAAATTAATTTTTTAAGAGCTATTTTTAAATATTGCAAAATGAATCAAAATATTTACAAAATATAGTAAAATATCACCGTCTATTTACGATCGATTACTATTTGTGTCTATCATGTCTCTTATAATCATAGACATAGATATCGGCCTACCTTATCCTATCGTGATCTTGTGATATTTTTCTATAATTATAAATATTTTTAAAAGTTTCGTCATTTAAAATAACTTTTATTTCTTTAAACTATTTTTACAGGTTACTCTAAAGAAAATAGACGTCAAAAACACGAAAACAAATTGAACTAAAAAACATGACGTAATACATAATTAATTAATTAACAAAATAAAGAAATGCAAACATATTAGTATTTCAAATTAATAGGAAAAAACCGAATATGAAAAGAGCATTTTCACATCTAAAAAAACAAATTAAAATATTTACAAAATATAATTTTTTTTTAGATTCCATGAATTCTAGACTTGTTTTGTCATTTATAATAATTTTTTTGACCGTTACAATTTAAAAAAAAAATTAAAGAAAAAAATATCTATATATTTGTAAATTCATAATCCCATGCTCAAATTTTCAAACAACAAATGTTCATATAAGAATAGAAATTTACATTAATTTTTAAACAACAATTTATTTCCATAGATGATTTCATAACTAAAGAAATAGAATTAAAAGAAATTATTAACTTTCAATGCCTTTTAATTTACAGCCTTCCTTCTACCCTCAAACTCCTCTAATCAAACCAAAGGAAATTTTCAATCCTCATTTCATCAACTCGATATAAACGGTCAATTCGACTATTACTTAGTAGATAAAAATACTAGTTTACCATTTCAATGGTCAATTTACACGATTCACTAAACACATTTTAGCTATATTCATAGACAAAATAAAAAATTGTTTTACGTACATTATCGTGAGAAGCAACATAGTATAGAACGTAAAGAGTAAATACATATATAGTCCTAGGTTATTGTGGTTGAGTTATAATAGTTTGTGTTTGGAGGGTAGATTATTTTAGTTTGAGTTATAATA
>JBBPDJ010000004.1:11339652-11357302 GCA_037974625.1 Cucumis cinereus | reverse complement strand
GTAGCAAATTGAGGATTTTGAAATAGTGTTTACTGTAGTTAATTGAGGATTTTTAAATAGTATTTACTGTAGCTAGAAGAGGTTATTATAGTTCGGCATAATCCTTGTCTCAAACGCCCCCATAAGGGTTAGAGGTTACATATATGACATTCCTCTTAAATCCTCGTGTTTGGTCATTCACGACATTAGATAACATATTGAAGACATTGATCGAAAGACTAAACTCCCTCTTTTACATCTTAACCTCCCATAGATCTGTGGGATGTGGGTTCCATTATAGAAATAAAGTCAAGAAAAAAAAAAGAAAAATACTATATCTTCCTCTTTATGGAACCCCATGATGTTTCTGTATGTCTGTTTTTCAAAAACAATTTTTCTTATAAGCTGTTGAGACCTTTCTTTTCTTATACAAATTATTTTAACAAATTCATTTTTATTTGTTGAGCCCACAATGATTTTATTTATGGTTTATTAACACTCCATATTTAGCCATTTTTAATAATAATTTTTTAGTATATCTTATTCAGTTTTTGGCATTTCTTTTTGTTTTCTCAGAACTATTTCATTTTAACTTTTTTTTTAAAAAAATAAATATGATAATATAAAGAAATGTTAACAAATTGTTAAAAAATTGAGAAATTAAGACAAAATTTCAAAGTATAATTTTGGGGAAATGAAAACTAATTCTAGTTAATTGCTATTAAAACAAAACCATAACAAATTGTTAGACTCCCTAAACAAGTACTGTATATGACTGGAGATTAAAAAAACATCTAAGTATAATTTTTAAAGTTTAGTTTTTTTTTTTTTTTTTTTTTTTTTTTTTTTAATTTTGTAAAAAAATCAACTGTTTTTTCCCCCAGAAATCTAAAAACCTTAAGATTAAACCTAAATTTCACAGACAGATAATTAAAAACAAATTTTTTACCAATCATACCTTAATTTTTACACATAACACAAAAACCCATTTGAGCAAAACATTTTTAATTTTTTTTTAAATGTAATGCACTTTGTTTATAATCAAAAGATATTAATTTTTTGTATTCCAAAATCTGATGAGTTGGAAAAAATTAGAAAGAATCTGTTAAAGAAGAAGATAAAAAAAAAAAAAAAAACAAACAAACAAACAAAAAAGTTTGGGAAAAATCAGTTTACTGTTATGAATTGGCTGTCAAACCAAACCAACATTTATAGGAGACATCGAGTTCCTGTAATTTAGGAACCATGGATTGGCTATCCGTTCGTAATGCCAATTTCAATAAACAAAGATTTCATTACCCAAAAAAACCGTAAAACATTAAAAAAAAAACAAATCTAAATTATATAGCTTTTTTGTATGAAGGATTTGGCTCCTCTCCTTAAAATCCCCCCTGTTTTTTCTTCCTCTTTCTTGGCTTGTCTCTTTATAGAGAAAGTTCCAATGCAGTAAATTCCATTTGGTTCTTTTTCTTTTTTTTTTCTTTTTCTTCTTCTTCTTCTTCTTAGGATCTTCCATCAATCCTAACCCATAAAGCTCCTTCCTTTCAATTCCATTTTGAACCTTCCCCTTTTGTGTTGTGTTTCAAAAAAAAAAAAAAAAACAAAAAACAAAAAAAGCCTTGGAAAATATATCTTTTTGTTGTTTGTTGGATCTGTATATATATATATATATTTCTATAAATTTTATGTATATAAGTTTTGTGAATGGTTGGTTTTCATTTTCCCCTTGAGAAACCTTCAACACAGCTGACCAGAGGAATAAAAAAGACAGACTTTTTCTGTAAAAAATTGAAAAATTCCCCTTCACCCCACTATTTCATCTGCGTTAGTTTCAATATTATTATTATTATTTTTTTCTGTGCCATTCAAGTCTTTTTATAGGCTTGTTTTGGTCACATTTCATGGCTACCGGTAGCTGGTGTGGTTTAGGTCCTTTGTTGTTCCGTAAAAAGGCTTATGGACTCGAGGTTTGTTCTATCTTTTCATATGTATATATATCTCTAATATTTCTCAAATCCATAGCAATTTTTTTTAGCATTTTTAGCGTTTTTCTCGTCTCTGTAGCTCTGTGTAATGATGAATGTTCTAATGTTTAACAATCCCATTTCCAGACTCATTCTTCTCTTTCATTTTCCATCTGTCCTTTGGGGAAGTGGGTTTGCTTAAAAAAGGTCAAAGCTTTTTTTTCCATTTTCTTTCCTTTGATCTTTCCTTGTATTGTTCAATAATTTTATGCGCCCTCAGATTTTCTGGTGTCATCATCGAGCAAACGTGAAGACTTGGGGCTCAAATGGAATTGGGGGGTTTTGTTTGCTTTGGTTTGGATTCCTAGAAAAATGATTCTTGTAGAAATTTGAGGGTTTTCATCATATGGTTGTTTCTTCTCTTTTGGGACTTTCAATCCCTTGTTTTTTTTTTTCTCAAAACATGAGATCAAACAGAACAGCCATAAAACATTTGAACTTGATTAAAAAACAAAGAAAATAAACCTTTGACTTGGCTTATGTTTTGTTGTTGTAGACAATGAAGAGCCCTTCTTACGTGTTCTCCAAGACATATTCTAAGAAACTAAAGCTATCCAAAAGTGCTAGAAGTAAGAAGTCTTCAAGATGCAAAGATAATTTTGTTCAAATAATGGAGCTAAGGAAGAAAATCTTGATTCTTAGAGATATCATTGATTTGCCTTCTTTAGAACGCTCTGCTTCTATAAATGAGGTAACTTTATTCTTATCTTACTTAATTCCTTTTTCCTATTTCTTATGATATTCAAGTTGACTTTTTGATCATATACTTGTTTAAATTGAATCTAGTTGACAAAATATTAATGAAATGTGGATTTCCTAGCTGCTTAATGGCTAAGGAATCAAGAACTTCAGTTATGGATGTTTCTTTTGTATTTGTTTGGTTTGTTTAAAGATTGCTTTTTTCTTTTCATCATGTGTTTGAAATGTCTTGATTTGTGATGGTTTTTGTTGCAGCTGGTGGTGGCTACGATGGAAGATCTTCAAAAGCTTTATCCCGAAATCATTTCGGATATCCAATATTCCGAAATGAAGACGACATGTATTGAACAGGTATGTCTTGGTAATGAAATGATGTTCTTGAGTTTATGTGATGATGTTTGTTAGAAACTTAGAGGAAATAATGTCATGTATCAGAGTCTTGCCTATTTCTGCACTGCCCTGAAATCGATTGGCGATTCGTGGATGCTGAACCATGAATGGAGGGACAAATCTAAATATAATTTGTCATCATGTCAGGAAAACTCCAGCTTCCAAGAAATTGGTCAGTTTTCAACTTTTCTATAGTTTAATTTTGTAGAGAAAATCAGATTCATAATTGATAAAAAGCATTTCCTTTTGTAGTTGAATCTGTGTTGGGTATTATTGATTGCATCGTTAGTATGGCGAACGAAAGGTTTGATGCCATGGACGAATTTGTTAACTCAAAGGACTCTTCTTTTTCAAGAACTAGTTCCTTTGGTGGTAAGAGCTCGAGTTCGACAGATTCCTGCTCTGAAACCAATAGCTCTTGCTGCTCTTCTCCAGAAACTCCGACGTCCGTCCTTGCAAACTTTCGGAATAGCGAAAGAAAATCTTCTGAAAAGGAGAAAGTATCTTGTAGCTCTCCCCTTTTGTGGTCTCTTAGAGTTCAAGCAGTGGAAAAGTTGAACCCCATTGATGTCAAGCACCTTTTGCTTCCTAGGTTGTCTCACTGCGGAGTAAATGTCTGCCCCGCCCCAACCAGAGTGGCGATCATTGAGGAATCAATGATGGATGTGGATGACAAGCTCACCTCTGAAAACACTGATGCTGCTGATGCAAATGAAGAAATGGAATTGTGTGACATTAAAGAAGAGAAGGATTTGAGCAAGGAAGCTAGTCAAAAGGCAGATGGAAATGAGGAAATTGAAGTGTTTGATATCAAAGAAGAAAAATTGAATTTGAGCAGGACAGCTAGCCTAAAGGCAGATAGAAATGAAGAAATTGAAGTGATTGATATCAAAGAAGAGAAGTTGTGTTTGAGCAGAGCAAATAGCCAAAAGGATATTGCTGAGAAAACTGACAATTTTGATTCCCAAGCTGCTGCAACTGCTCAAGAATTGCCTACATCAGATTTACCAACTGTTGTATCAAGACCGCCGGTACCCCCGGTGGCTCCCCCTCCCCCTCCCCCTCCACCGCCTGCCCGAGCTCGGCAACCCTCCGTAGTCACCCTGCAACTGCCAACCTTAACGCCACCACCTCCACCACCACCAATGATGCAACAAAATGCAACATTGGCCCAACATCTTTCACAGCCACCTCCTCCACCACCAGTGCCTCAGATGAAAGCACAGCCTACTGCACCAGTGCCAATTGCGCCTCCTCCACCTCCACAATTGTTAACGGTAATCGAAACAGTGATCAAAGTCAACGCACCACCACCACCACCATCAAACGTTACTGGAACGATGGTGAGAGCAGGTGTACCGCCACCTCCACCGATGGTGCCCTCGAAGGGGAGTGCAGGTCCAGCACCCCCTCCTCCAGTGGCCCAAAGCAATGGGTTTGCTCCACCACCACCTCCACCAGGTGGTGCACTTCGGTCCTTGCGCCCCAAGAAAGCCTCTACCAAACTAAAAAGATCTCATCAATTGGGAAATCTTTACCGGACACTCAAAGGAAAGGTGGAGGGATCCAATCAAAATCTTAAATCGGCTAACGGAAGGAAAGGCGGCGTCGGGAGCAGTAAGGGAGGAAAACAAGGAATGGCTGATGCATTGGCAGAGATGACAAAAAGGTATGAGCTTCTCTTTCGTAAAGTGCACAACAAATGCAATAGAATAACAAACCTCTGAAGGAAACAAAGCACTCAAATATGAAGCATACACATAAATTTTGTTTCTTTTTTTGGGGTGTTTCAGATCAGCCTACTTTCAGCAAATTGAAGAAGATGTTAAAAAACACGCAAAATCGATCACGGCTCTTAAATCTTCCATTTCATCTTTCCAATCATCAGACATGAATGACCTGCTCATTTTCCACAAGCAAGTGGAATCTGTACTAGAGAATTTAACTGATGAATCACAGGTTTGTACAAATTCTGCTTTTTCTAAGTTTATAATCTTGCTTTCAAACACTGTTTTATTCTGAAGAATATGTTGCATTTTCTGACTATTGAAGGTACTAGCAAGGTTTGAAGGATTTCCCATAAAAAAGTTGGAAACTTTGAGAATTGCAGCAGCATTATATCTAAAGTTAGATGCAATTGTCTATCAACTACAGAATTGGAAGTTTGTTTCTCCCATGGGACCGCTTCTTGACCGAGTCGAAAACTACTTCACTAAGGTAGTTTTGAATGCCTATTTAGATTTGTTTGAAGCATTGAGGATTGAATTTACTATATCTCATCAGCCTCAGCTTGTTGCACCATGTCATATATGAACCATTGCTTTTGTCTTCGCTATGAAAAACAGATCAAAGGAGAAGTCGATGCACTTGAACGAACCAAGGACGAAGAATCAAAGAGATTCCGGGCTCACGGTATTCAATTTGATTTCAGTGTGTTAATACGGATCAAGGAATCAATGGTGGATGTTTCTTCCGGCTGCATGGAGTTGGCTTTGAAGGTGGTCTCCCGAAATTTATTACTCAATTAAAAGTTTAAGTGGTCAGCTAAATAATAAATTTCATCTAGAAATTATTGTAAATGACAAAACTGTTGAAAATATTTACAAATAACAGATATTGACCGTTAGACATTGATCGATTAGACACTGATTGAAGTCTATCAATCAATATCTATAGTTTATAGAATATAAATTATTTTCTATATTTTGAAAATATTTTAGTTTATTTTGCTATATTTGAAAATGACTAAATTTCATTTGTGCGGTTGATTTATATCTATAGGAAAAGAGAGAGTTGAAGGCAGCAGCAGAGAAGACACGAAATGGAGGCCGATCCGAAAATTCGAACAAGACACGTTCAAAGATGCTATGGAGGGCATTTCAATTCGCATACCGAGTTTACACCTTCGCCGGTGGACACGACGAGCGTGCCGATAGACTGACCAGAGAATTGGCTCTAGAAATAGAGAGTGAATCTCATCACCTATGATTCTCTCCTCTCTCTTTTAAAGTTGTTTTCCTCTCCTTTCTTCTTCTTTTTGACTACAAGAGAAAAAAAAAGAAAAAAGAAAAAAAGAATTTTTTTTTTTTTAAAACACTGAATCATGTGAGATCAGTGGTTGGTCTTACACCATATCTAGCATTTTACTGTGTTTCCTGTTATTATTGAGTAATGTTTGACATTTATGTTGAAGTGCTAAACCTTTTTCCTCTGTCTGGATAGGACCCTGTAAAAAATAATGTAATTAATATGAGTTCTTATGATGCTATGCATACATACATTATATATATATATATATATATATATATATATACAACATTTACAAAAATAACCAGTCTTCACATGTATCAATCAATTATAACTATGCAAAAAAGTTTCGTTATGAAAATTGGGTGGCAACGACATATTTTGAACTTTGTTTGTGTTTGTATGTTATGATTTTCATTTTGAAGAATATGTTAATCTCCATATGAAGGAGGTCGAACTCATGGTTGAAGTGAGGTTATGCTGTAGTTACAAAATAGAGAAGATGATCTAGAAGACCAGCCAGAAGAGGGTTAGCCTTTGGTTTGAGGTTTCATCAAAAGTTATTTGATCTCTTGACAAAATCATCTTTTACTTTTTGAGAAAAAGAAGTTACAACTACAAAATTTCCCTTAAATTGTATCTCAAAACATCATATCAAGTTTGAAATATAAACTTGATTTTGAGTTGACAATATTTGAACTTAGTCTAAATAAAAGCCCAATGTCTAGGAGCAGTAATTACTTAATTATTCTAGAGAAATTAATTGAGTGTAATTGTAAAAAATATTCTAGAGAGACATTTCTAACGATTGGAGAAATATCTAGAAAATAAAAGAAATTAGTGTAATTGTAAAGAATATTTTAGAGAGGCATTTGTAACGATTGGATAAAGAATGTGTTGGCAAAAACCAGAAACCTACAAACCCGAAATCCGGTCCAAATTGCATTTTGTTTTTCCAATTTTACAAACCAACCCAACCCTTACAGTTTGGGTTGGGTAAGACGAGTTGGCGGGTTTTTTGTACACCCCTAGCCATAGTGCCAACTTGTCTAAATAGAATGAATACCATACCACTTGTATCCAGCAAAAAAAAAAAAAAAAAAATTAGAAGTGTCTAATAACATAAGTAATCTCTTTCCCCAATTGTCTCTTCCAAATTTCCTCCAACCTCCAAAATTTCCTTCCAACAAGAATATCTATAGAGTTTAACTATGATCCACATATAGGTATTGAATTAGATAGCAAAAACCATCCAAAGAAATCTAAATCTAATACAAGAGTTTAACTAAACCGATACTTGTATGTCCTTAATTTGTTCTCCTACCAATTATTCTTCCATATGGCTTTGAAAACCTATATACATGACATATAAATGTCTTTTATTTATTTTTATTTGCTTTGTCTTACAATTCCCATCCACTTGTTCACCACAATTTCAACCTCAAACCAAGGCATGAATGGGTTTCCAACCTTGGCCCTAGCTTCAACAACAAATTTACCTAAAAATACAAACTCTAAGTAAAACAATGACCAATAATTGCTTTTCTCTGCCATCTCTAATCCAAATCTACGACCAAGAATTGTTTCGAAAAACTTAAATTTTAATTAAAACTAATTATATGTCACCTTGTCACCTGTCTGTCATATATCATCAAATAATTTATTTTCCTTTTCTTTTTCTATTTTATGTTATGAACAAATATGGGTAAGATATGAATCTGATTTTTTATTAATAAGTATTAATATTGGGGTAGATGGCCGTCGTAGTCCCGCGATCAATGTGTTTTTCCACCGAAAGGCCGATGATGGGTGGCAGAGCATTTGTCTCGCCGGATTCCATTTCCATCGGATACCACCAATTTTGCCGTGAGTCAACTCATGGTGAATTAATGATTTCAATGAACGTGTGAGCGATTATTGATAGCACTATTAATGATAGCAATTGATAGAACATTTTGCAAATTGGAAGTTATCATTGATAGCAACCAAACGGATAGAAATTTGCTATCAACGACAACTTTCAATTTGAGAAAATCGAAAAAAAACATGTGAAATGGGGTTGGACGTGTGACTAGACGTGGACTTTTTTAGTTCAAGATTGAAAACTATTACTTATAGTAGTCAATAGTAGTCATTGATAACAACCATCAATGATAACAACCAATCAATGATAGCAACTGATATCAGTGGCTATCACTAATTAATTGCTTTTATCACCGGTAGTTTTCAAGTTGAGAAATCTGAAAAGAAGCGTGCAAAATGACAGATTGGACATGAGTTTTTTTTAGTCTTTTACCATCTTTTGTGCTATATATGAATTTATTTTATCCTTGTATATATGCTATTAATTTTTTGTTTTTTGTTTTTTTGCCATTTATGCAATTAGCTAATCAATATTTCCACAAAATGATTTTAGTGTATTCACAATTCTTTGAAAATGTTGTTATACATTTAATTATTATTCCTAAAAGTTCTATTAGTAGAAAATCCACCTCTATTACTCTAACAGGTCTCAATGAATGTCAACCTGAGCATAATTCAACTAGCAAGAACTTAGACAATTAACCTCGAATTAAGATATTTGATCCCCCACCTCATATATTATCGAAAGGAAAAAAAAAAAAACTTCTAATGAATACCTAAACTCTAACTGGAGATCACATTCCCTACAACATCTTCATTTAATTACCACACATCAATTATTAACGCTATGATTAAAAGATTTTCACTGGAAGTTGGTTCATTCAAGAATACAATTAAACACACATCTAGGTATACTAAGATTTTATTGATCAAGCAAATATTAGGGTTCTTACAATATATAACTTCAAGTAAAGTCACACACACATATATAACAAAACACAAAACCAACGATTTATTCAAACACACAACACACACACAAACATACTAAACCAAGTTTTAATTTATTCCACAGGTTCAAATTGAATCTTAATTCCTCCAATGCTGACATTTTCTCCACCAAGCTTGGGTTCAATCTTGACAGCCAACTTCTCATCACCCTCCAAACCCAACTCTTGAATCGCATCAGTTATCACAAAATGCAAAGAGGTTTTAGCTTGATGCTCCACACCATGCGGTATGTTGTTAAAGATTCCGACAAATTCGTGATGCGCGGGGCACACGTCCGGCTGATTATCGACAACATTAATAAGCACATTAAAATGAACTCGTGTTGTTGGATCATACTCAACATCTTCAAGCACCAACACCACATCTTCCGCTACCATTTCGTCTCCTCCTCCAGCTATCGGAAATTCCGGCTTGTCAACCATTGTCGTTATATCCGAATCCAGAATCTGTGGAAAGTTGATCACTGGAGGCAACTGGAATCTATCTCTATTACTTCTTAACCAATTATTATTTGGTAACGGGGTTTTCTTCAAATGCATCCATGGAAGGGGTACCTTTTCATAATCATACCCGAGTTTCTTACTGTCCAAACAATCCGAAACTTTGATACGAACAGCGTTTTTATTCTCATCGTAAAACACAAATGCGGATTCTAACCAATCTGTGTCGGGGTGATCTTGATTCCCCATTTCATGCCAAATATTCCACATGCGATCCACATTTGCGTGATGAGCATAAAACAACGGATCTCGTCCTGCCGTCGAAAAATCTCCCATGTCTACACGATCATGTCGGTTGGGATCGCCAACCCAATTGTGAACGTTATTATGTGGAGATTGTTCAATACTACCCATGTCATCGTGGACCGGGTATTCTGAAACCCTAATTACCCTTCCAAGGAACTTTCGAGCAGCCTTAACACTCATTTGTTGTTTCATCCAATGAAGATTGCAATCCACAACGTCGAAACCATGTTCTTCGGTCGATCCGTCGTAGTTAAGATAAAGTAATTTTTGTGGATCATGCCGTGGATCACGTAACTCATCGTAAAGTGATGAATATGGATTATTGTAGGGTAATGGCATGTACATACCATCAGGTGCATCCCAATTCCAAAAGGGTATAGCGAAATCTGGCTTCCCAATCAAAGACCCTAAGATTCTCTCAAAGAAATAAAGATAAGCACGGTGAAATGGGAAGAATAAAGCGTTGCTATGAACTTGGAAATCTGTTACTGAATGAGAATGAGAATTTTTTACTTGCTTATAAGCATCATCGCAATAGGCACAATGAACTTTAGCTTGTTGACATAAACTACGAGGGTCATCCTCATCAAGCTGTCTCATTATTTCAATGCCTCTTTCTAAATCCGCAACTTGGGTTGGGGTCATCAAATGGGCGGCAGGTCGAACGCGAAGTTTCGGATTGACTGGTGGGACGAAATCGATTATTTCTTTGAATTCTGGAGGGCAACATCCATCGTCGCCTGCTGGTGTTTTTATCGGTTGGCAGTTAAGAACATCCGGCAACAACCCATCTGCCAAAGCGAACTTATCGCCACAGCCGGCGAGTGTCATGACGGGGTAAAGTCCACCAAGTCTAAACAACATATCTCTTCGATCAAATTTGGTTGGAGAGTCTCGTCTAGCTTGGGAGTTTTGGACATTTTCTTCATTTGAGGCTCTGCATGGGACATAATTATTGTCATGGGCATATCTTTTCTTTGGAGTTGGAGGGATGGATATATATGACTGCTTATTTTTGCCTTTGGAATATAAGGGGACTGATAGAAGAGAAGATAAGGAAGACATAGTTTATAAGCTTGGTGTTTTTGAGTTATTTCAGTTTTGTGTTATCTTCACTCTTAAATAAAAGAAAGTAAAAACTTCAAAATTGCCACTTTCCTCCTTAATCTTTTGTGTAATTTCTTAATTTGGTCCCTCATTCTCTTTAAAAAAAATCTTATTTTTATATCTTTTTGTGAATAGAGTTCTTAATTTAAGCGATGTCTTTGAATAAGAAATTTAAAAAGGTAGATGTGTATTAAAATCTCTTTGCAAATAGTTGATACATCATTAAATTGTTGTCTTATTGTATTACAAAATGTATATATGTGGTATTGTCAACTGGCCAGAACAGTACTTGATATACATCCAACTCAACCACCGTATTGTTAAATTTGACTCACCTATCAATAATCGGAATTCATTTCTTCCATGATGCATAAACAAATGGGGTGCTTTGTAATTAAACAATAACTTATTGACTCATCAAATTTTTGTTTATAAATGTCTGGTAATCTTTTTTATATATGAAGTTTAAAAGTAAGTTAAGGAGGGATGTATGAACATTCTCTAGCTAGCTAGTGGCAATTCAAGAACTTTATATAGAGTATGTTATAAAAAAGCATTCATAACTTTATAGATTAACTAATTTATTGTATATTACAAATGGTTATTAATCATCCTCCATTCTAAAGTGTAAAAAAATGTGACACCTTTATATGTATATATATAGCTTTTATCACATGGTCCTTTGTGATCTTTTGACAGGTTGGGAGATTTAACCACTATGACCTCTTGGTTGAGGTTATATGTACTCTTAACCAATTTATGTTAGGGAGAATTGTAAATCAGACTATGCAAGTGTTTCATCACAATAGGCCTCGATCTCAATGAGTCATAAAACGAGTACGTAATCTAGTAAAAAGAAATTGAGATGTGATCAATAATGATAAGTTTAAAAGGAGACACCATCTTGAAGAGGCATGTTGAAAATCCTACATTGGAAAAACTATGCGTACTCAAACTTCTTATTAGATAGATGAGTTTTTTATTTATTTTTTATTTTTTTTTATATATATATAGAATAAAATAGATGTGTTAGTCTTCTAGTTGTCAATTTGTTTTGAGATAAAACCTCATACTATTAAATAATTTAACTATTTTCAAGTCATCTAACTTGATCTTTTATCAAAGAATTTAATTGAGAACTTTTAATTCAATAAGGATAAAAGCTATAACATTAAAAGATTAATATTAAAACTAAATTGAGAGGGCAATGCATCACTTTTAGTGTTTGGTGTGTTTTAGTTTGCTTGGGATATGTCAACTTCGCTGAAATATTTGAGTGCGCCATTATTTCCTGTACCTTTAGTATCTTGTTAAAAAATGATATTAAAAGACTAAGACTAAATTGAGAGTTACCGAAAAGAGGGCGGTGAGTTGATCGTATATTAGCTTTATCAAACGGTCTTATTTGACATGTTGGGATGGGAATTAAAACCTCTTTTAACCTCTTAGGTTTACGGTATATATGTCTTAGTTAGTTTAGTTATGTTAAAAGAAGAGATGACGTTTTTACTTTATCAAATGTTTTTCATCGGCAATTTTTAATATGTTAAGTATAACAAGTAATTGAAGTATTAAAGATTAAGAACCAAATTTTGAAGTCTACCAAAAGAACGTGGGGCATAAATTAACTTCACATTTTACCAACAAAATTAAGTTAATAGTTAATCTTGACATTGCATATTAATTTAAAAATACGAAAATTGATCCTTTCTTTTTAATTCATTAAAAATTTGATTGGGCGAGATAATAAAGTCTCTCTCTTAAAAAAAACTATCCATATATCACTTTTCGTTGGAAGAAATGGCAGTGTTTTTTTTTTTAAGAAAAGGATACGATAGATCAGAGAGTACACTCGAACATCTCCATTAGGTGGACGCTTTCTTAACACCCTCATCATCTTCCAAAAGATATATCATTAAGCACAAATGATGTTTTTACCCTCTTGGTCTCAAGATATCTTAAAAAGAGAATCATTGTTGGAGAGTGGTGAAGAGACTTCTATAGAAAGTAACTAAACCTTTCAACAAACCTTATATATTAATAAGGGGCTTTTTAAAAGGCAAATTTAATAAGGGGCATATACTAATTAGTTTAGCCACTAATTATTCTATATATATATATCCTTTTTTGAAAACACTAATTATTCTATATTAAGATAATTAAATACAGCCTACCTTGGAAGTTGATTACAAGCAGAAAATGCCATAAAGCCAGCTACATTGAAAAGAAAAGGCATGTATTTAATAGTTACATGAACACTCTGAAAGATCTATGGAAGATTTCAATAGGACTCATGAATGACTAAAAAGTCATATAGAGAATTAGAGGACTTAAAAATCACATAGAGAACCTTAAAGGATTCATAGAAAACTTAGTAAGACTCATTGAGGACCTCTTAGAAAACCCATGGAAAACCTCAATAGCACCCATGAATAACCTAGGAGTCACATATATGGAGGACCTTGGAAGATCTATGAAGGATCCTTTACAAGACCCATGGAGGATTTTGGAGGTCCCATGAACCTTTGCACGACTTATGGAGAGTCTTAAAGTGATCGAGCTTAAGACCTGTCCAAATTCTTAACAGACTATCCATAAGAAAATCGTTTAGGACTTGAGCGGATGATGCACTTAAGCATTAGTTACAATAATCTTACACAGTCGGATAATGTAATTGCCCCCAACGACTAATGACTCAAAGGTTCCAAAACTTTGAGAGGAGCAGCTATGAGCTTAAGCATTAGATAGATACTAGTAACATATATAAACAACCAAAGCTACTGATCTAGCAATGATTTTTTCTACTTCGACGCTTGAGCTATATCTTGTTAGTAACCGATGCTTGGCTCGTAACTTAATAGTAAAAAATAATAGAGGACTTTTATATATGGCCCTATTAATTAATTTTTTTCACTCACAAAATGTCACGAAAGCAAATTGAATTTACAAAGCCATTCTTTATATGTTTAAAAAGGATCATACATTAATTTTGCCTTTTTAAATATTCATTTTTTTTCTTCCACGAAATTGTATACAAAAGCCAAAATTTCATGTCTTCTAGTGATATATATAAGGGAGGAAATTTTGTATAGTTGCATCATTATTAATTAACAGGGATCTTATCATTTTGAATTTAAATATTTTCTAGTAGAATAATTATGGATGTGTGGATGATGGAACCTTCCATGTCAATGACTATTAAGGTAATTAGGCCACTTTTAGTTTGGATTTAGATTTTGAAAGCATTGAAAAGTTGATATATATATATGATATTAGTGACATTCATTTTTTTTTAAACTACACTTCTGTATTTTCCAAATAATCCATGAATGATATATATTCTAATATTTTTCAAAATAACCCTAAACCGACAAGAAACCTAAATGAACAATCATAATTCTGAAAATAAATTTGAAAGAAGAAGATATTGTAAGATATGATTTAAAATAATCATAATAAATAATTCATTAACTTAAACTTTTGGATTAGTAGTGATTTAAAAAATCTTTTGGTCAATCAATGATTTAAGATCTACTACTATTATTGATTAAAAAAAATAAAGTGGGTAGTAAAATTTAAGATCGTTTTACAAATGAAAATAATTGGTCATAGGTGCCAATTTGAATACTATTGGTTAGATATGTGTGAAAAGTACTAAGTTTTAGGAGAATTACTGTAAATAACAAAACTATTGAAAATATTTGCAAAATATAACAAAATTTGAAATTTTATCAGTGATAAATATAAAATTTTACTATATTTTACAAATATTTTGGTTCGTTTGATTATAGTTGAAAACGTCTCTAAGTTTTATTTATTTTTATTTAAACTTTTACACAAATGATAGCATGTAAAGTCTATCATTAACGGTTGTCTTTCTCATTTATTTATACATATAACATAGGTCAGAGCCATATTTTCTGATGTTATGAAGGTAATGTTGGCAAACACCAGATTTTCAAGGGGGCTCGAGCTCTCCTCAATTTATGTTTTTTATATTATATATAAGAAAAACAGAATAATGCCTATACGTGAAGTTAATCCAGTGGTACAATTGACTTTCACTCTCCTTGAAACCCAGATTTAAGTCTCATTTCTTACACTATTATAAGTTTATTTACAAACATGGTTTATGTCAAAAAATTGTATACATAATTATTATTTTGTAATATTGTATCATTTATAAGATAAATTTGAATTTTGGTGACTATGGTTTGCAAGATGTTAGGCTTTAGGTCTCCGTTTATACTTAAATCTTAGTCCCTATAGTTTGATAAAACTAAGTTCCATAAATAGTCTCTATAGTAAATCTATTTAAGAGAATTTAACAAACCATAGAAACTAAATTCTAACTTTATAACCATATGGGTTAACTTCTATCTTCACCCAAACTGAAGGAACAATTTTACAATTTGACCTAATTTATAATCCATTATTTAATACATATTTGACTTTTTAAAATAGGATTGAATTTATAACACGACATATTTAATATAATTCTGCATTTTAAAATTTAAAATTTGGATAAAAAAAAACATAAAAAATATTGTTATAAAAATTTGCAATGTCTGTCAATATATATTTATTGATGTAGGTGAATGTGAAAACATAAATCTGAGTCTTGATCGCCAACAAATTAGACTTAATTTTTTATTTTTGTTCTTTTCTATTATTTATTTTACATGTATATATTGATCTTCATTTGCACTATATAATTAAAATAAGTAGTCACTATGTATACACATTTTTTTGTTGTAATATCGTAATTCTGGTTATTTTTAACAAGATATTAATATTTATTATAAAAACTCTTCAATTATGAAAACTATGATTAATTAAAATTATTTTGTTGAGAAAAATAGCATACAAAGATAATATAAATATGATTAATTAAAAAAAATTCGATGTGATAAAAAAAAAACAAATATGTTATATAAGTTCAAATTATATCAAATTAATTATAAATTAATAAATAGTCATAAGGACACTCTTAAGTAAAAATCATACGTAACAAACATAGTAATCAAAATATCAGCAAAAATATTTATGTCAAACAAACATGAAAATCTAAAGATTACGGACATTTATAATTTCGTATTTGTATAATTTTGATTCTTTGAACATCTAAAATTTAAGTTATCTACATCCCTAAAAACAAACGACCGGTAGTTAGAGTAGTCATTTTTATTTATTAATATGTTGTTTAACACAATTTTTTTTTTCTTTTTAAAAATAAAAACAGAAAAATTTAAAGATTCTTTTGTCTCCAATAGTGGCAATAGCAACAGTCCAAATAATTACCTTAATTTTCTTATTTATCTAAATTACTTCATTGTCAGGCATACTAAGCTTAATTAAGTAAGATAACATTGACCAAAACAATAAAACTTAATTAATAACCCAATACTCAATTTTTATTTTTTCAACAATATCTTTGTTGTTAAAAATTTAAATAAAGTAATATTATCGTCTATAAATAAAGGAGCATTATGGACTTGACAACAAAACATTTTAATCATTTTATCAAACTACAAATATTTCTATGAAATAGAATAAAAGAAAGACTTCGTATGTATTTGGTAGATGTTAGCAACTTAAAGTTAGCCAAAATGTTCTCGTGATTCATTGACTTTCGCATGAAATTTGATTGCTATTTGATTACCATTTGATTATCTTTTTTTTTTTTTTGTTTTTGTTTACTAGTTAATTGCTTCAAATAGTCATTTGATTGTCTTCCAATTATTGTACGATTATATTTTTTGTTATTTAGTTAGTAGTTTTTAATATTGTCTTCTGATTGCTTCTAGTTTCCATACGACAACCTTTGATTTCCTTTTAGGTAATCTGATTACCTTCTATTGTTTATGATTTTGTAATTTTTTAGAAGGGTGCTTTTTCATCTAATAGTCATATGATTTCCTTTTGATTGTCATTCTATTATCCTCTATTATTTTATACGTAGTTGTTTATGGTATTAATTATCTGACACACTATCAGTTGTTTATATTTTTTAAGAAAAATCTCATGTAAATACCATGGAATATCCGTAAATATTCCATTCCAAAAAGAGAAAGTTCGAAACAAGTGGGATTTTTTTTGAAGATTGGATGCAATTACTAATTCATGTTTTGGCATGTATAGAATTTATATAAAATGATGTCCATATAGGTTTTTTGTTGTCATTTGATTACCATTCTTTTCTTTACATAGTTAGAAGTTTAAAATGAGACATTGAAAAAGAAAAGTGAAAAATGTTCTTATTGATTAACTGACTTCGAATTTAATTGATGTGCAATTGTTATTTGATTGTTAATGATATCAATTGTTATTTGATTACTATCCGATAATTAGCCAATGACACTAATTGTTATTTGATATTGATTCTTAATGTTACCAAAGACAATTTGCTAATGATTACTATTTTATTGTTATTTGATACTTATTGTTATATAATTGTTGTTGGTTGTTATTTGATATTGATAGTTATTTGATTACATGGAGAGCAGATAAAAATCACACGACAATCATATAGAAATCAGATAGCAATCACATGACAATTAGAAAAATAATTGGATGTCAACGAGTGAAATTTCTCAACAAAACAAAAACATAAATGCAAAAGTATGCTGCTAATATATTGTCTCAAAACTCCATATCTAACAAAAAAGAACACGATAAGATTACATCGATCTATTAGTATGTAATACAAAATATGGTAATCAAATAGAAATATGTTGGGTTTTATGTCCTAAAACTCGTAGATAGTAAATGTAAACCGTTGACCGTTATTAATAAACAATTATTATT
>JBBPDJ010000004.1:11251460-11339552 GCA_037974625.1 Cucumis cinereus | reverse complement strand
GGTATTTTAAATTTTCCCAAAATAAAATTGAGATGATTCTGAATTTCTTCCGCTGCGATGGGTTTTTATCCCATCAAAATAGACATCAATCAGATAACAATTCCATGACAATTAAATAGTAATTGGATGACAATCACCGATAAAAAAATTGATAGTGATTGATATTTGATACTGATTGTTATCTAATATTAAAAGTAGCAACATTATCCTAATACTAGTTACTCAAATCATACTATCGGTGATAATAAAGCTATGCCTCCAAAAAACTCAAAATTTATCAATTCAAGATAAAACCCATGAAATATATAATATAAACTTTGTTGCCACATGCCTGAGACGATGCGAAGTGGCCGACGTTCTAAAAAATGGTTAATTTTAAAATAAAACAAAAAAGGAGTCACCACTAATCATTTTTACGGTGTGATTGGATACTGAAATAAAGTAAATAATTTTTAAATAAAATCTTAAAATTTTAAAAATGATATGCAAAAACTAGAGTTGAGTTGGAAAGTTATTTGTGTATGAAGGAGGTGTTAGCACCCCCACAACACCTGTTTAGAAAATGGTTGCCAATTTTTATATCTTGAATTGAAATCATTATTAAATAAAATTCATCTAAAAAAAATAAGATTTTTAAATATGTCTTATTTCACTGCTCATCACTCCAATATTTGAAGCAACGATCCTATAAAATAAATGGATAACATTTCATCGATTAGACTATATTGAGAATAATTTTCTCACCTTAAGAGAATG
Source organism: Cucumis cinereus (assembly GCA_037974625.1). Lineage (NCBI taxonomy): Eukaryota > Viridiplantae > Streptophyta > Magnoliopsida > Cucurbitales > Cucurbitaceae > Cucumis > Cucumis cinereus. The sequence goes on along the minus strand of JBBPDJ010000004.1, from coordinate 11,338,796 downwards.
AGAAATAATTACAATTTCTCAAAATCGATCCATCATAGGATAGTCTTTGAATAATCTTATTTTTTAAACAAAAAACATTGATTAAATTCATTTTTTCTTGGGATCAAATCTCAGACTCCCAAAGATATTGATCTCTCACCTCAAGAATCTAGAAATAACACTCCCAACTATTTCTAGATTTCATCATAGGATTTTGTTTAAGGAAAACCGTATAATTTATTAGAAAAGATTGATTAGGAAACCTTATGAAATCATAGATTAGATTTTGAACGTTTAAAAAACATAAAAATTATAATTTTAAAGATAAATTTTCTAAATGATTTAAAAAAATCTTAGTTGTTTTTATAAATCACATAAAGTGTTGTTATAGATTAAAACAATTGTTGCTATATTAACAAAAAAAAAAAATTGTTGCTATACAATGGAACATTTGTTGTTATAAACAACAACAGTGTTGCTACTGAATGAAACATTGTTATAATCTAAAAAAATGTTGATATAAAAGGAAACATTTGTTGCTACAAAAAAACTAAAAATTTAGCAATAGAATGAAATATTTGTTGCTATAAACATCAAGAAGTGATGCAATAGACGAAGATATAGTAGCGGTTTGTATTTTGATTCCAACACTTCTAAAAACGGTTGTTATAGACTAAATAAACCATCGCAATAGTCTTCTTTTCTTATAGTTGTTACAATTATAGCAATCAAGCCAAGATTATTTTACGATATTGTCCAATGCAAAAGAATTTACAAATACGATAAAATTTAGATTTAGTTTTCAAAGTCTATTAACGTTAGACATATCATTGGTGAAAGTCTATTAACCATAGAATCTATTATTGATAGATTTTTCTATGTTTGTATTTTTTTTTTATAAATGTTGTTATACATATAATTATTATCTATCCCTAAAAATGCTAACTATTGCAATTATCCAAAATTATTTTTACTACTTGTTGTAGGAAAAAAAAAAGAAATCTTGCGAATATATAGCTAATGCTATAATCCAAAATTTTAAGTACATAGTTTTTTAATAAGTTGATATGTAATTTTATTATATACTCATTTAATTTAAAATCAATCTAATACACATTGAATGAAAAACAAACCATTAGATATACATTACGAAAGTTTCTGTTTATCAAAGTATTGGATTCACACACACACACGAACACACATGCATGCACACAATTAATTTAACTTCAGTGACTATATATAAGTATGTAACTCCAATGAGGATAAGTATCAACGGATATAAGTATGTATACACATACACATATATGTACATAAATGACCACGTCTTGAAAGTATCATGATAAAAACATTATTAACAACTCTAAATATAACATCAATTATCATAATTGTGTTAACAAGAGTTTAGCTCAACGATTGACATCTGAGTGTATTAGTAATCATATTTGTAATAAATTTTCAATGTCACATAAATATTTAATTGGCAAAAAAAAGGACATTTTTGTATATCTATCGAAAATTATAAATTTTCATTGAAAATATAACCATAACAAGCAATACATGTTAGTAAATGCTTATTGTAGATTACAATAAGAAAATTATGAAACATTCAAGAATGGCAGATGTGCATCATTGATGCATTTTTCTTAATGATCATTTTCAGGACTGAAAGAGTAAAAAATGTATTTATGACAGTTGTTTAGAGCGTCATGAAAAGTTGTTTTTATTGTAATTAATTCACATCTAGATACTGATTTCATTAATTAAGCAAAAAACTAGGGTTCTTGCAACATATACTAACACAATGAAAGTTAAAATTCCATTACGATAGCATTAAATAAAGTTGCCATGCATGTTCATACAATAAATACATATAAACAGAAAAACTTAGGCAGGTTGTTGCAGGAAAAATAAAACATTAATGTATAGGTTGTAGCAGCCACATTTTATTGAAAGACAACACATATAGAGAGCTCAAGTCGAAAAATACTGCATCTCTCGAATCACCTATTTTTGTGGGAGGTGGAAAAGGATGCACAAAAATAAGAGATGTCCGAGATACACTCAAGTATTACCCGCCAATAGTTTACTTAAGGGGCTCAAGTTGAATCTTGATTCCTCCAAGGGTGACACCTTCTCCACCAACCTTGGGTTCAATCCTAACAGCCAAATTTTTATCACGCTCCAAACCCAACCCTTGAATCACCTCAGTTATCACAAAACGCAAAGAGGTTCTATCATGGTGGTGGAGAGCATGGGGAATGTTTTTGAAGCTGCCCACAAACTCAAGAAGCGCAGCGCACCTGTCCTGCGCCTCATCAACAACATTAACAAGTACATCAAAATGCACTCGAGTAGTTGGATTATACTCCACATCTTCCAACACCAACACCTCATCAACTTCCTCACCGCTCCTAGCCTCTTCCGGCCTGTCTACCATTGTGGTTATGTCCGAATTCAAAATCTGGGGGAAGTTGATGATTGGAAGCGCGGATTCTTCAGTTCTTATCCATGGATTTGGGCTGGGGATTTTGTTCATGTGCAACCATGGAAGTGGTACCTCTTGGTAAACATAACCAAGCTTTTCAGTGTCCAAACAATCAGAAACTTTGATACGTACAGCGTTTTTATTGTCATCGTAAAACACAAACGAGGAATTCAACCAATCTGGGTCAGTGTGATCCTGTGGATTTCCGTCCAATGTTTTCCAAATATTCCACAACCGATCTATATTGGCATGGTGAGCATAAAACAACGGGTCTAGCCCTGCCGAGTAAAAACTTCCCATGTCTTCAAAATGAGGGGTCTTTGTGCCAACCCAATCATGAATGTTATTATGTGGAGATAGTTCGATGGTGCCCATGTCATTGGGTTGGGGTGTTTCTCCAGCTTTCAGCACTCTTCCAAGGAACCTTCGAGGGCTTCGGACGTTCATTCGGTCATTCATCCAACGGAGATTGCAATCCACTACGTCAAAAGAATGGTCTTCGGTTTTTCCATTGTAGTTTAGGTAAATCAATTTGTGTGGATCGTGACGTGGATCGCGGAGATTATCGTAAAGTGGTGAATATGGGCGGTTGTAGAATTCGGGCATGTACATGCCGAGTGGTGAATCCCAATTCCAAAAGGGTATGGCGAAATCTGGGTTCCCAATATAATGCCTCAAGATTCTCTCGAAGAAGTAGAGATAAGCACGATGAAATGGGAAGAATAACGCGTTGCCATGAACTTGAAATCTAGTTTGTGTAATAGACCCTGATTGGTTGTACGCATAATCGCAATGCGCACAATGAATGTTAGCTTGTTGTGAAAAGCTATGTGGGTCATCTTTGTCGAGTTGTTTTAATTTATCAATGCCTGTTTCCAATTCCTCAATTTGGGTTTGGTTCATCAAATGGGCGGCGGGTCGAACGTAAAGTTGTCGAATTTTGGGGGGGACGAAAGGGATGATTCTTCCAATTTGTGGCGGGCAACAATCCTTCTTGCCAGCAGGTGTTTTCGCCCTATCACAGTTAAAGACATCCGGCATCAATGGAGCTGCCAACACAGAGCTAGGGCCAGTGGTGATGCCATAAAGACCTCCAAGTCCAAACAACACATTTCTACGATCAAACTTGCTTACAGCTGAATCTTCTCCATCATTAGAGGCTTTGCATGAGATCACACAATTAACAACATGTCTTTTGTTTGAAGGAATGGAGGATCTGGTTTTGGTTTGAGAAAAGGGAGAAAGTGATAGAAGAGAAGACAAAGAAGCCATAATTTAATGATAAGCTAATTAATCATCTCGGTGTGTATTTTCGAGTTTTAGGTTGTCGTTTCTACTCTCTTAAATAGAATTGAGAAACCCACAAGAACTACAAAATTCCTATTTCCTCCCTAATCTTTAGGGTAACTCTTAATTACCTCTTCATTCTTTAAAATTAAAAATCTCAAAAGACACAACTGATTAATCAAACATATCCCTACAATTAGACTTGTAATATTTCACATTTATAGTTTAGATAATACCCAAAAACAAATAAAATGCGACCATTTCAATCCAAATAGTCGTATAGATGTAAGAATAATATAGAGTTGTAAAAATTATACTTATCATAATAAATAATATATATAGTACAAAATAAAAGTAAAATTAATGAAAAGATTAAAAACCAAATTACATGTGTATACCAAAAAGAAATAGGCCCTACGACATATTTAAGTTTGATTGACCCCATAGTAGAGCTAAATTGAAGGTGGACACAGAAAAAAAATGTTATAAAACCACAATTGTGAATTTTTATGGAATAAATTGAGCTTTTCCAATTTTTTATACATTTATAACTGTTTTTAAATCTCACAAATTTATGACATTTATTAATAATCGTTAATTTTTTTTAATTTAAAAAAGTGGTAAAATGAAATTTCTGATATGCTAAAAGGAAATAACTTTGAACTTGTAAATTTTTATCACAAAGAAAATCAATTATATCTTTTCGAATTCACTAAAATTCCCTTTGAGAGATTAAAGTTTGAGTCAATCTTTATTTTTATCACAAGAGTCTTGCTTTCATGCATGCTCCGATCTATTAGTCCAGAATATGACCTAATGGAGATCTTGGCCGAGACCGACTCTAGCCAAACATGAAACCGAACTTCTTTCTTAGTCGGTTGTTTTCCATTTTTGACTTTGGCGCGAGAGCTCTTTTCCATTTTTTTTTCTTTTTTGGCAGATTGCAAAAACCACTCATGAAGTATAGTGCTAGTTTCAATTGGACCCTCAAACATTCAATTGTTAGAATTGGGTCCTTAAACATCTACAAGTGATAAAATTGAACCATCAAGCTTACAATAGTTGTAGAAATTGGACCCACAAATGATAAAATTATACTATTAAACTTTCTCAAATGTTACAATTTATACAATTATGTAAGTTTGAAGGTCTAATTTGACCAAATTTTAATATCTATATAATTTTGAAGGTATAATTTTTAAAATTGAGAGTTTAAAGGTATAATGACAACTGCCACCATTTTCAAGGGTAGTTTTTTGCAATTTTTATTGTTTTTTCAAAGTTTTTTTTAATTACAAATTTATCGTTGTTGTCATGTGAGATCAGGTCCATTTTTCATATATTCCAAAATTTAACATCAACAAATATATAAAATCTAGGATGACTTTTGGTTCATATAGCTAGTTTTGGAAAGAGATGAAATTCGTGTTTGGTTTATAGTTTTTCCAACACAAATTTGCTAGAATACATTCTATTTATATTCCATTTCTATTCAATAATTAATTCTCTTTTTTTATTTATCATATACGTTTTGTCTTCTATCTTTTTTAATTAATTTCTAGAAGCATTTTAATAATTTAAAATCAATTCAATGCTTAGTTTTAGAGAATGTTATCAGACACAGATAGACTACTATCGTCAATCATCGATAGATAGAAATTTTTTGTTACATTAGTAAATATTTTCAACAATTTTATCGTTCAAAACAATTATACTTTTAAAAATGAAAAAAATAATTTTAATCATTTTAGAATAACTCTCGAACATATTCTAAATATAAATTAATCTAAATGGTAAGTAATAAATATTTAATTCACGTGTTACAATTTTTTTCTTCATAATTTTTAATTCTATGAGTGAAATCGGATTAGGTCTGTTGGAACCATTACTTCCATTTTTTAAAGCATAAAAACAAAATTGGGATAAAATCTTGTTATTTTGATTGACTCAATTGGCATGGTTCAATTTTAATTAAAGAAAATATAAATTGATATTGTTGACGTTGGCTTAAAAGTATTCTTTAACAAAAATGTCATTTTTGGAAAAAAAAAAACAATAAATTTTTTTTATTATATTTAGTTAAAAGTTTGGATTTTTATTTTCAAATATATGAACGATATTTAAAAATAATAGCAAAATTTCAGAAACAGGTCATACAAGTCTATCAACGATAAAAGTTTATCATTCATAAATTTTGCTATATTTGCAATTTGTTTTAAATATTGCTATATATTTTATTATTATCCTTAAAAATTACTACCCATTAAAATTACTTTTTTTTTTATATATAATTGGTTAGATATTAATAATAGTTTTCATGTAAAAATTTACATTTTGGGAATATATTTGTCAAATTTATAGCAAAAATGTTAATAGATAAATTTACATTAAACTTACCTTTTTTAAAACTTGCCATGTGACAAAAAAATGTTTTTTTTTTATGATCAAATTATTATTTTACTACTATGTGATAAATGATGGACTACATAAAAATAAATGTATATAGTCAAGACTACACATAATCATTAATCTCATTTTATTAATCAAGCAAAAATAAAGGTTCTTGCACATACATTAACACGTGTAAGTTAAGGTCCCATTAACATAAACTTATGGAGGATCATTTTAATTACAAATATTGTTTAGTGGGTATAGATATTAAATAATTTTAAATGTCTTAGATAATTAATGTATGTGTTTGGATGGACATGATAACTAATGTTTAGAAGTTAAATATTTGTGTTCAATTCAATCATTTGTTAATAGAAACTAGAATTAAATAATTACTTAATTAAATTAAGATATCAATTGAATTTAACATTCGTTAAATAAAAATAACATAATAATTTTAAATTAAATGTAATTAAATTAATTACTAAAAACAAATAAAATAATATAAGTTAATTAGAATATTGATAGTTGGAGTTAATGTTTTATATTAAATAGTTAAGAGAACATAAAATATTAATGGTAAAGATATGGGTTGAATTTTATTAAATCTAAATAATATATTTATATTTAATAATTAATTAAAATTAAAAGTACTGAATACTTGATATTAATTTATTAATTAACTAAGCCCTATTTTTGTTATTCCTCTCTTGAACATAAAAATCTCATCCTTTATATGATATTAAAATAATTCATGTTAAAGAGATTTTAAAAAGAAATATCGTGAAATAAACATAAATATTAAATATGTCTGAAATTTACTGACAAAATTTATGAAACAAATTGGGATTTAGTAAAAAACCTATGCATGCATGCATAGGTATCCAAAAGTTTATTGGAAACACAACACACACCAACCCAAACACCAAGCTTATTTCACAGCCTCAAACTCAATCGTGATCCCTCCAATCTTGATTCTATCTCCATTAACCTTTGGAACAATCTTGACAGCCAATTTCTTCTCACCCACCAAACCCAACTCTTGAATCACATTTGTTAACTTAAAACGCAAAGAAATTTTCTCATGGTGTTCTAGTCCATGAGGAATGTTTCTAAAAGTCCCTACAAACTCAACATTCCCAGGACACACATCCTCCCCCTTATCACCAACATTAACAAGCACATTAAAATGCAAAGGCAAAGATGAATCAAACTCCAAATCTTCAAGCACCAACACCTCTTCTCCCTCTATTGTCTCTCCAGTACTTGGCCTGTTTACCATTGTTGTTATATCCGAATCTAGAATCTGTGGGAACTTGATAACTGGAGGCTCAGAATCTTTCGTTCTTTTCCATGGGTTCGATCGAGGGATTTGCTTCGTGTCCTTCCATGAAATCTCTACGTCTTGGTAAACATATCCTAGCTTTTTACTATCCAAACAATCCGAAACTTTGATACGCACAGCTTCTTGTTTCTCATTGTACAAAACAAACGTCGAATTTAACCAACCCTCGTCGGTATAATCTCGTGAATGGTCTTCCATGTTTTGCCAGATATTCCACATGCGATCGACATTGGCGTGGTGAGCGTAGAACAATGGATCTCTCCCAGCAGAGTAAAAAGTCCCCATGTCTTCACTATTAGGGTTCTTTGGATTGCCAACCCAATCGTGAATGTTATTATGAGGAGATATTTCAATGCTACCGGAGCCTGCATAAGATGCAGTTTCCCCAAGTTTGACTATCTTTCCAAAGAACTCCTCAGGAGTCTTCACACTCATTCTTTTATTCATCCAACGAAGATTGCAATCCACGACGTCGAAAGGAGGGTTTTCCGTTCCGTCGTAGTTGAGGTAAAGCAATTTGGATGGTTGGTGACGTTCATCTCTATTCTCATCATATAACGATGAACCTGATATGTTGTAGATTGTAGGCATGTACATACCAGGTGGTGAATCCCAATTCCAAAAGGGTATGGCGAAATCGGGCTTCGCTAGCAAATCGCACAAAATTCTCTCAAAGAAATATAGATAAGCACGGTGGAAAGGGAAGAATAAGGCATTGAAATGAGTTTGGAAATCAGCTTTTGGATTAGAGCCTACCTGTGAGTAGGCATAATCACAGTAGGCACAGTGAACTTTAGCTTGATGTTCAAAGCTACGAGGGTCATCTTTGCCAAGTTCCATCATCATTAAAATGCCTTTTTCCAAATCCGCGACTTGGGTTGGGTTCATCAAATGAATGGCGGGTCGAACTCGGAGGTTCGACACGACCGGCGGGATGAAGTTGATGATCTCATTGATTTTGGGTGGGCAACAATCCATCGTCGAACTGCCGGGTGTAATGGCATTTTTGCAATTAAGAACATCGGGCGACAATGATTGATCCGCTGCCAACGCAAAGTTATTGCCGACGAGTGCAGTGACACCATAAAAACCTCCAAGTCCAAACAACACATCTCTTCGATCAAATTTGCTTTCACAACCTTCTCCATTATTAGAGGCTTTGCATGAGACATAATTAACAACACCATGTCTTGTGTTTGAAGAAATGGAGAATTTAGTTTTGGTTTGAGAGTAGGGAGAAAGTGATAGAAGAGAAGATAGAGAAGCCATAACTTCTATAGCTTTGTGTGTTCACACACTCTTAAATAGGAGAAACAGAAACCCTAATCTTTTCTGTAATTATTAATTTGTAGGGATCTCTTTGGATAAGAATTCAATGAAAACACATGAGTACGTATTAAAATTTTTGTTGTCATGCAAAATATTGATGTTGAAGTATCGATAATAATAATTATTTTATTATATTAGAAACATGTTGACATTGTTAATTAATACTCGAATAATATTAGGATACATTAAACTCAGCCTTAAAATCGTCAATAATGGGAAATTTATTCCATTATGCATGTGGAAATGACCACGTTCTTTGAGATAATTAAAACAATTATTTATTGATACCTCAATTTTTTTTATTTACAAATTTTAGTGTCATTTTTTATGAGTTTAAAACTATGTCGGGTACTAAAAAATAAATATGTGAGATGATGGGAATCCTTGTTTTTGTATTGATTGTATTCTATTTTCTAGGGCTCCCTTTATTTTACCGGTTTTCTCATAGTAATTTAGACAAATATTTTTACGGTACTTCACTAAAAAGCACGAGATAATATTATCCATGAAATTTTAAAAGTATCTGACATGAATTTTTTAATACTATGTAAAAATTTATGATAGATTTTAACGTCGGGTAGATGGACAATAGAAATATAACTTAATTAGTTTATAAATTTAATATCAATTATTTAATATTATTAATTTTAATTAATTCTTAAATATAAATATATTATTTAAATTTAATAAATTTTAAACAATATTTTTACCGTTAATATTTTATGATATCCTAACTATTTATTATAAATTATTATTATTAATTATCAATATTTTAATTAATTTATATCAATTTAATTTTTTGAATAATTTATTCAAAAATTATTCTTTTATTTTTTTACTTTATTAATTAAATAACTAATTAAATAACAATAAATTAATTCAGGTTAAATTTAACTGATATCAACTAGTAATTATTTAATTTTATTTGTTTACAAATTATTGAATTGAATAGAAATATTTAACTTCCATACAATTAATTATTCTGCATATTCAATTACAGACATCAATTATCTCACATTCAAATCTTATATATTTAATATCTATACTCATAAAACAATATTTGTGATCTAAATGACACTAGAAATTAATTAATTTACCAAGAAATTTTAGTGATGATAAAAGTTAATATCCTTGAAGTTGCAAAGAAAAATGATCATTATTTCTTTTCAAAATCATTAATAAAAATTGGGGCAATTGATCTTGATAGGAAAATATTCTCAATTTTGTCCAATTTTTATCATTATTTTTCATAAATGTCCTCATCTAGTCATACAAAATATCACAAAGACTCATTCCATTTACAACAAAGTCTTCCATCTAATTACACTTTTTAAGTTTAATATAAAAAAATCATAATTGTGTCCATATTCAAAATCTTACGTTGACGTTTTATAAGGGAGTATATATTATCCGATAACATAATTGATTATTTTTAACAATATTCATAAGGCAAAAGAAATCAAGGATTGCACCAAGACATTTTAGCTAGTTGATATCTCTGTATAACCATCATCACACCCAAGACCAAAAGTAATAATCCATATTAATATTAAAAGAACGGAGACCGAATGAATTAGAGGAAAGCTTTGAAAGTCGAAATACAAACTAAAGGAAAACCATTCCTCTTAATTTCTCTTCAAAACTCTCAAATTCTCTCAATGTTAATTTGTAAACAAGTAGTTTTAGTTTCTAATTTCCTTTTAATTTTCACTAATTAAGTTAGAGTTTGTTGCTTTGTGCTTTTGTTATTAGAAATGTAAATAATATAAAAACCAATTTATAATTATTTTGTCTTCAAAATATCTACTATTCTTTCAATGTCAGAAATTCTAATATCCACAACATCTATTGTTAAGGAAAAAAGAGAAAATACTAAAATGAGTGAGGCAACCAAAAATGCTTATGAAGTGGTTCTTGAAGATCCGACAAACACCTCAAATCCGCTAATCAAGTGGACTTATATTGACTTACAAGTCTATCAGTGATTGAAGTCTATTATCACCATTGTTATAATGATAAAAACAAAAACAAAAATCAAGCTCCTTTATGGCATAAATATAAGTTTGTGTATTAAAATTTTGGGTAATATATCCATTTCAATTAATGAATTTTTCAGCGTTTTAACATCATAATTACCCAATTAATTCGTTGTCAAATTTCAAATTATATGAAAAGTCCGCAGTTTGCTATATTTTTTGACATTTTTTTGTAACGGAAGGTAAATTATGATATATTTACAATAAGAGTTGAAAAATAAGTCTCTCAATAATAGACTTATATCATAAATAGTAGTCTTTCGGTGATAGAAATTTACGAGTTGACGATAAATATTTTATACTTACCATTAGTTTTTCTCATAACTTAACTCTTTTGTCTTGATGCAGAATAACACATTTACATCGTGCTACTTAGACGGTTTTTAACGTAAGTATCTAACATATCTTTCAACTAAGCCCAGTTGATTAAGAACACTCCAAATTTGTCATTAAACAGTAGTTTCTTCTTTCCACCCAAAAAAAAATGCCAACTTTCTTTTGGATATTTAGGGTTTTTGATGTATAAAAAGTATAGTTGAAAAGACATGTCATATAGTTCAAATCCAATAGAAACAAATAATTGTTATAATCTGCAATCAAATCCTATCTAAAAACATTAAATACATATAAACACATTTTAAACCATAATTTTTTAAATTAGAATTCAATTCTAAACTTTCTACCCAATACATGATTGTTTTCATTCACGACACACTTCAATTGAATTGAGAAAAAAATATTTTTTTAAAAAAAAGTCATTTTTATTAAAATACTATTAATAAAAAAACTAATTAAAATATACTTACAAACTATTTTGAGTGGTTGTTAAAACATCCAAACCACTCAAATTTCTTTCAATTTGACGTATTCTTTAGAAAATTTTACCTAAAAAATCATTTTGGTCATATATTTTCATAAATGTTTTTAAATTTGTTTTTTTTAAAAAAAAAAAAAAGTTTTGAGTGTTTTTTGGACAGTTTTTCCCTTTTTCATTTATTTATATTCTATCTTTATATATATTTTCTCATTTACATGAAGCTATGTTAAAGATGGGAGAGAAAATGCAGTTTTTATGTTGACAAAAAATCTACTTAAACATTTTTTTTTCTCATTTTCAATTGGAAAGAGAAAATACATTTTTTATATTTATTATTATTATTATTTTGTTTACTAAGATATGAATCAATGGATTAAACCAATATACAAATTGATTTTATTTGAATCAGAAATTGAATGTGTAATTGAGTAAGTCTGGTAAAATTTGATGATGAAAAACCATGGAGGAACAGGAGTTATGGCTTTACTTAATCAATAATTCAATGAAACCTAGACGCTACATAATCTCATATATCCATTTTTCTAAAAAAATAAATAAAAATAATTCATTTTTCTTTTTATTTTCACAACCACCCCTTAATTAAACTTAAAAAATTAGCATTACAAAATCTTGAGTAAAGTGCTTCAAGTTTCTTAATTTAGTCCATAACTTTACTTTTCCATCATAATTTTATTTGGACACAACCCATATCAATTGGACTTTGATTGATGCTTGGAAGGAAACCGTTTTAAATAACAAAATTTTTTAAAATAATTATGTTATAAATATTGTAAAATTTTACTTTATATTAACGATAGATTCTGATAAATTTAGATCGACCTCTATCAATTGACAAACATTCGTAAATATCAATACAATAGTTTTGCTATATTTGAAAACAACAAATATAAAACTTAACTCACATGTGAAGAAAATATGATCCACTCGTTAGAAAAATTCTTTTACTGTCGTTTATGGTAGAAATGTTCACATGGGGGCATGCTTACATGCTGTAAATATAGTATAAAAAACAATAACTTAGTGAGACAAAAACTCTCTATCAACAAGTTTAAATGCTTTCTTTTAATAAAAAATAATTCAAAATGTAAATCATTTTACAAATTTAAAATAATTTTATTCAATTTTAAATCATATCCACTAAATTAATAACTACAAGAATTTATACCATACCAAATTTAGCTAAACATATATAAAAGTTACGTAAAGTCGATTTCAACGACAAGAAAAGTTTCGTACGTGTTTAACTTAGAAAAGAGACTTCGCACGAACAATTATCATTATCGTAAAGTTATACATACATACATACATATATAATTGTATACATATATATTGACACTATATACATAGATACATATACATATATATACATACACGGAAACTAAGGATAGGTTTTTTCAAAAAATAAAAAAATAACTGAGAATATATTAAAAATAGACAATTTCGTACCTAGTTCACCATGTCAGTTCCACATGGATATTAAAGTTTAAACACATTACTTGAATGAAATTGTTAATGGTCTCTTTTGGATGGACTAGGCATGGGGGGAAAAAGTATGGGTACATATGTTAATATTTTCTGGGTTGCATTGGGTACATCTGTTATCTATGAGAATTTAGGTCAAATATCGAACAAAAAATACAAAAAAAATAATTAAAACGTGTTTGGCACACATGTTTTCAAAAACGATTTCTAAAAACAAACTTAAATAACATATTTTAGAAAACAATAAATTGCCGTATTCTTTGTTTTCAAATTTTGTTTTCAGAAATTGTGAACCTGAGATATACTATTGCATTTTTAAATTCACAACCAAATACCAATTTTGAATTTTGAATCCAAATTTAAAATTGTAAATTTAAATTAAACGTGTTTTCAAATATTGTAAAAAAAATTATAATTTTTTTTATTTTCCACAAAATTCTTTGTTTTCTAAAAAATATTTAGGTCACGAACCAAACAGAACCTTTAATATTTATGAAAAATAGTAAAATTTAAATAATTATAATTATTTATTCTTTTAAATTAACTAAACACGTCAAAATTAAAATTAACACAAAGTAAGTATTTAGTGAAAACATGGGAAGGTCAAAAGTGTAAATCCTTATACTGAGAAACCAAATTGAAACATAAGATGTAATTAAATTTCAACTATAAAATTGTAGCATTATGAAACATAGAAACTAAATTAAAATCAAGTTGGGTGCAATCATAACAACACTAATGCACATAATCCCATCAAAGCTCTGTAGTTAAGCGTGCTGGGACAAAAGTAATACTAATTTGGGTGACCAGTTGAGAAATCCTCATGTTGCAACCCTATAAAAAAAATTAAAGTTGAACTCAAAACTTTGAACCATTTGAATTGATTTGAGAAAAAGGGTAATTACAATGGATAACAATTTTAGGAATAATAATTAATATTTATAGCAACATTTTAAAAAAATTACAACTATGACAAAGTCACTATCACTAATAGATTCTTAATATACGACTCTCAATAAACCAATATTTGCAACATGATTATTGATTGACTTTGACAGATTTTGTTATATTCATAATTTTCGTTGTTATATATGCTAATATTTTGAATCTAATTGTTATACTTACAATTTTTCCATGAAAAAAATGTTTTTCAAAAACTCATTTTCATTTACTTTTGATAAAAACTATTTAAATATCACTTCAGAAACTATTTTGAATGCTTGCCAAACACTATATTTTATGTTTTTTCAAAATAACTTATTTTTTAAATTAATCATTTGTAAACGTATTCCAAATACACTCTTAAAAGATTAAATGTTTAACATTTCAAAACGTAGCAACTACACCCGACTAAAAGGTATTTTTTCCCCTATAAGTAACGAGAAGATACGTTGCATTTTATACTAAAACATAGATTTCTCAATAATCAATATGGCTTCTTTATCTCCTCCTCCGCCAGCCCTTTCCTCCGCCACCACCATCACAACTTCTTTCCTCCCACATTTTCGAAACAACAAACTCCGCCCTCGAACAACGAAGTTCCTCATCAACCGAATCTCTGCCTCAAACGGTAGCCAACATCCATGCCCCAACAAGTTCGACCGCCGCGACATGCTTATTGGCCTCGGTGGTATCTACGGTGCCTCAACTCTCGGCCCAAATTCCTTAGCCTTGGCTAATCCCATCGTAACGCCGCCATTCGATAAATGCGGCTTAGCCACCTTGCCAGACAAGAGTGAATCCAATTGCTGCCCGACGCCAACCGGGAACATCAAAGACTACAAGCCAATCGCCCCTCTCAAGCTACGGGTAAGGCAACCCGCGCATTTAGTTGATTCAAAATACGTTGAGAAATACAAAAGAGCCGTTGCACTTATGAAAAGCCTGCCGGAGGATGATCCAAGAAGTTTTATACAACAAGCGAATATTCACTGTGCTTATTGTAATGGTGGGTATAATCAGTTGGGGCTTGATGTCAAGGTTCTAGTTCATGATTCTTGGCTGTTTTTGCCATTCCATCGTTTTTATGTGTACTTTCATGAAAAGATACTGGGAGAGTTGATTGGGGATCCTAATTTTGCGTTGCCTTTTTGGAATTATGATGCTCCAGCGGGAATGAGAATGCCGGAGATTTTTGCGGATGAAAACTCGCCGCTTTACGATGCATATCGCAACCAAAAACATATGCCGCCGGCGTTGGTGAATTTGGATTTTAACGATACAGACAACGATGAAAGTGCTCAGATAAAGAGTAACCTTGGGGTTATGTATCGGCAGATTGTGTCCGGCGCTCGTAAGCCATTGTTGTTCTTTGGTGGAGCTTATCGAGAGGGAGAATCACCACCAGGTATGTTTTCTTTAAAAATTCTCCAATTTGATTTTATTTGTTTATTAATAATAATTAGTTGGTTTTTGGTTTTTGATTTTCAGTTGTTGACCGTTAAATTTAAACCCCACGTCTATATCTAAGCTTTTAGATTTAATGTGAATTTTACAAAATCAACGCCCTCTCAAGTTTAGAAAATCTTAGATTTATACTTCATGAAAGTTGATGTGATTAATTTAAGATATCGAGAAATTATTTATAGATAATCATATTTATAGATAATAAATGTACTAGAGATGCACTAGGAAAATCCAAAACAATCGACAATTGAAAATTTTTAATATTTTATTGAAATCTTGATGATCAATCTAGCTCGAGATAGACCGAGAAAAGATGATTCAACCATTTCTTAGGAAGGGTGCTAGTTTTAGAACACAAAACCTTAATAAAGTGGTTTATAACAATTTTTCCCGGTTATTCTAACCATAAATTTTAGCTTTTATATGTATGTGATAGATTGTAATAAACTCAGATACATATTGATAGACACTAATAAATGTCTATTTGAATCTATCACCGATATGAAGTAAAATTTTAGAATATTTGTAAATATTTTCCACAATTTTGCCCTTTAAATCATTCAATAACTTCATTAATATAATGAAATTAAAGGACAAAATTGATCATTTTTTGTATGTTAAAAATTGAACGGTCGATTTTAAAACATTGAAATTAAAACTTCTATCTTTTCATTAGATTATTTTGATAGAGAATATGTTGGATGTGCTAAAGATGTGTCAAACTAGTTCATATATTTCAACGCACTTAGTGGTTTCTTGCTATTTGTTCATAGTTAAAGAAAATCTATACAAACTTTATGTTATACGAAATGAAAGGATAATTTGCTCTATGGTTATTAAAAAAAATGAGATATTAAAATAAACATGTTAGAATTTCAAGCCAAAAAACAATTAAGTAATGTAAATTTAATCTACGTATATACATATTTACTCAATACAATATAATTAAACACAGGAGCTGGAACTCTAGAAAATCTTCCTCACTCTCCCATCCATGCTTGGTGCGGCGATCCCAACCACGATGGTCAGAACATGGGAATCTTCCACTCCGCCGGAAGAGACCCAATTTTCTACGCCCATCACGCCAACGTTGATCGCATGTGGCCAATCTGGAAGTCCATCAACCCAAGTCGCAAAGACATTTCCGACCCCGATTTTCTCAACAGTTCCTTCGTTTTCTACAACGAGAAAGCCGAACCCGTCCGTGTCTACGTTCGTGACTCTCTTGACATGAAAAACCTCGGCTACGTCTACCAGTCCGTGGACATCCCATGGCTCAAAACCCCGCCCAAGCCTCGTAACAAGAAGGTCAAGTCCAAGAAGTCTGTGGCTGCTAGCATTGTTCCATTTGGTGTCGGTGCAGCCTTTGCTGACCCGAAGTCTATACACGTGGAGATACCGAAGAGAGTTGAGTTCCCTGTGACTCTAGATAAGATAGTGAGAACTGAAGTGTTGAGGCCGAAAAAATCAAGGAGTAAGAAGGAGAAGGAGGCTGAAGAGGAGGTTTTGGTGATTGATGGAATCCAGTATGACATGAATACGTTGGTAAAGTTCGATGTTTTTATCAATGACGAGGATGAAAGTGAGATTAGAGCGGATAATACTGAGTTTGCTGGGAGCTTTGTGAATTTGCCTCATAATCTTAGTGGTAACATGAATATGAAGACGAAGACATGCCTGAGGTTGGGGATAACGGAATTACTTGAGGATTTGGACGTCGACGACGAGGAAAGTGTGGTGGTGACTCTTGTGCCCAGACGTCCAGTTGACGGGGACCCCATCGTCATTAGCAACGTCAAGATTGAATACGAAGAATAATATTCCTACGATGATATATCATTATGGTATTAATTTAAGATTAATTATGTCGTGTGTACGTGTGCTTTTTTTAGTTCAAAAGTATGTTTTTGATATGCATTTTTATTTAGTAAAGAGTAAATTTAAATGATGGTCTAAGTAAAAATAAGCAATAATTAGATGCAGTTAGGTTGTACATATATTTTGTCATCCTCACATTTTTATCACACAAAAAAATTTATTAGAAAAAAATTATTTTTTTAAAAAACTAAAAGATGTCACGTGACAATAGTTATTAAACTACTCTTTGGATGTACCAAGATAGTGCATTTAAGGGAGCACTCAAATTTCCATAACAAGCAAAACTTAGGTGCAACAGGTGTTGCAATAGCTTTGCAGCCCAGACATGTGGCCCATTCTTATGGTGTCACATGTTTCCTTCCTTATCTCCTTTTTGTAAAAGAAGAAAAATTACTCTCACACTACAGATTTGAAGAATGAATTTCTATGGAAGTTGTTTGGTTATAATACCAAAAAAAAAAAAAAAAATCAATTTGGACTACAAAAATGGAAGGCTTTAGTCAAAAGCCAAGTAAAAATTCGTAAAATTTGTTGGTGATATAGAGGGAGAGTAGGAAAATGTAACGCTCCGAATTTAGCAGGGGATATGAATGAAACGATATCATAGATGAATAAGAAAGGATCCTGAAGACATAAAAGTAAAGTTAAGAAAGGCTTAAAAGAAATGAAATTTACGAACTATACCAACATGGTGCACTTTGCTTTTCAATGACTCAATCATATGAACTCCAAAGTTAAGTGTGCTTAGCTTGGAATAATCCTATGTTGGATGACTTCCTGTAAATTTTCCAATGACTCATGTGAGTGAGGACAAAACATCCTGAAAAGACCTGTGTTGGTTTGTGGGGACAACTTTCACTTTAATAAGTCTTTAATACAAGTAAAGATGATGTTGCCAGGTCGCAGGGGAAGCAGAGGAATGTCTGGGCAGTTAGTTGTCAAGTTCGAATTTCGACTTCTGGTCCAAATCTTGGGTCTGGGGCATTACAGAAAAAATATAAAATCAAACCAAACAGTAAATGGGTCTAGTAAAAAAAAACTTACAGAAAAAATATAAAATCAAACCAAATAGTAAATGGGTCTAGTAAAAAAAAAACTTAGAGCTTGATAGGAGAAAAGATGAGGGAGATAAGAACGAAGGGAAGCACTACTACAAAAAAACACTATCTTGACGGTTTTAGACTGTCAAGAATCCATATTCTTGACGATTTCAAAATCGTCCTTGAAGCCACCATCAAGAATGTCAAAGTTCATTACAGCTTAAAATCGTCAAGAAAATGAACGTTGACAGTTAAAGATCGTCAAGAATGATACGTAAAAACCGTCAAGAAAAATGATCGTTGACAGTCAAAAAAACATCAAGAATGTTGATATTCATGGCAGTTAAAAACGTCAAACGTCAAGAATGTGCATTAGTGTTTTTATGATTGCATCCAGTTTGATTTTAATTTAGTCTCTATATTCCAAAGGGCTACAATTTTATAGTTGAAATTTACTTACGTCTTATGTTTCAATATGGTATTTCATTATAGTGATTTACACTTTTGACCTGTCCATGTTTTTTACTAAATACTTACTTTGTTTTAATTTTAATGTTGATGTGTTTAGTTAATTTAAAAGAATCAATAATTATAACATTTAGTTTTACTATTTTTCATAAATATTAAAGGTCTCATTTGGTTCATGATTCAAATTTTTCTTTGGAAAACAAAAAATTTTGTGGAAAACAAAAGCAAATTCTTATTTTTTACTGATTCGAAAATATGTTTGGTTCCAATTTACAATTTTGAATTTTGATTCAAAATTCAAAATTAGTGTTTGGTTGTGAATTTGAAAATGCAACAATATATTTCATGTTCACAATTTCTAAAAACAAAAGAATACGAAAAATTTATTGTTTTTGAAAATATATTATTTAAGTATTGGTTTTAAAAATCGTTTTTAAAAACATGTATATCAAACACGTTTTAATTATTTTTTTTATATTTTTTTGTTAGATATTTGACCTAAATTCTCTCATAGATAACAAATGTACCCGATGCAACATCGGAAACATTAACATATGTACCCATACTTGTTTCCCACATGCCTAGTGCATCAAAAAGAGGACAATTAACAATTTCATTCAAGCAATGTGTTTAAACTTTAATATCCACGTGGAACCGACTTGGTGAACTAGGTACGAAATTGTCTATTTTTAATATATTCTAAGTTATTTTTTCTTTTTTGAAAAAACCTATCCTCAGTTTCAGTATATGTATATATGTATATGTATCTATGTATATCTATATGTGTCAATATATATATATACAAATATGTCTGAATGTATATGTATGTGTATGTGTGTGTATATATATGTATGCATGTATATATAACTTCACAATAATGATAATTGTTCATGCGATGTGTCCTTTTTTTAGTTAAACACGTACGAAACTTTTCTTCTCGCTGAAATTGACCTTATGTAACTTTTATATATGTGTGGCTAAATTTTAAAATGGTATAAATTCTTGTAATTATTAATTTAGTGGATACGATTTAAAATTAAAAAATTTTATTTTAAGTTTATAAAATGTTTTACATTGAATTATTTTTTAAAAAGAAACCATTTAAACTTGTTGATAGAGAGTTTTTGTCTCACTAAGTTATTGTTTTTTACACCATATTTCCAGCATGTAAGCATGCTCCCATGTGAACGTTTCTACCAGAAACGACATAAAAGAATTTTTCGAACGAGTGGACCATATTTTCTTTGCATGTGAGTTAGGTTTTGTATTCGTTTTTAAATATAGCAAAACTAGTGTACTGACATTTATGAATATTTGTCAAGTGATAGAGGTCTATGTAAATCTATCAAGATCTATCACTAATATAAAGTAAAATTTACTATATTTATAACATAACTATTTTCAATAATTTTGTTATTTAAAACCGTTTCTCTTTCAAACGTAGTCCAATTGATATAGCTTGTATCCAAATACGTTTACCAAATTATGATGGAAAAGTAAAGTTACTGACTAAATTGAGAAACTTCAAGCACTTTACTCAAGATTTAGTAATGCTAATTTTTAAAGTTTAATTAAGGAGTGGTTGTCAAAATAAAAAGAAAAATGAATTATTTTTATTTATTATTTTTTTTTTTTATAGAAAAATGGATATATGAGATTATGTAGCGTCTAGGTTGCATTGAATTATTGATTGAGGTCGTCTCTCAAACCCTACCTCATTTGTCGTATATGCACAATAACACACATTTATATCATGCTGCAATATGGACTTTTCAATTGTTCTGTTTATTAACATTCAAAATTCAACCTAATCAGTCCTCTTTGGCTTGAATGTTTTTTAGTTGGAGGAGTTCATGCCAATACCTAAAAGATTACTTTTATGTTTTATTTGTTAGAAATGAGAACAAAAACCTCACAATGAATAGGAAAGGAAGAGATTATAGGTATATGAATGAGGACAATTATCTCGAAATGAAGTCTTTTAGAGTGAAAAAAATAAAAAAAAACAAAGTCATAATTATTGCTACAGGTTTGCGACACGGAGCGGCCGGCGTTGTTTCTTAGAGGAGGAAAAAAGAGGCACTACTAATTTTGATTTAGAAGGTGTGACTAAGCACTCAAAATATTCTAAATTTGTATGCATAAATAAGAGATGAAAGTTTTGGAGGTCTTTTGTGTATGAAGAATGTATTAGCACCCCACAACACTCGTTCAAATAACAAAATTTTGTTTATCGTGTTATTAATTTATTAAAGAAAGGCATTTGTAAGAAAAAAAAATGTTTTTTATTTGATTTTAAATGTACTATATTTTATTGATCACCTTTATTACTAATAATTAATAA
This sequence comes from Cucumis cinereus, assembly GCA_037974625.1. Taxonomy (NCBI): domain Eukaryota; kingdom Viridiplantae; phylum Streptophyta; class Magnoliopsida; order Cucurbitales; family Cucurbitaceae; genus Cucumis; species Cucumis cinereus. Next base: position 11,317,488 of record JBBPDJ010000004.1, on the reverse strand, counting down.
TTATGAGTGGCCAATGACAATTAGAAATTGGATTTGAATTTAATTAAAATAGAATTCGTTCCTCCAAAATCCTCAAAACTAGGAAGATACAAACATCTTACCCTCCCATAATGGCGAAAAAGATGGAGACCCGTATCATTTTTGTTTTATTGTAGAGATAAGATGAAAACAAACCTAAGAATTCATGTTGCAAAGGGATAAACGGTGAAAAAAATGAAGAAAACGAGTGATCATTTGCCTAAACCGGTCACCTTGATAAAAACATATGACCTAGAAACGAAGTTGCAGATTTATAATTGCATGACGACAAACGCAGATTCTGCATTTTAGCAATGCAAAGCACCAACAACGTTGTGGTACCCTATTTAGTGATAGTTTCGTAATTCTCTGGTCTTTTGGCATAATTTCTTCCTTAGGACTTCGAATTGGTTCGTTTTAGCTTCATTTTATTCCTAACACTCGATTCTACCTTTTTGATGCTTGAAACCTATAAAATAATCAAACAAACACATAAAATATAGAAACAACCTCGAACTAGGCGGAGTTAGATAACACATTTTAGGTGCTATCAAGAAGACATCACCTATCTCTTATGTTCCCCACTTATCTACCACACAAAAAAGTAATTAGAAAAAATTTATTTTAAAAAAAATATACGACGTGACAACATTTTATTGAACTACACTTAAAATGCACTAAGAAAGGTGCATTCAATGGAGCACCCACGTTTTTACGTAACAAAATTACTTTTATAATAAACCTGTGTAAGGATTTCTGTATGATCAAACCAAAAGCCAGGAAAATTATCATCATTTTCAACATGATCTCTACTACGACGTTTGCTACCGATGGTTGCAACATTTTGGATTGTCTGGAATGAGAGAGGAATAGCCGCACCTTCAAGGATGTCAATAAAAGCTCCATAAATCTCTAAGAAGAGGTTTGCTACCTCATTGGTTGTTGGTCTTACAGATATGGTTTCTTTTCAAAGATTATGATCTGTCTACCATTGTCATTCATCTTACCGCTTCTTACAATAACTAATACTTTCTTGCTTTGAGAATATATCCTTCACCTTTTATTGAATATATTTGATGGGAGATGATGAAGGTACTAAGAAGGCATCCATTAGTAGAATTATTTTGGTGTACCCAATCCCGTATTCGTATCAGTTTCTAAGAAAAATGAGTACTTGTCCATTAATTCATCCATTTTATTTTTGATCTCCACTTCTTTTTCCCCCACCTAATTGCCCCTGCCCATTCAAAGCTCCTCTCTTATTACTAACCATATTTTGTTCTCTACCTTAAAACTGTCTATCGATCTACCATCTATATACACACAGGATGAGGTGGAGCTACAGTAAACCAAGTTGTCCTCTTCATGAGGGATTCAAATTCTCACTTCAAAATTAATAATACCAGCATTATGCTAATTTTATTTTATTTTTAAAATTTGAATGAATGATTGGCTACTGTCTCCATCCTCTAAATACTTCTGTCTTCAAATAATAACAATTACAATTTATTCTTTTAATTGATATTAAATCTAAATGGAAACTAATAAAATCATTTTTTTCATAAAATACAGCTGTCATAAGAAATCATGATTCCTTTTCAACTTACATGGAAGTAACAAAATTTATACTCAAAATTTAATCCGTTAAAATTAAGTTATTAAACTTTTAATTTCTAAGAATTTTTAACCACTAATATTTCTATGATGTAACGACTTTAAAACTTTTATTAACAAATTTAATGAGATTTTTAATATATATTAAATTTACTAAAGATCAAATATGGTTTATAAACTTTCAAGGTACATTAGACTAAATTATTACATACGGGACAAAGTGTTGTAAATTAAGGATTAAATTGATACTTGCATAAAAATTCAAGAATGAACATAATTATTATAGTCTATGTATATAACCTTTTATCGAAGAAAGTAACACTGCAACAAAAATAGATTTTCATGCTCTAGAAAACTGTCAAAAACACATTTCTTCATTATTTTTCAATCCTTGAATCCACGGTCAAGGAAATTGCATCGATCGCACACCAACATCTGCTATTATTGGCTGTTTTCTGACACTTCTCAATGCAATCAACAATAAATATTTATTGAGATTTAGGACCTGTGTCATGGTAACATATTATATGACAATTTATCACGGTCAATAAATGACTTATTAGATGGACTTCTGATTATAATTTAACTCTTAACGAGTGGAAAGTATGGAATTTTGGCAAGTATGTACAGAAGTAATTATATAGCTTTGATCTCTGGTGAAAAGTATCATTACCATTTTAGTTTTAGACTATATTGTTTGATCTAAATTTCCTGATTGATAATTTTTTTATGTTTTCTGAAAGTTTTACAGAATATTGTCAAAAAGAAAAACATGAATTGAAGGGATATGAAAATAGGAGAATATTTTGAAATTATTATATTGAAAATGGAATGGGATTATGGAATTAGATTTGTTTGGATAAAATTTTGTTTATGGTATTAAATTCTCATATTAATGAAGGAGTGGAGTTGTTAGTCTGTTTAGTTAATAACTGCATCAACATCAATTTACATCCTGAACTACAAAAGTTTTATTAATTTAAATCTTGAATATCTAATAATTATATCAATTTAAATCCTGAACTTTGGGAGTGGTATCAATTTGAACTCCAAAATAATAGTTGTATCAATTTAAATCTTAAATTTTTACAAGTGTGTCAATTTAAACCCTGGACTTATATGTTTGTATCAAGTTAAACCCTCCATCATATTTTATTTGGATACACTTATGATCTTTGAGGGTTTAAATTGAAATATTTATGTAAGTTCGGGGTTTAATTTGGTGAAAGTTCAAGGTTTAAATTAACACTTATAAAAGTTCAGGTTTAAACAATTGATACACCCCAAAATTCAGGGTTTAAATTGATACAATTATTAGTTCATGATTTAAATGAATACAACCTCCGTAGTTGAGGGTGTAAATTGATCTTTGCCCTTTTCTTTATATTTAATTTGAATTATTTTTGTAGTTTTCAAATGTAGTAAAATAATTGAAAATATTTAGAAATATAATAAAATATCACTGATAGATGATGATAGAACTATCAATTTGTAAATATTTTAAAAAAATAGATAGAAAATAGGAAAATGTGGAAGAAGAACATAGAGATGTTGAGAATGTAAAAAGAATGTGAGAGATGGTGAGGGTGGAAGAGGGAAAATAAATATAATTTCCAACATATTCTTTTTGTCAAAATACTTTACTTCAAAATTAAAATTAACATACAATAATATTGATCCCAAAACATAAAGTACTATTCTTCTAAATCAATCCTAACATTGCCAATGATGAGATTGTCAAATCCAAACTTAGGGACTAGAGTAACAACTACACTATCATCATCATCTGCATCCAAATCCTCAAGCAATTCACTAATCCCTAACCTAAGACAAGTCTTTTCCCTTTTACTTTTCCCTCCCAAATGTGGTATATTCACAAAACTCCCAGCAAACTCTGTATTATCCGCTCTAATCTCCCTATCATCCTCATCATTAATCAAAACATCAAACTTTACAGCCTTGTTAGTCTCATATTCAATCCCATCAACCACCAACACCTCCTCTTCCTCCTCCTTCTCCTTCTTGCTCCTTGATTTCCTCGGCCGCTTCACTTCGACGCTGATGATCTTGTCAAGTGGCAGGGGGAACGTCACGGGGACTGGCTCGGCGATTGCTGGACGAATGCCACCGAAGGGGAAAATGCTGGCAGTGGTGGCGCGGGGTTTCTTTGACTTTAGGGTTTTACGAGGAGTGGGGCGAGCTTTGAGCCAAGGGATGTCGACGTCTTGGAAGACGTAGCCTAGGGTTTTGGTGTTGAGAGAGTCACGGACGTAGACTCGTACGGCTTCTGCTTTCTCGTTGTAGAAGAGGAAAGAAGCATTGAGATAGTCGGGGTTTTGAATGTCTTTTCGTTTCCCGCCTAAGGTTTTCCAAATGGACCAAATGCGGTCGACGTTGGAGTGATGGGCGTAGAAGATTGGGTCTCTTGCGGCAGAGTAGAAGTTTCCCATGTTCTCGCCGTTGGGCTGCTCGTTGTCGCCGCACCACCGGTGAACCGGACCGTGTGGAATGTTTTCTATAACTCCGGCTCCTGCTTAATACAACATATTGATCCTATTTAATTATTGCGGTACTATAAAGCAGTTTGAATTTCTATTGGAGAGGATAAACACCATAATGTTTGCTCAATTAACAAGATCAGTCCTCCATAAACTTATTGAGTTATGTTCTATACACTAAGACTGCAACAAAAAAAGTTGAAAAATCAAATTCATCCAAGCTGTTCTACTAAGTTTAGTTTAATTTCGAAGTTTATAGGAAATTTAATTGCTTAAAATAAATAAAGAAAAAAGAAAAACTTTCAAGAAAAATTTTAAATACTAAAATGTTAGACTTCGTTTTATAGAAATAATTGTTTGAAAATGAATTCTTAGGAGATTATATAGCGTCTTTCAACAAACGTTCATTATATTTTGTTTGAATTCTTCTTTCTTCTCTAAAGTTCTTTTTTCTCGTATCTATCCTACTCGAAATAAAAAAAGTACAACAGAAAGGAGTATATTTATGTCATCACCATGTGAGGTTGTATCATATCTGAAATGCTTTCTGATCTCATCTCTACCGCACAAAAATTAAAAATTTTAAAAAATATTTAATGATTTTATTGTTATGTGGTGGCGAAACGAGAAATATATAAGATGGGTCATCCAGTTTTTTCAAAATTTAAAAAGTAAAAGAGAGGGTAGAAAATTTATTTTTTAAGAAAAGATGTTAGTTTTCAAATGTCAAAGACTATTTAGGTGAATAACACAACCTACATTTTCAACTTTGAAATAATTATTTCACTTTTAGTATTTGAAAATTAACCTTATCAAATAGATTCATAAGTTTTTTCAATTTTCTATTTTATTTTTCACTTTTCTAATCATATTTTAAAAATAAAAGCCATATTTAAATATACCTATATATATTGTCAAACAAATATATTTGTTCTTACAATTTAACTGAAGTTTTAAGTCTTCCTTTGAAATAAAGAAAAATCATATACTTCCAATTCAAAAGAAAATCAATATAAATTTTCAATAAAAAAAGAAATAAAATCCAACCACAAATAAATGTTTAGAAGCTTGAATTTGGACCGAAATAAATATTTAAAAATTTTAAAAAAACAAATATAAAACATAAAAGAAATGAAAGAAACTAAATGGATATTCCAAATAAAATTCTTAAAAAGGTGTGGTCAGAAATTCCCTAACCTGGCGACGGACTGCCGCCGGCTCGATATGGTTCACCAAAAAACAGCAACGGCGTACGGCTAGCGGACACAACCTGCCGATACATAACCCCAAGATTACTCTTTATTTGAGCATTTTCATCTCCTTGATCTGTATCATTAAAATCCAAATCCACCAACGCCGGCGGCACGTGACTGTCGTTGCGCAATTCATCATAAAGCGGCGAGTTCTTATCGCCGTAAATTGCCGGCAATCTCATTCCTGCCGGAGCATCATAATTCCAAAACGGCAAAGCGAAATTAGGATCGCCAATCAACTCTCCCAATATCCTCTCATGAAAATAAAGATAATAACGATGAAACGGAAAAAACAGCCACGAATTATGAACTTGAAGCTCAACCGGAAACCCCAATTGATCGTACCCGCCATTACAATAAGCACAGTGAATATTCGCTTGTTGTGTAAAGCTTCTTGGGTCATTTTCCGGTAGGCTTTTCATTATCTCAACGGCTCTTTTATATTTTTCTATGTAGTTTTTGTCAGCTAAATGGGCTGCGGGCCGAACCCGAAGTTTGCGAGGTGGGGTTGGTCGAAAGTCTTTTATTTGGACGGTGGGTGGTGGGCAGCAATCAGTGGGCTTGGCACCGTCGGGCAAGTCGGCAGGGCCACACGTGTTGGGTGGCGGGGTTAGTACTGGATTAGCGAAGGCGGAGGGATATTGGGAGAGAGTTGAAGCTCCGTAGACAGTGCTAAGCCCAAGAAGAAGGTTTCTCCGATCGAACTTGTCCGGAGAATTGCCATTGTTGGTGGATCTGCAGGAAACTTTAGTTCTTGGAGGGATAATGAATGTTTGAGATTTTTTGTTAGTGCGGAGAAGTGGGAAGGGAAAAGTGGTGGTGGTGGTGGCGGTGGCAGCAGAGGAAAGTGGTGGTGAAGATGGAGGAGAAAAAGAAGCCATATCAGCTTTTGATTATTGGATAGAAGCCTTCATTTGATATTTATGGCAGATTATGGAGATTTGAACACAGACTTTTCAATCTTTAGAATACGATCATGCAAGTTGAGTTGGCATCAAAAATATTATTGAAATGCTTAGAATTCATTACGTGGGGCTACAAACTACTAGTACTTTGGAGTTTTGTTATTTAATTTGAACGCTCTTTAATTTTCATAATTGAGGACATGTAGTTGTTACATTTCTTTCCCTAAAGTATAAAAAAGTACAATATATAAACTCTCTAACTTATGGCATTGTATCATGAAACATTGTTTCTAATAATATTTGTTATCCTCTGCCTGTGGAAATAACTAACACATGTGTCGAACCTAACATTCTTTGTATCCCTTAACTGTTGATTTTGTAACAAATATTTTATTTTCTTTCTTTCTTTTTTTTTTTATAACGATAGAGGTCAAACTTTCAACTTCTAGAAAATTCAAAAGGGTGGTGGGGCGGCAAAAATATCTTAGGACTAGACTTGTAGACTTTTTCATTTTGGCACACATCGAGTTGAGGATAAGTTATATGTGCCTGATAAAATATGACAAATTTGTACATTTTGTTTCACGTGATATTTATGGAAAAATTATGTAACGACTATAAAATATGGATATCAATATTTAAATTTTAGAATATGGCATTAAATTATTGTTGTAATTTTTTAAAAATTTAAAAATTATTTAAATAAAAAATTATGTTGTCTTTACTCTCATATTTAGTTATAAATTTTGTTACTAGTGTATATTTTTTCTATTGAAATTTATAGAGATGATAAATTTTGTGTTTAATTGATATATATTTATAAAAGATATCAAATTAAAGATATTGATTCATCGATAAAAGACGAGTGCAATTAACTCAAATTTTGTTTATATATATATATAACAAAATTTGTTTTAATTCATGGATAAAAGACAAGTGCAATTAATTTAGTTAAATTAAATTTTGTTTGAACTAAAATTTGTGTGGTGATGAGAAACTTAAATGTTAAATGCGTTCAACTTTGTTAAAAAGAATGAAATATAAATTGAATATGTTTTTTTTTATTAAATTTTAACTTCTCAATAATTGACATTTAAGTTATAAAGTAAAGAAAGTGACTCGAAAAAAATTGATAAATAAAATTTAAATATATATAATGTAATTGAAGGTAAAGTTATGAACTAAAATTTATAAAGGAAGTCAGCATTATTTGATATCTATTGCGTTCAAACAGGCTGGTTGAGCCACCAACTTCATGTGTGAGAAATGGACTAATAGCTCAAAATTTTATGTTTAGGGTTTCGGTTTAGTTGGTGTTTTCAATTATTGTTACCTACAATTAATTGTATTGGTTTTTAGAATTTCTCAATGTTACTATGTTTTACGATCTTTTTTTTTTTTCTTTGGACTAATAGCTCTTTATTCATCTACATTATTAGTTTTTTGGGTTTTCTTTCATATTTTCTCTGTAATCAATCGAAAATGATGCAGGTCTCTATCTTTTCCACCATTATGGGAAGGTAAGATCTTTGTTTTTTTTAGTTTTGAGGATTTTGGAGGAACCCATATTTTTTGGAGTATTTTGATAGTATGATTGATATTTCATTGTCTATAGATTTTACTCTTGATTTATTGATTCCTACGACTTACATTTTCTTGCTATTGATTGACAACTAATGCTTGATTGTGCAATTTCATGTTTTAGATTAAAGTATAATAGTTGATATATAATTGTATGTTAATCTCCAAGAGGCAATAGGTTAGATAGTCTTGTGATTTGCAGTCGACAACAAAGAGCATTATTCTATTTCTCTAGGAAAAACCATATTAAATTTCTAATGAGGCTTTTCCTATTAGAAATTTATCCTAGTGTAATCCCTAAAGCGTAATGCGGTTTGTTAACTTGATTAGGATGCTTCTCATCTAATTAAATTGGCTAATTTGATATTTAGGACCATTGATTAGCTTTTCTAATCAATTGGACTAGACATAGGTAAGAAGTTAAAAGTCATGCTTTGATAATTCAATGATCAAAATTATATTAGGTGATTCCATTCTTCTAAGCTAGAATATTTTAATTCATTTGAATCTTAAACCACACCAACTCTCCCTCATTTATCACTTTAACTAAATAATTAACGTTGAGAAATTGATCTTTGTGCTTCCCTGCGGATCGATTTGATCTTGCTACTTGTACTACTTAGTAGTGTAGTTAGTATTGATAGGTATAATATAAATTTTATTTGATTGGTCATTTACAAGCGACAGTAAAAGGCTACATCAGTTGTTTTCAAATGTACCATAAAATGAACCAAAATATTTACAAATATAGCAAATTAATTTTACTTTTGATAAGTTGCGGTAGACTACAATTTGTATATGTTTTCAATAATTCTGTCATTTAAAACAATTTTCCTTAAAGTTTGGATGCTAGAGAATTTAAAACTTGAAATCAAAATTTAAATTAAAAACAACTTTTGCATAATATCTCTCTATTTATCGACTTTATCCTTTTTTAAAAAGGAGTACTAGAGGATGAGGAATCAACGGCCGCATGTCGATATCTCAACTACGTTGACTGCATTCATTGAATTGATTTTAAAATGGTTAAAATAACTTTTTGACGTTTTCAAAATTACCTGAAATATGCTATTAACCATTTAAAATCAATTTTAATAGTATGAAAAGTATATTTAAATGTGTAAGATTAAAGTATATTAAGTCAACTTTGAGGGATTATACTAACCTATTTAAAACTTATTTTAAACAAGACAAAAATGATTTTAACCATTTCAAAATAACCACAAGATACAAACTACGTATATCTCTCACGTTTTGCTCAATTATGTAAACAAATTCTCTCTTTCCTTCCATTCTTTCTTTCTTCAACATTTTTTCCTGAAAAAAATCATTCTCCCACCCTTAAAAACTAATAATTAATGGACAAAAAAAAAATGAAAATCCCCACATCCAACAAAACTAAAGTGAGCGTATAACTGAGTACTAGCATTACTATTCCTAAAGATCGGAGGTTCAATTCTTCCCCCAATCAAATCACTGTTGTTTTCTCCTTTTCTTAAAAAAAAAAAGTTATTTGTTAGATTAAAAAAAATCTATGTAAAAAGTTCTCATATGAATTCAATACCAAACGTCCTAATTTGAATTGGATATTAAATAGAGAGAATTTGTGAATTTGAGAAATAAAATTATACATGCAATTAAAGTACATAACATTTTCTAAAAAAACAGATCTTTAATGTCCATTCAAATAAATATTTTAATTAGGCTACAATGTCAGGTTAGAACTGACATTGTAGATTCTAATTTATTTTTCCCTTTTACAAAAGTATCCACTCTGTTTCATTTCTCTCCTTTCTCACTTCTCCTCCAAATCCTCTTGTCTCTCCCTTCACCCCCCATTGTGTTCACCGTTGGTCAATTGATCATGGGAGAGAGAGAGTCGGGATTCAGCTCATCATCATGCAGGCCAATCTCATAGTCGTGTAGCTCTCGGAATCGATCTTCGATTGCAGTTTACAATCGATATTATACCTCTATTATATCAGTTTTCCACCAACATTGAAACCTAAATTTCTTGTAGCGATTGTTGTTCCGTAGAAGATGTGGATTGCCTCCCAATTCTCTAACCTTCACACTAATTAATTATTAGGTCAAACTTAGTTGATATATATATATATATATATAGTGTTAGGGTTGGACTTTTCTCTCTAAGATGGTGGAAATTTTTTGGATACACCTTGGCACTTCAGTTACCGACAGAAACGTAATTGTCGACATTCACAAATCTTGAAGCTCAACATTCAACTTTGGAAAGCTCCTCCACACAAAGGAAGTTGAGAAATTAAAATTGTCCAATTATTCAATCTAGTACACTTCTATAATAATTGTATTTACAATTATTAACAAAAAAAATTTAATATATCTCCCACATATTAAATTCTGTAAGTTATTAACAATTAAACAAAAACTAAATTAGCATATACACCTGTTTAATCTTTTTAAGGTCGAAATTCCAAGGCTTCTACAAACTTTTTCTTCACTTCAACATAAACTCAAATCCTTAGGAAACTCTTCAAATAAATTTTGGCTAAAAGATTGGGAGAGATTAGGATAATTGTAGGGAAAGTTGTCAAATTGCAGAATAGAGGTGTTCAAGATCAATCTCATAAATCAAACATTTTTTAAGGAATCCGATATCAAGGAATTAGTGGACCGCACCCAAATATCTCAACTTGGTTGACACATTCTTAGCGCAATTGTCATGCTCCGGTCCAAAAGGATACCATTAATAAATAATGCATAAGGTCAAAGAGTACAAGATTAATCAGTCATACAAAAGGATATGGTAGAGAGAGTCATCCCATAGAGAGCTATACCAAATTTGAGAGGTCAATTTTAATATTTATATAAATTTGAATACTTAATTTTTATAATTAAAAATTTAAGAGTATAATTGTAACTATCATAATTATTATTGTGGTATAAAGGAGAAAAAAAATTGAAAATGAGATAGAAGAAAAATACCAGTATTGCATTCACTTTATTTTTAAAAAGATTTTGAAGTGACATATATAATAAATAAAGTAAGGAAAATTTGCTGAAGACAAGAGACTTTTGATGCAGTGGTAATGCAGATATATATTAATTTTTAAAGTGACATAAAATAAAGAGCAATACTTAGGTGCTTGCTGGGTTTAGGGGTGGAAACGGTTCGGTTTTTGTTGTTTGAGGGTCAAACTGAACCGAACCGAATTGTTTTAAAAAAATAGTATACCAAACCAAACTCCACCGTTTGTGCGTTCGGATCAAACCGAACCGAACCGTTCTAAAATCGGTTCGGTTCGGTTTCACCAATCGGTTTCTTTCGCCTTAGAGTTCTTCACCCCTGTTACACAACATAGAGTTCTATATTTAAATATAAAACAATAACATAGAGTTCTTCCACGCCTACATAGACAATTCAAATACACATTACACAACACAAATTTCATTACTCATTGTGTTGTAATTGTACCTATAAAACAATAAAATGGAAACACAGTTTCAATAAATAGTTTCAACTTTCAAGTCATACCAAAACCTAAACTTTATTTTTCCATAAAGAAAAATAAATCTTATATATAAATCTTATATTTAAATCTTATATATAAATCACAAGTCATACCAAGACGCGTCTGGGTCTGGCGTCGGCAGGTGGGATTTCGAGAGGGAGGCAGTCGGCAGGTGGGATTTCGAGAGGGGAGGCAGCGGCAGTCGGCGACTCTCCTGAGGAAGGAGCGTCTGGGTCTGGCAGCACTGCGGCAGGTGGGATTTCGAATTTTCGGGAGGGGGAGGAGACTGGAGTGTGGCTGCTGCGACAAAATTCTAAATAATATAATGTGTATATATATATATATATATATATACATATTTATTTATATATATATATATATATATACACATATTTATTTATATATATACATACATATATATATATATACACACACACATATATATATATATAATATAATAAAAATATAAATTTTTTAACTAAATCGGTTCGGTTCGGTTTGAAAGCGGTTTTTTGAAATAAAAACCGCAACCGAACCAAATAAAATCGGTTTTGTAAATTTCAAACCGCATCGAACCGAATTTTTCGGTTTTGAAATCGGTTTGGTTCGGTTCGGTTCGGTTTTGAAGTTCGGTTCGGTTTCATCGGTTTTAATGTCCACCCTTAGCTGGACTATCTCCATCTTTTGCAGCCCAGCCACATGTCACAAGTTTATTGGTTATAAGGTAGGTTTAAGTTTATTGGTTATAAGGTAGGTTTATTTATGGAAATAAAAAATAATAATAAATATAGTTAAATTTCCTTTTCCAAGGTTTTTCTTTTTTTTTTTCTTCACCTATTCGCATTCTCTCTTATTAAGTTGTCGTTTCTCCTTTTTTTTTCTTAAATCAATTTTTTTTGCCATGCTTCTTCCTTGTTCTAAAACACATAACTTTTTCATTTGTACTTCCTTTTATTTAATTTTTTTCCTATATATTTAATACAATTAAGAATTTATTTGAAAAACTGAAATGTAATTAAGATTACAATAAGCTAAACTCTGAATTTCAATATATATTTTTTTCAAAGAAACTCTTAAAATTAATATAAAAAACAATTCTTTTGAATATTCACAAATTAGACAAAAGAAATTGGAAGGTGCACCGAGACATCTCAACCAACTGTGTCTCCATCACATCAGCATATAAAGAGGGGTTGGTTAAAAGGGAGTCACTTGAGAATATTCTTTCTTCAAATGGATAAAAACAAAACATTTAATATGCCTATTGTTTCTTCTTTATCATTTCGCATTTTTTGTTCCTTTGTTTATTTCAAAGTTTTAATGGTTAATCTTAATAAACTCTTCAATTAGATGTTTCAAATATACCCTTATGTCATAATTTTCTTCAAAAACAAAATATAAAATATTGTGAGGTGATGGGTATGAGTTGTAAAAATAGTGGTACACATTGTCATATGTAGTCTTAATTAATGCCCATAAATTTTAGAGTATGGTTTTAATTATACTACTATGGGTTTTCATACCTGACTTTCGTTTTACAACATTCACTACCATTATGTCACATTTCATATTCTATCAATGATAGATATTGATAAACCACCATTGTGTATCATTGTTAAAATCTTAAAATTTACTATATTTTATAAATATTTTCAATAGCTTTACCAGTTACAATGACTTTTCTAAAATAAAGTTGTTTGGAATAATTATTGAACAAAACAAGGACTTACAAAAAGTCTTGTAAAAACACAGATATCCCAAATTATTACATACACAAAAACACATTCAAATAAACGAAGATTTTAATAAATTAAACCCTAATTATTATCAATAACCCCATCCCCAAAGAGTTAAATTTACTTATCAAATACGATCTTCATCCCATCAATGGAGAACAACCCAGCTCCAATCCTAGGAACGATAGTGACGATGATACTGTCATCATTATCAGCTTCCAAATCCTCAAGCACTTCCGTTATTCCCACCCTCAGCCCCGTCTTCACCTTCTCCTTGTGCCCGTGCTTATGTGGTACATTCACAAAACTGCCCGCAAATTCAGTATTATCCGGTTTAATTTCCCTGTCATCTTCATCATTGATAAAAACATCAAATTTTATGCCATCGTTAGGATCAAATCCAATTCCGTAAACTACCAAAACCTCCTCTTCCTCCTCTTTCTCTTTCTTGCTTCTCAATTTCTTTGGCCTCTTCACTTCCACGCTCACTGGCAACTTCACGGTTATCGGAAACTTGACGTTCGCCGGTTTGACACGGCTGGAGGATGGGCCAGCGGCAAGGGCATGGGGAATGCCAAAGGCAACCGTTGTTTTCTGGGCTCGGCGAGGGGTGGGGCGGGTTTGGAGCCATGGGAGGTCGACGGGTTGGTAGATGTAGCCGAGGGATTTGGAGTCGAGGCAGTCACGGACTCGGACTCGGACGGGTTGCGCTTTCTCATTGTAGAAAATGAAAGAGGCGTTGAGCCATTCGGGGTTTTGAAGGTCCTGTCGTCGGCCACCTAGGGTTTTCCAGACGGACCAGAGGCGATCAATGTTGGAGTGATGGGCGAAGAAAATGGGGTCTCTGGCAGCGGAGTAGAAGTTTCCCATGTTTTCGAAGTTGGGTTGGTCGTTGTCGCCGCACCATACGTGAACAGGTCCGTGTGGAATGTTCTCTACCGAACCACCTCCTGTTGTGTTTTTGTGTTACGTAAATAGTAAGTTAATTCATCATCTACTTCCAAATGAAATGGAGAATAAAGAGCTCTCCCAGCCCGTTGGTTGCCAACCCTAATTTCAATCCGTTCAACAATATATATAAAATCTGGACTCCAAAATTTAATGGTTTAGCCAAGATTATAAGAGTATATGGTTTAATCAGTTAAAAGTATCTCAAGTTGGCAATTAGAGTATTTTTCTAAAATTTTATCCATTACGAATTACTTGTTAACGTTGTATTTCCTTTTCTCTTTCCCTCTCCAATACTTTGTTAAGTAACAATTCTTTTAGGTTTTCTTCGACCATTTGTTTTTTCTTTTTATCTTTGAAATTAAACTTATAAACGTAAGAATTTAGAGAATTATTAGCAAAATTGTTATAAATATTTATAAAATATATAAAAAAAAATGTTTTCATATCTCATATATAAACATTTGAAAATTCTAAACTAATTTCCAAAAACAAAAACAAGCTTTTGAAACATTTTCAAATTTTGGTTTTAAATTTGAAAGCACTCTTCATATGATATTTATAAGCTTAATTTTAAAAACTATTGTTACTAAATCAGATTCTAAAAAAAATCAAAACACAGTTTTAAAGCACAGTATCTTTTAGAAGATGGTGAAGGTGCTAAGAAAGTGTCCACCTAGCTTCAAGTGCACCCCTGACTCATCATATCATTTTCTAAAACAGAAAAAATCTAAAGCACAATAAAATATATATATATATATATGTATACCTGGTGAAGGCTCATCTCCCGCTACATAAGAACTACCAAAAAACAAAGAAGGCGTACGACTATTAGAAACCATCTGCCGATACATAATACTAAGATTACTCCTTATTTGTGCATCATCACCAATATTAGGATCAACTCCCCCAAAATCCAAATCCACCAATCTCGGCGACAAATGATTTTCGTTTCGTAATTCATCATAAAGCGAAGATTTCTCTTCTGCATACATTCCAGGCATTTTCATTCCACCAGGAGCATCGTAATTCCAAAACGGTAAAGCAAAACTTGAATCTCCAATCAACTCTCCCAATATCTTCTCGTGAAAGTAAAGATAAAATCTATGGAACGGAAAAAACAGCCATGAATTATGAACTTGCACCTCCACCGGAAACCCTACTTGGTCGTACGCCCCATTACAATAAGCACAATGAACGTTTGCTTGTTGTGTGAAGCTACGTGGGTCATCTTCGGGAAGTGCTTTCATTAATTCAACGGCTCTTTTGTATTTTTCTATGTAGTTTTGATCGGCTAAATGAGCAGCTGGTCGGACACGTAATTTTGCGGGTGGTGGCGGTTGAAAGTCGAGGATTGTGGTGGCGGGTGGCGGGCAGCAGTTGGTTGGGTCGGCGCCAGGTGGCAGGTCTGGTGGGCCACATTTACTGATATTGGGGGTTTGGATCGGAGCGGCGAGGGCAAAATAGGATTTTTGGGAGAGAGTGGAAGAGCCGTAGAGACCGGTGAGGCCGATGAGAATGTCTCTTCTATCGATTTTGGGGTTGGGGGTGTTTTGGTCATTGCCGTTGGTGACGTTACATGAGATTCGTGGAGTAATGGGGAGGGTTTTTGTTTTGCGGAGAAATGGGGTTAGGGTTAGAGATAGAGATGGTGGATGGGATAGAGAAGCCATGGATTGATGTTGTTTGAATCAAAAATGCTTTTGGTTTATTTCTAATGTCATTACTTTGTGTTATATTTATAGTTGGAATAAGAAAAGTGATTGATCTTAATTTGAAATAAAATGTTGTATGTCAAAGTTTGATGTTTTCTTTTCTGTACGAATTACCTATAACTTTTTGAAAAAAATGAAAATATTTTTCTTGCTTTAAAGCAAGTAGGATTTAGTTAGTATTGGTTTGGAAAAAATTGAAGCTCAAAATAATTTCAAAGGTTTAAATCGATCACAGTCGGTTCAGTGATAGTTTGGCATTTTACCTCGTTGTAA
Organism: Cucumis cinereus; assembly: GCA_037974625.1. Taxonomy (NCBI): domain Eukaryota; kingdom Viridiplantae; phylum Streptophyta; class Magnoliopsida; order Cucurbitales; family Cucurbitaceae; genus Cucumis; species Cucumis cinereus. The sequence goes on along the minus strand of JBBPDJ010000004.1, from coordinate 11,301,456 downwards.
CTTATACTCCTTTTAGATCCTTGTCTTGTTATCTTTTCCTTATATTCGGTTATATAGAGAAGGGAGCATTGTGGTTGCCAATAATTTTGGACAGAGAAGGGATCTAAAGAAAGAAAATAGAACACGATTTATAAAACCTTATTTAAAAGTTTAATTTTAAAAAAAAAAAAATGTTTTAACCCAATTTTGTAGGTTAATCTATTAAATTTGATCTTATATTTTTTTTTCCTTTTATTCTTTTAGATAAAAATATAAAAATAAAAGAAAGAATTAAGAGTCGTGGGGTTGGACTTTTCTTCAACTTATCTACTTGAACACTCAACTTTGGAAGAAATGTCTCTTATAGAATTGGGACTTTTTTTTTCTTTCTCCAACGTGTGCAAAGAAAAGGTTGGAAAAGATTAATTATTACTTATTAATAAGTCTTCTTGTACGAATATATAATAATTACGTAGTCATTTAGTTATGTATCATACTAAATGAGAGAGTCGAGTTGGTGCCCTCTAAAATAGTTTAATATAAGAGAACTAGATTCAAAGTATTAATATATATGATAATATTTTTTAAAAATTGTAAATATAGCAAAACCTATCAAACTCTATCAGCGATAAAAGTCCATCACTAATAGAATTTGATATATTTTCTGTTTTTTTTAAATATTGTTATACACTTAATTTTTATTCCTAAAATTGTTATCAATTCTAATTACCCCTAATTATAACTAACATGTATTTATTATACAGATAGTAGTGTATCACGATTCATCGTAAATAGATATTTGGCTATATTTTGTAAATATTTTGATTCATTTTGCGATATTTTACTTAGCCCTACTTATTAAACTTTTTTTTTTTAATTGAAAGTTTGATGTTCTATTTTAAAATTATTGTACTAAAAATATTAAAGATGGAGGGAGAAAAAAAAAAAAAGAGAAACTAGATATTATAGATCATTTAAATTTCTAAACTTAGAAAGAAGTTCTTGAAGATTGTGATTTTGGCAAAGGAAGTTAGAAAAAGAGTTCAATAAGTCATGTAGGTATAATAATGACCTAGTGAATTTACTTGAACAAGTTGGTATACATTATTAACAAAATATTAACTCATCGAAGAAGAAGATCGTGATAGACTTGTAGACTCGTATTTTTAGCAATTTTGGCATTTAAAACAACTTCCCTACATTTTACACTACATTTACAAGAACATCACTATAAGTTCTCCCAATGTTGGCTTTAAAAAATCTTGTTGATTTACTTTTTGTGCTATATAACATGTGTGTGTTTAAAATACATTTTCAAGTGTTTAATTTAAAAAAATAAATTGAGTGTTGTAAACTCGAACAACTATCAGTTAAATTCTTTCTCGTTTACATCTTTTATGCACATGTACGCTTTCTAGGACCATATAACTTTCCATTGAAAGTATTGTAAGATCCAATGAAAAACAATTTTGAAGTAGAAACGTACGTCAAATTCACTCCCTCTAATATCGAGACGACTTTCTTCACAGAGAAAAAAGATTCTTTCATTTAGATTTACATAACCTAACCCGACAAAATATTGACAATAATCTTATAATTTTTAAAATTTTAACCTTGTTTTTAGTACAATAATTATTGGAATAAAATTGAATTGAGGTTCGTTTTGTTCTAAAATTTTTGACAATATAGAATTCTTTTTTTGTTCTCTTGGGGAGATTCGAATGATACATAAGAAGTTTAACCTGACCCCTACAAGGATGACATGTGCATGACATACACAAATCCAAAAATTGTTCAATTTTTTTTTTTTCAGAAAAAAACCAATAGAACGATTTTTTTTCTTAATTCTTATTTCAACTTTGATTACCATCGATCCCTTAAATTAAGTCTTATGTCATTAGGAATATTCAAAGAATAAGCACCCTTTAGGGTTTTAGTAGGTATTATTATACTTTAAAGTTTTTTCAAATATAGGAAAAAAAACAAACTATTTACACTTCATAAAAAAAAACTACTAAAAGACAAAAATTAATTACACTTGATTTTCAAGTGTAAATATTTTGTAATTTTTTTCTATTTTTGATAATTTTCTGATATATTATTATTATTATTATTATTATTATTATTATTATTATTATTATTATTATTATTATTATTATTGATAAAATTTTGGTGAATATCATTGGCTATAGGAGTAATTGACTTTGCCCACATCTTTTTCCCAGCCAGGACAATGGTTGGTGGTGGAAGAAAAATAATAATAATAAAGTCGGTATCTAAGGAAATTAAACGTTTAAATTGTATTAGGATTGTCTCTAAATTTTTAGATTTGTATTATTATTATTATTATCATCTATTATTATTATTATTATTATTATTTTGGAAAAATACCTTTTTAGTATATAGATTTTGAGTCTACTTTCTTTTTAGTCCTTAGGTTTCAAAATGTTACACATTTAGTTCTTAAGTTTTAATTCTCGTTTCAATTTAGTCTCTAAGTATCGAAATGTTTTTTACCCTTAAGATTTGAGTTTTGTTTCAATTTTGTCCTTACAATTCAATATTTTACATTTTGGGTTTTTTATTAAATACTCACTTACAAAGATCAATGTCAATGTTTATTAATTAATTTAAAGTAATTGTGAAGTAAAATTTTAAATTTAATTTCAAAAGTGATAAAAAAAATTGAATTTTAATTAGTTATAATTGCTTTAATTATTTTAAATTTATTAACATACATTTGAAGACGAAAAATAAATATTTAGTGGATATTTGAGGTTTAAAATGTAAATATTGAAATCTAGGAACCAAATTGAAACAAAATTCGAATGTCAATGTTAAAATTATAACATTTTGAAACCTAGGGACTAGATCGAAATTAAAACTTAGGAATTAAATATGTAACATTTTGAAACCTAGTGACTAAATAGAAACTAGACCTAGAATTCAAGGACCAAAAACATATATTTTTCCTATTATTTTTTAAAATTTTGATTTGTATTAATAATATGTCTTTAAACTTTAAAAAGTTGAAAAATTATTTTACATAACAAAATTTCTAAAAATAATTATAAATATAGTAAAATATCACAATCTATTTCTGATAAACCAAAATAGACTACATATGGTAGTTTATCTTGGTCTATTGTAGTTCATCATAGATAAATTGTGTGATATTTTGCTATATTTTATAAAATTGTGGTCCATTTTACTATATTTAAAAAATAGCCCTAAAAAATATGACTGATAGGTATATAAAATTATATTTGATATATGGATTTTTTTAATTCATTTTCTAAGGATTTATTTTCTAAGAGTTAAGCTAATGGATGAAGTTTATTAAATTTAATTTTATATCATTTAACACCTTTTCGATATTGAGTTTTTAACTAAGAAATATGAAAACAGTAGAAAAATAACAATTGTAGAAAAACAATAAAAGTTAAATATAATTTTATGATGAGGGTGTTGCAGATATGTTAACCTAGTTGAGATATTCTGGTGTATCGATTGATCCTTTGCTCCTTTGTGTCTTGTTAAAAAAACAATACTAGAAAGATAGTTAGGAAACAAAATCTACTTTGTAAACAAAATTAGAAATCGAGTCTAAACTTCAATATTGTATCTAATAGATCACAAAGATTGAATATATTTTGATTTTTTTTTGTCTAAACGTGACATTAAATTTTTAATAATGTTATGTCTAATTCATCATTATTATAGTTGTTACAAAAAATTGTTCCTTTCGTTTTCGTTGGCATTTCGAGTGTTCATAGATTGACAAATAAAGAATATAGAAAAATATAAAAAAAAAAAAAATCAACATACAGATTTATGTGGTTCACTAGTAATATGTTAATTACATCCATAATAGACAAAGTGAGAACAATCGTATTATTGACAATGTTATAGAATACAAAATTTTGATGTCTCTATCGAGTTGGAGAGTTTATGGTTTATGACACCTAATTGAGATGTCTTGTTGCACTTACTGAAGACCCTAACTCCGTATCTTTTCTTCGAAAGGTTCAGATAGTTTACATAGTGTACTTTCTCTAGACGCTAAGGTTATAATTGTAAATACATTGTAAATAATTAAAAATGTCAAGTACGAATTCTAGTTTAATTATATTTTACCTACAATTCTATTTTATATTTTTTTGAAATCTATATGTTTTTCTAATGTGAGATTCTCAACCTATCTCCTACGTGAGATTCATAAAAGAAGTTTCATCTCAAGACTAATTAATAAACAAGAGGAGTAACTATAAGATCATATAAAGATTAAAACATCTCTCTATAGTGCTTCTTTGAGTTCACCAATTTTTTATCGAATCCTCTTTTTTACTGGATATTCGTTTAGGTTTCACGAGCTTTGACATATGATGAAGTTTCATCTCAAACTAAATTGGTAGAGAAAAAAAGTAAACCATGTATGTGATAAAAGATCAATTTTTTCATCTTTTCTGTTATTGCCTTTTTTGTTGGCTTGTAAATTTTCTTTACTAGCTTGTTGGTTTTTTTGGCCTTGGCATCTTTTTAGTATCTTGGTCTTTTTCTTGGCATCCTTGTGATTCTTGTCTTTTGTGGTTTCTCTGTTGATCGGTTGATGGATTATTTCCTTCGTGGTGTTGCCCCAACCTCTGATTTTAACCTAGTCGCTGTTGTGTTTCGCATATACTTTTGGAAGCTTGTTTTTACTCTGGTGTTCGACTATCTTAAATCATTGATTGGAAAAGAAACGATTTCAAAGAGAAGGAGGAGTAGTTGGTCGAAGGGGAGCGTAGACCATCAAGATCATAAAGTTGTTAGCACTATGTTTAGGGGGAGCTAAACATTATATTGATGATCTTGAACCAAACATTTTCTGATTTATGGAGAGCTCAAATCATCTGGTTTGTTTGATTGTCAGATTGTTTATCGATTGTTCATATTGACACTATGTAAATATTTTAAATCCCAGTGAAACTTCTTTTTCTCCATGAGCATATAGCCTTCTAGATGTAGGTGAAGTTACACCAAACTGAGTTAATAATTCGTGTGTTCAGTTCTCTCCTTTTCGAACTTTTTGCTTCCTCTGTATGTTGGATATTGTATTTATAACTTATTGTTTGATATCTGGAATCTTTCATTCCGATCTCTTTCATTATTTCATTTTCTATGAGGATTAAATCAAATTAAAAAGATAAAAAGAAAAAGTCATCTATACTAAAACAGTCTGATTCTGGAAACTGACAAATATGTTCACTTCATTAGCTAGAAGTAATGACTTTGCCCACATCTTCATTTTTCAGCCACGACAATGACTTGAAGTGGACAAATAAAATGTCGGTATCTACCAAAAATATTTGGATTTCACTTAGATACCCATAATGATAAATATAATTCCATAAAACCCTAAAAAAAAAAAAAAGTTTATTATCTACTTAACAAGAGTAATACCTCTTAAATATCAATAGATAAATCTTCTACTTTGAATGTTTTGGTTTATATTTGATATCATAATTTTACAGTATATTTCATCAAGAGCTCTAATATCAATATTGAATAATTTTTTTCATTTGAATAAGAAAAAGAGATTAATTTAAATAACTAAATTTTTAAAAATATTTACAAATATAGCAAAATATCACAATCTATCTGTGATAGACCACGTTCGACTAAAATAGACTACTAGTTGTGTCTATCATGATACACACATATAGTAGTTTGTCTATATTGATTTATCGCAGTCTATCATTGATAGACGATGATATTTTGCTATATTTTATAAATATCTTGGTTCATTTTGCTATATTTGAAAATAACAATAAGAAAAACCATTTTTTTTTTTTTGTAAGTCTAGTTTTCATATGAGATAAAGGAAAACAAAAAAAGAAAAAGGTCGTGGTGGTGGAAATGAAAAAGGAAGCTGCCATGGCCAAGTTGAATGTTCATAGGCAGCTACAAATTTTTTGTCCTTTAAAAAATATAGAGTTGTGTACGCAATCGAAATTGGGAGAAATTTTAGAGTTGAATTTGAATATTAATTGCGACGTGCAATAAAGTTTGAAAAAATTGAAATTTTAGTGCGTCCTTTCCTGCCAACCTTAATGACACATTATTGACATTGTTTGCTAAATATTGAGGGTTTGTTAGAGAGGTTAAATGGTAATCACGACTAACTCTTAATTGGAGGACTGTTGAAATGAGTGAGAAATCGAAGGTTGAACAAAAATGAGATCGTGAAACGTAAAAGTAATGAAAAAGAGAGTTGGGTTAAAAACTATGGGATCAGAATGAGTTTGGTTTTACATAAGCTTCGTATTATACATTACTTTACAAGAAACAATTATCTAACAAGTTTTTGTTTTTGTTTCATTTTTTTAAAGAAATAGGAAATAAGATAGTTATCAAACGTTTTCTTGTTACTTGTTCTAAAAAAAGATGAAACAGAAAACAGGAAACACGAATATTATCAAACGGGTCTTTCCTAATTGGCTGATAAAACTTTTGCTTGTTGGTGAGTTAATGAAGTTTTTGGTCATACAACTTACGTATTTCATGTAAATGTTTTCATTAAAGTCAAGGGGTTGTTTTCATTTTCAATCAAATTTTATCTTGATGAGTTGTTAGATGTATGATGCTTGTTTCTGGTAAACATTATGGTAAAATGCATTTTTGGTCTAAGAAGATTGAAGTTCGTATATATTTCTATAACAAATTACTTATTTCTTAGATTGTCAAACCCAAGCATACCCCAATAAATGAGAGAGTAAACATCAAGAAGTTCATGTCTATTTGTCCTTGAAATTTTTAACAGACACTTTAGTCCCTTCATGTTTACAAAATACTTCTAAGTAGTCCCTCACTATCTGACTTTAACAAATGCTTACTAGATCATTATCTGTCGAATGCAGTTGTTAGTCTATAAACATAAATCATTACTACATTGTTGTGAATTTGAATCAAATAAATTACTGAATCACACATCAATAACTAGTCTTAGTGGCAAGTCTGGGTCAAACTAAGGGAACACATGAATTTCTTCAAGCAAAATTATTTCCAACCGTAGGCCACCGAAGGCGGGGTTTGAATTGTTTTCAATTGCAAAGAAAATCATTTGCAAGGAAAAGAAAGTAAAAGTGTAAATCAATTTGAGAAAACTTAGCTTGGGTTTTGTAGATCTTCTTAAATATTACATTCGATCATTGAATTCTAATTACTAAATCTAAAAATTGCAAGTCATCAAGATTCTCATCCACGGATTTTGCAGCATTCATTTTAAAAGAAATAATATTTCCCTCAAGTAAATTGTATTAGTCACATCCTTCTTTACGTACAAAACATTTAAACAATTCTACACATTATGAGCAATAGTTTCATCAATGACTTGCCTTAACACATTAACTGTTACATTCATAGCAGAGTTCTGTCAGCAATATCTTCAATATTTTGCTTTTGTTCAGCAATTAGAGTAGTCGGTCAGATTTTTTAATCTTCTATTCCTTGGATTGCCTTTTGATAGGTAAAGATTAGCTTAATCTTTGTTGACCAAAGTCGAAAATCATTACTTTCAGTAAATTTATAAATCTCATACTTTTCTACTGTCATCTTCTAATCTTTTTAGACCCAAATACAAATCGTTGTATTTGACGGATTTAAAAAATATGATAGATAAAAAGTTGATTTAATGGGACACAACTATTGATGCATGATGGACACTTGGCAGATGAATTGAAGTCTTTTTTCACATTTCCAAAATCTAAAACAAGGGTTTGATTTTGGCATGCAACACGAAATTCTTCTTCTCAAAATTACTTTCTCTCAACCATTTGCTGTTCCAGAAATTTTCGTTCTTTTCAATTGAGAAATGTATGTGAAATGTTTAGAGATTAAAGATTAAGAGCACAGTCATGGATTTAGAGTGGTTTTTGACATGGAGACGGCCTACATCCACTGTACAAAAATTAGCCATTATCATCTTCATTCAAGATTTCTTCCAGGAACATAAGGGTTCTAACAAACTTTCTACTCGCTTTATGTTTTGAGTCTTCTTTGACAAGCTGAAGGGAAGAATGAGTTTGATCCCAACAATCGAAAATTCATAACAGACTAACCAACAGTTCATGTGATGTTTTCAAAGAGGTAAGTTCTAAATTCACTATTCCTCTTTTAATCTTTGCTTTTAGTGTAATAAGAATTGCACATAAAAAAGCATTCGTAAAAAAGTTATCATGTGTCGGACTATATGAACATAATCCTCAAAGATAAAATTTGAACTATCAAAGTTTACTACACTAGCTAAAGCATTAATATTATAAGGTATCAAAATTTATATGAAATAGGTATCAAAGTTTATATCAAAGCTTAACCATTATTGCTAAATAAAAATTGATGGGATTTGATCTAAATCTATAGTGAATTTAAAGAGTAAGACAGCATCTCAAGAGAACATATTAAGAATCTAAAGTAATTTTCCTAATATATATTAGACAATTCGTATTAAATATCAAAATCTCAGTCGTTGATCATTGGAGTTTTTAGCATTAGTGTTGTCCTAAATGCAAAATAATATAAAATAAAAGAAGTAAAAATAGAAAATACGGTTTTAGGTTGCATTATAGCTTTTAAAAAATAAAAATTTTAGTTCTTTTTTCTCCTTCGAAATTTAGAAAATGTATTATTTTAACAGATATAAATGAAAAATGGATAAACACGTGCATCGAGATATCTCAACTATATTAATGTCTTTGATTTTGATAGATCATAGTACAAAAATCAATTGAGAGAAATATTCATCTTCTCTAAGAACTAAAATTTATTATTATAAATATAATACTCAAGATCGTTAAGTTTGCAAAGCATATTTATATTAAAAAAAAAATGTTCTTATCAACGCCAACATCATATTTTTTTCATTTATAAATTCGAAACAAAGTCAAGACAATTTAATTCAACGAGTTAAATTTATATTTCAATCACATTTCATTTTTATATTTATATATATATAATACCTTTTATAAAATTCTTAAATTCGTCAATTTGAACACTCCTTATAAAATACATAAACGGCTCCATTATCGATGCAAAGAACCTGGTATTTTATTATAACTAGGTGAGTTGGAAAAGTGGATAAGCATCCCCAAAACCCACAAGTTGAATTTCATATTATTATTATTATTATTATTATTATTATTATTATTTAAGAAACCTACAAGTTGTATTTATTTTTATGTGTGCTTTTATATATATATATGTATCTATATATATGTATGTATATATATTATGATACATTTCTACACGTGGTCAATTCCCAAACTTTTGGCAGTATTCTATTATTATTATTATTATTATTATTAATAATACTTTTGACTGCAATATGTATTAATTAATGGAGAGAGTAATTAATTATAGGGAGATTACTATGAATAGTAAAATTGGAAAAATATTCTAAAATATAGCAAAATTTTGAAATATATTTAGAATAATTATAATAGATTGTAATTTTAAAAATAATAATTAGGTATATAACAACATTTAAAAAATTACAAATATAGCTATCAATAATAGCTTCTGTCGTTGCTATAGATTTTTATGATAATTAGTGATGGATCAATATTTTCAATATAGAGTTCAACAATAGACTAAGATAGATGTTGCTATATTTATACTTTTTTAAAATATTGTTGTATATATTAATATTTTGAATCTAATTATTATATATGCAATTATCTCTAAAATGTTTGAATTTTATTATATTTTATAAGTATTTTAGTCATTATTATATCCATTATTATTAAAAAATAGTGTCATATTACTTTACTTTTGTTACTTTCTAAAATAGTCTCTTCTCCATTCTCCAACAAGGAATCACCTTTTTTCTTTTTCTTTTTCTTTTTTTCTTCTTTTTCTGGAAATAATCAATTAATCAATTTTTAACTTAATATATGAGACAAAAATTAAAATATCTTAGATGAAATACAGAGGAACGTGGCTTTTATGTATTTATTTATTTATTTATTGAGTGATACGAGGTTTTTTCTTTTAGTTAGTTTTTGAGTGATACTAGATTATTTATTTATTACTCATACAATACATTTTATTAATTAAGTTATTTATTTACTTATAGAATAAAACAATATTCTTTAAATTTAGATGTTTATGGTGATTTATTGTTGAAAAAGTAAAATTTGATTATATTTGAAAAGATTAGAAGTAGAAAACTAAGGTCCCGTTTGGTTCGTAGTTCATTTTCATTTTTATGTTTTCAAAAACAAAAAATACAAAAATATAATTAAAACATATTCGGTATACATGTTCTTAAAAACAATTTTAAAAACAACACTCGAAATAGTTCATTTTCCAAAACAATAAATTGTCGTTTTTTTGTTCTTATATTTTGTTTTCAGAAATCGTAAACATAAGATATATTATTGCATTTTCAAATTCATAACCAAATACAAATTTTGAATTTTAAATCCGAATTTCAAAATTTTAAACTGAAACCAAACGTGTTTTCGAATACAATAAAAAATAAGAATTTGTTTTTGTTTTCCATAAAATTGTTTGTTTTCTAAAATAATTTTCGAATCATGAACCAAAAGGACCAAGTTTTTGTCGAAACAATATTTTCTTTATGTAGTTTAGGTTTTAGTCTTCATTTTCATATTTATTATTGTATTTAGTACGCCAAATTTTGCGTATATATGTTCAATAAATACAAATTAACTAAATTTAAGATTTATTGAATATATAGAAATTAAATCGTGATATTTTGATTTTGTTTTTCCAAAAGTGTAGTGATAGAAGAAGATGAGAGAAATGGATATTTTATGGTTTGTTTGTTAAAACAATTTACGTATAATTTTATATTTTTAGATTTACGGGATTCGTTAAATCTATGTGTTTAACAAAAATAGTTTTTTGAAAACGAATTCCAAAATTTTATAATTAAAGATTTCATAAAATAATATTTTAATGTGTTTTATAGTGTCTGAATTTTGAGTCTGAAAATTTAAAATGCACAACTAAATTTAACAACAATAAAAATTAGAAAATAAAAAATAAACACTTGTAATTACATTTGTTAAATTAAGATTTAGGGCATATAATATTATTGTTTTATTTTAATATTTTGGAATACATTTTGGTTGAGTTTGTCATCTAATATTGCACCCTCTCTTGATTAATTTTGTTTGACAAACCACTTCAAATCTTATAATATTATACTAAATCCTACCTATTAACACGAGGTAATACAAAAATAATCTTGCATTAATAAATGGCATATATACCCACTAATACAAGGTAACTACGGTTACTATGAAACTCAACTATAGTTAAGAGCAACTGTACTCAAACTAACTCTAATATTGTCGGTGTAATTATCATGTATTGAACTCATATCTACAAGCAACGGTCTTCGCTTCTCAACCAGAATATTAATTAAAAAATGAACAATTCTTAAGCCTTTCTTTGATATCACCTAGCTATGTTTGTGCGTCCTACTAATTTATCCAATCATAATTTTGACATATATATGACAAATTATTTTTATTTAATTTATTGAAAATATTTTAATTCCTCTTTAGTGTGAGTAATGAGAGAGGATGCATTCACCAAAATTAATCCTTTAAAAGTTACTCAAAACATTAGAGATGATTCATTTGTGACCATAGTATTAAATAGGGGTGTTAAAAAAAATCGATAATCCAACCAATTCGGATTATTCAACCACCCAAACCGTTGGTTAAATTTTATTTTGAGTTAGGTTGGGTTGCAAAATTTTAAAAAATATATATTTCGGGTTGGGTTGGGTTATAGGATTTAGTAACCCGATCAACTCGACCAACCCGATTTTATTATATTATTATTATTATATAATGAATTTAAATGTAGATTTAAACTTTTGAATGTTTTTTATTCCTATTTTGATGAATTTGAATGTAAACTTAGATTTAATGTATTTGAAAGTAAACACTTGACTTTACATAAAATATTTGTTATTTGTTTGATTATAAATTTTTTAAAAATTCATCTAACAGATTTAAAGCATCTACGTAAATATTACATTTTGTTTATTGCAAAAATTTAACTTTTAATGAAAAATGAAAGAATGAAAAACTAATCACAATTGTGGAAAAAAAATAAAAAAATAAAATCAACCCGGGGACCCAACCCAACCCAAAAATTAAGGGTTGGGTTGGGTTGGGTTGACCCTTTCACATTGATTCGATAGGATTCAATTTTTGTCAACCCGAGAATCTTGGGTTGGTCCATAATTTACCTCTAATCCGGCTCAATCCGACTTATGTACACCCCTAGTATTAAATTTTCGTTCAAATTTTCATGGGTTCAATATTGACCAGAAGAGTGAATCACTATTTTCATTATACCGTAAAAAGGAACCACAAAAAACACCCAAAAAAAACATCAAAATACAACTAATATAAATAATAGACATGTTTACTCATTTGAAATAATAAAATATTTATGAATTAATTTAAATTAATTTTTTGAATTTTTTGTTTGGAGAATTATTGTAAATGATAAAATTGTTGAAAATATTTATCAAATATAGCAAAATTTCATATTCTATCAATCATAGACACAAACATTAATAGAATTTTAAAGGGATAGAAGTATCTTAGTGTCAATCAAGAATAGATCTGAATTTTTACTATATTTTGTAATATTTTGGTTTATTTTGCTACATTTGAAAATGCATTTTTTTATAATTTTGCTAAACATATTTGTACATATTAATATTTTATAGATATTTTTCCATCGACGTAAAACTAACATATAGATATTTGTATAGACATTGATATTTTAAACTTTGATGGTAGCAACAACGTGCAACTTTAAGATTCTCGTTCTTCCTATTTAATGAGAGAACTCAAACACTCAAAAAACATATCCCACAATGTTCCAACAAATATAATGGCTTCTCTATCTTCTCTTCTATCACTTTCTCCGTATTCTCAATGCAAACCCCAATCCTCCATTCCTTCAAACAAAAGACATGGTATTAAATATCATATCTCATGCAAAGTCTCAAATGGAGAAAATAACCAAAACCCTCAAGCTCAAGGAGACTCTCTAATCAAATTTGATAGAAGAAATGTGTTGCTTGGACTTGGAGGTCTTTACGGCGTCACCACTCTCGGCGGCAATAACTTTGCTTTAGCCGCCGATGATGATTTGTCATTGTCACCGGACGTTCTTAACTGCGGACTGGCACATACCCCAGTCGGGGAGATGGACTGTTGCCCCCCAAAAATCAACGAAATCATCAATTTCACTAAGCCACTCATTCCAAAACTCCATGTCCGACCAGCAGTCCAATTTTTAACACCAAAGCAACTCGCGGATTTCGAGAGAGGCATAGAAATAATGAAAAATCTTAAACCAGATGACCCTCGTAGCTTTCTTCAACAAGCTAAAATTCACTGTGCCTATTGTGACCATGCTTATAAACAAGTAGGCTCTGAACAAACTGATTTCCTTGTTCATTTCAATGCCTTATTCTTCCCATTTCACCGTGCTTACCTTTACTTCTTTGAAAGAATCTTACGCCATTTTATTGGTGACCCCAATTTTGCTATTCCCTTTTGGAATTGGGATGCACCCATTGGCATGCACATGCCTATATATTACAACAACAACCCATATTCACCACTTTACGATGTGAATCGCGACCCGCGACACAAAGCACCAAAAGTTCTTGATCTTAACTACGACGGATCAACCGAAGACCCTCCTTATGATGTGGTGGTATGCAATCTCCGTTGGATGAATAAACAAATGAGTGTAAAAACTCCTACTCAGTTCCTTGGAAAAGTGATCAAACTTGGGGAAACTCCGACTCTCGACGGCATGGGTACGATTGAAAGTTCTCCCCATAATAATGTTCACGATTGGGTCGGTAATCCAAATAACCCTAATGGTGAAGACATGGGAACTTTTTATTCCGCGGGAAGAGATCCCATATTTTATGCTCACCATGCAAATGTGGATCGTATGTGGTATATTTGGGCAAAAATGAATTGTGATACACAACAAACTTACGACCAAGATTGGTTGAATTCGACGTTTGTGTTTTACGACGAGCGTCGAAATGCTGTACGTATCAAAGTTTCTGATTGTATGGACAGTGAAAACCTTGGTTATGTTTATGAAAACGTAGAGATTCCATGGTTGAACACCAAGCAAGTCCCGCGGGATAAACGAAGTAGAGATAAACCCAATCCCCCGGTTATTAACTTCCCGCAGACTCTGAGCTCGGCCATAACCACATCAGTGGAAAGGCCAAGTGGTGTAGAGCCACAGGGAAACGAAAAAGAAGTGTTGGTGATTGAAGGAATTAAGTATGATCCAACTAAGCGGCTGCATTTTAATGTGCTTGTTGATGTTGCTGATGAAGGGGATGATGTTTGTCCAGGGAATGTTGAGTTTCTGGGAAGTTTTAAGAACATCCCACACGGTTCAAAGCACGAAGCAACGGCCTCGTTGCGTTTCGTGTTAACTGAGGCAATTCAAGCTTTGGGTTTGACTGATGTTCGAAAGTTGGCTGTGAGGATTGACCCTAAGCTTAATGGAGATCAAATTGAAGTCGGAGGGATCAAGATTCAGATTGAATCTGTCGAATAAACTTGGTTTAATTTAGTGTTTGTTTGAATAATAATTTGGTGTGTCTGATCAAGATTCACCGTATTACGTTTTGTGCGCTTTGTTGATGTTTGTATCTCATGAATTTGGTTACTGCGCTTATGTTATGTAAAATGTTATTCTGAATATCAACCATTTTAAGTCTTGATGATCAGTTTTTTTATCATAAAAGTATATTTCCTTATAATGTTTGTAACTCTTTTACATCTCTCTTTCCTTTCTACTCACAGAGGTTTATTTCCATTTAGGCCATACGTTACCCTAGTGTAATGAGAATGAATCAATGATAATTCAAAAAGTGGGTCTCATTTGATTACGTTTGATGTTGTTTACTTGTGTTCTGCATTTGTATTGACACACGGGACACATGTCCAAATCCATAAACAAAACTCACAATCCGATTGACGAGCGGAGATTGATCAATCTGATTGCATCCGAAAATTATGTCGTACCATTACTGTTATCTTTATGGTTTGGATTATGATTCTAACTATGGTTACCATTATTGTTACTCTTTTAAAGAAAAAAAAACTATGAATTTTGACACATTTACAATTACCGTTACCGTTATGGTTTGGGTTATGGTTATGCAGTAAATTTTTGACAAATTTTATAATTTTAAGTAAACACGATCAAAAGCAATCCCATTAAATTTGCAACGATTTTAGTCCAATACCTTTGATCTATCAATAAAATTTTATTGCGATTACACCAATTTTCATTATGAATCGATAAACATGACTATTTCCATTTAGAAAGCTATTCTAAAAATGGTCTTCATGTATATATGGTACTACAGGGGGTTTGTGTTTTAGGGTTAAGCAAGCACCGAGCTTAATTAAGATGGTTTTTTGCAAATGGAGGTCTTATGTTCTAATGGATGTTGTTAATTCAAATGGATTGAGAACGGCTTTGTAGTAGTAGAAGTTAAGGATCCATTTGGTAACTATTTCGTTTTTTGTTTTCTGTTTTTGAAAATTAAGCCTCTCTTTATTTTATACAATGATTTGCTTCATTCGTATCATTCTTAAGTACAATTGTTGAATTATTTATTAAATTTTAAAAAAATGGTAAAAAATAGTAAACTTAGGAAGACATTTGGAGGTGAAAGTAGTATTTATAGATTTAATTTTAAAGATAAAAACAAAAAAACAAAATGGTTACCAAACGACACCTAAATTTATAAATTATTAAAGGTGCAATGATAAATAAACACACCAATTTGGTGTTTAACAAAATATGTTTCATCCCCTTGGTGCTGCATTTCATTTTTCTTACATTTCAAATGTATTTAGGACTTCAAAATTTTATATTTGCTTTTACACATACCAAGATTTATCATTAACTGTATTATTATTTTAAATTAATCAGTAATAATAATTAAGTTATTAGAAGACTATGTTTATTTTTGTTAGAATCCCAATAGTTGTATTACTAAAATAAAAAAATAATTAAAATAGAAAGATAAAAGGATTTTATGTCGTTTTTGTGGCTTTTATATAATATAATGTCTTGGTCTAAGATACTATATTATAGGGTTTTACATGTGCTAATTTTGTTAATTTATTAATAATCATATTTAAAAAAATCAACAAGATACTAAAGGATAGAGAAAATAAGTAGATGCACATGAATTTCTTAATTACAAGGTTAATAATCATATTAAATATTGTATTTATAAAATACAATAAAATGACATCAATTCATGTGTAGATCAAAGAGATAAAATAATAATATAAATGTTGGGATGCCAACAAAAACATAGAACTATCCACGAAACACTCTGAAATTTTAAAAATTTTCACTTCACATGTTGTTAGAACGGTTAAATTTATAAAATAAAATGACTTTTTTTCCACTTAAACTAGCATCGTTATACCGTTCTCAAGATAAGTAAATTTAACTGTCAACGTATTTAATTAAATATATAAATTGGAATGGTAAATACGAAAATCGATCTAATCCAAACCAATCCATTGGTTTGGTTCGATTTTTTAATATGAAATTAGACATATTGGATTGTATTTAAAGAATGTCTAATAGATATATAAATTTTTAAAATCTAAAAGTTTTTTTAAAAAAAATGTCTAAGTACTATAGATCATTAGACACACAAATAAAGGTGTTAGTGATTTAGTGTACATTTTTTAAAACCACAAGAACTCTATAGGATAAAAATTTAGACATTAATGAACTAAAATTTTAACTTTACATGAAGTTGTGCTTCTAACATAAAATTTTGAAATTACCATTGTTTCGTATGTCACTTAGTTTTGCTCGTTTGACAATATTATATGATTTGAATATTATATCGATGTATTTGTCCTACTTATTGTTCATGTGCTGTTATTTAAAAAAATGGGTGCAAAGACTTGGAAATGCACCCTAAGTATTTAATTTCTTTATTGCATAAATAAATAAACTTACATCTCTCTCTTCATTCACCGACCTCTTATTTATTTATTTATTTATTTATTTTCTCTTAATTTTCAACGTGATCAATTTGCTTATTTAATTAGCATGTGCAATGATTTGTATTTTTTAATACATAATTTAATTTTATATTTCATTGTACAATTGACTTTGTACAGTTTAATTTTAATTTTATATTTGAAGTGGCCTTTTCAATTGGCTCTTAATTTTTATTATAATAGAGTAAATATCCATCATCATTATTATTAATAGTACTCGCCAAAGGAAATATATTTTGGGAATAAATTTCAAACATTTATTGTAAAAGAAATTACTAGATAATAGGAAAAAAATGAAAATATTATTAATATATAATAAACTAAAAGTTGAGACTAAGTTTATGATTTATTAATAGCGCAATAAACAAGGACAAAAATTAAATAAATTTTAAGGTAAGACCGAAGTGATTTTTAACCCAAAAAAAATCCATTTATATAATTTTGATGCTAATTGGTCACCTTGTTAGTAAAAGTACTAAATGCCATATTTCTAAATATGAAATTATTTTTTTAAGAAAAATATGTAAGGTGAGGAATAATCAAACTCTAGCTTCAAAGGTTAATATTAAAATATTATACTAATTCACCTAATTAAAAAAAAATACATCTATTTGTTAATATCCTTTATTGAATTGAAAAATAAAAGGATAGTCTATATGTAATAAAATTAGGATTTTACATGTGCTAATTTATTATCAATTACGAGAAAATAAAAATTAGTTTTTAATTCATATGCAGATCTGAGATGTAAAATATCTAATTTACTTATATTTTTATATTTCATTGAAAATTTACTTATAATGGTAATAAATTAAAAAAAATATTATTGTAAATGATAAAATTGTTGAAAATATTTACAAAATATAGTAAAATTTTAGATCTTATCAATAATAGACTGATAAATTTCTATCAATATATGTTTACCAATGCACTAATAGATGAAGTCTGATAGAATATAAAATTTTTCTATACTTTATAAATATTTTTGTATATTTTACTATATTTGAAAATATTTTACTATATTTGAAAATATTTTTAAAATAAAAGTCAATTCAACGAGACTTTAAATATCCTCATTTAAAAAAATTGAAGAGCAATAAGGCATCCCACATATATCCTTTTGGATACGAGCGTTTCATAATTTGGGTTTATCGGAGTTGATCCTTAGGAACAATGGGCCTACTAATACGACTTGGGCCTCACAGTCATAGTACCAATCCAACTTCCTTTTACACATATACTGTTTATTCTTACCATTTATACGAGTGAATACACATTTTAGAAATAATAATTAAGTATATCGTAATATTTTTTAAAAATTATAAATATAGCAAAATCTATCAGTAATTAACTTCTATCTTTGATAAACTCTAATAGTTTATTAAACCAATATTTGCAACATGGTCTATTATTGGTAGGCTTGGATATATTTTGTTATATTTATAATTTTTTTTAAAATATTGTTATATATGTTAATATTTTGAATCTAATTTCTATATTTACAACTCTCTCATTTCTATTAGCCTGACAGTGTGTTGTTACACAAAAAAATGGTCTAATTTGTTTTTTTTTTTCTTTTTTGCCCTTCAATTTTCTTTTAAAAAAATTATATAATTATATAAATATGTTGGGTAAGAAAGTTTCTCCAAAAATTCAGAAAAACAATTTCTTTAATAAACAAAAAGCGAGAACCAACAAGAAGTTTTCAAGGAGAAAACAAGGTATATTTAATATATCTTTGGCATTTTTAGAAATAAACCAAGTTTCATTAGATAAGTGCATAAACAAAACAATTTGTTCAATATGTCGTGTTATATACTGACCAATATATTTACATGTAAATACCAAAAATAAATCGTGGTATATCATGTGATGTATATTTACATTTTTTTTTCATATATTATCATTATATTTGACATATGCTTGAGATGTTAATTGATAGATGATCGATTGTCAACTAAGATATGTGCAAAAAAAGATAAATGAGATCTCATAAAATAAAATGAAGGGAATAGTAATTTGAAATATCCTGAAATAAATTAATATCAATCGTAATTAATAATAACAAAAATTAAAAAATTAAAAATAATATTGATACGGAAAAAATTATTTAAATAATGGCAAAAATATTAAATTGGTAAAAAATCAAAGCTAAAAGTTAAGGTTTAGTTAGATAACTATTTTGTTTTTTGTTTTTTTTTTTTTTTTTTATTGTTTTTTAAAATTAAACTTATTTTCTTTTCATGTCTTACAATGATTTGCATTTTCTTAAATACAATAGTTGAATTCTTAGTCAAATTCTGAAAACAAAAATAATTTTTGAAAACTACTTTTTAGGGTCCGTTTGGTAGCCTATTCATTTTTTGTTTTTTTTTTTTCGGATGCGTTTGGTAACTAATTCTCTTTTTTTTTTCAAAACAAAAAAATTATTTTTTAAACCATGAAGAAAAACTGAAAATAAAAAATAGACGTCTTTTGTTTTTAAATCAGTTATCATATATATATATATATATATATGGTTTTTGTTTAGAATAAATAAAAATTTAAAAACAGAATTTAAAAAACAGAAAAAACCAAAAGCAAAATTTGTTACCAAATTAAACAGGACCTTAATTCTCAAATTTTGGCTTGTTATTGAAACCATTGATGTGAAATATAGATAACAAAAGAAAAAAAGTTGAAGGTGAGAGTAGTATTTATAAGCTTAATTTTTAAAAATAAAAACAAAAATATAAAATAATTACCAAGCGGATCTAAATAATTCAAAATTTCATAAATTTACAAAGGTAGAATCTACCCATGATTTTACAGGTAAAAATCTCATTTTTTTTTCCTACCAGATTTTTTAAAAAGATCCAATTTCTTTTAATCTATTATCATTAATTTATTATTGTTATTATTATTTAAAATTGTTTTATTAATACAAACTCTAAATTTCAGTATATAGACTTTTTATTCCTAATACTTTTTTTCAATATAAATAACAAAATATCACATCAATTATTGGCTTAACTTTGTCCTCCACCAATTGTCTTTTATATTTCATAAATTGATCATCTTCTTTTGGATAATTTTTCCATTAATTTAAATTATCCTTTAAACTTTATTTTTATTAGTTCTTACAAAATTATTTGGTTTGATATTCTCAGCAATAAAACATGGATCATCTTTATTCCATTTCACAATAATAAATATATTTTTGAAGAAAAATCTACTCCAAAATAATATATTTATATATTGTGATGGTTAAACTAAACATGATCAAACTCAAATAGATAAATAACGAGTTCATCATATAATTATATTACATCATACACATTATCGTGAATAAAAATTGTACCAAATGCATGTGATATCACAATGATATGAATCTATGACAAGAGTCAAATAAAGTCAAACTATTTTACAACAATATATTATCATGTCACGGTTTAAACTGTGACGTCTCTAGTGATAAATTTGAGTAATAATCCAAGAGGAAGAGAAAAAAAAAAAAAGACCTAACTTAGTAAGATTTGCTAGCAAAATGGGACCATAAATATAAAGGAACATGTTCTACATGTATGAAGGCTTTAAATGCAAAGTAAAGATTCTCAAAAGCTAGTAAAAAAGAAAGTGCAATTATTTTCTCTTATTATTGGTATGAGATTCCTAAAATTAATATATATATATATATATATATAAATGGATTTAAAAGGCCAAATATGTTTGCATGATGATGTTCCAAACATTATCTACTATATTTAAATAAATATAAAATTTATATCAAAATATACCATTTGGTCCCCAAAAGAAAAATGAAAATATGGAGGAAATCAAATGAGAAAAAACTCATAAATTTGACAAAATAGAAATACTATAGCTGTTATTATCATTTTAAGCAAGATATTCAAATTTAGATTTACATTAATACTACTTATTTTATTTTTTAAAAAATCTTAAATTAATTACTCTATATTTTTTTTTTCAAAACGCAATATATAAAAAATATAAATGGTATTAGTTTAAAAGGAAATTCAAATATATAAAAACAATTATATTATATTAAGTTCAAATTACATAAACTAAACATTATGAAAATTTAAGGCATACTATGTAGTAATCCTACAAAACAATTGTATAGTCGTTGTTAAAGTATTTCTAGATATATGAAAAATATTCGTACAAAATAAACATGTTTATTTAAATATGTTAGACATCTTTGATTTTGAGGATCTAAAGATTACGATAATTGTCTACATTCTCAAAAAGAAAAAATTGTCCCCAAAGAAGGAAGGGCAAAATCCGATTGGTCCACCCACCTCGACTTTGGAAGTCGAGGTCGAGATCAACTTATTTCATTCTTTGGAACCTATTTTCAGTAGACTTTCATATGGTGTCATCTTTTTGCCCAATCTAATCCTTAAGAATCCTATTCAAATTTGAATCTTTTTCCTAAAAAGATGAAGGAAACCATAGGTTTAGCCTAACTATATATATAGAGTAGGATAGCTCCATGTTAGAGAAGTTTATTTTCTTCCCTAGTTTCTTCCTTAGATTGTTTCTTTTCTTTATATATATATATATATATCATCTTCCTTAGATTGTTTGGCCTGATGTTTTATGTTGTTTACAATGGTGTGCAGTGGTGGATCCATCCATAAATTTTGTTGACGAGGGGTTAAAAAGAATAATTTGAAAAAAAAAATGTATAGATTAAGGCTTGAAATCTATGTCCAAAGTGGACTTTGACAGTAGTTTTACCACTAGACTATTTTTTAATATTTATATTATTTCAATTTTTTGTATATATATTATATAAAGAGCATAAAGTAGTCCCTGGATCTATAGTAAATCTGTCGGTGATAGTGTGATGCCTCGACTAATATTGGTTCTTCATGTATAGACCTTTTTCTGTTGAGTGGTGTTTGCGTTTAGTTTGTTTGTGTTAACGTTGTTGTTTTGATTAGGTCCTTTGATTTTTGTGGTGGTTTAGTTAGTATCTTGACCACCGGTTGTGAGGTTCACTTCTGTAAAAGGTTAGGAAATAAGTGACAAAAATGATATTAAGCTTTGGAAATGGATAAGTATTAACTATTAAGAGAAACGGAAGCCGTTTTAGAATGGGAAGTGCAAGAACTTTTTGTCCAATTAAGGGTCAGATAATGATAAATTCAATTCTTTGTTTCGCAATTAACGTTCATTGATTTCCTAATCATCTCAATCGACGGCTCAGAATCAATTCCTTAACTCAAAAGCAAAACTCACACACTTTTTCCTGCACGTGCATTTCACGCTTTACCATTTGTCAACTTCATTGACCCTCTTTTCAACGCGTGTCAACCACGCGACCCAAACACAAAACGTAACTTCTCTTTTCATTCAAAAGCCTAAAACTAAGAATCATAAATATTTTTTTTTAAATTAAAAAAAAAAAAAAAAAAAAATCTGCTCAAAGAAATGCCATCACTTTCCTTTCTTCTTCTACCCGCGCTAACATAAAGCACAAGTTATTGCAGAGCTCACGCCCCTTTTGATTTTCCCAATTCTTCTTCTTATAACTCTCCTCAACTAAAACCCATTTGCCAGCTGTAAGTTTCGAAGTTGGTTTCCTGTTTTTTTCTTTTTCTTTTTCTCTCTGAATTTTGAAAATTTCTGTTTGTTCGACGATTTCCAAGTTTTTATTGTTGTTTTCGTTCTTGGGTTTCTCGTTGTAATTACACGAATTTGGTCTGTTTGTAAGGTTTTCTTTACGTTGCTGGATCTTTCAATCATGGGTATGCTGGTTTTGATTGTGGTGTTTATCTTTGATCTCGTTGCTTTTGCACTTGCTGTTGCTGCAGAGCAGAGAAGAACTACTGTAAGTTACGTGTATTTGTTGGAACTTTCTATTAATCGTTTTTATTGTTTGATGAATGTTGTTTTTCTGAAAAGAAGTATTGTTGGGAATTTGAAAGGGTTTGTGATTTTCATACTGGTCGTGCTGAAATGGCTTATTGATTTCTGGGTTAAGTTATATATATGTAGTTTTTGTATAGAAATGCTAGGTCACCAGTTTGTGATTAAATGGAAGAAATTTTGAACTCTTATAAATTCTACAAATCTTCAGACATCCAAACCATGTTTGAAATGCCATCTAACGTAGAGGGGATTTTTAGCAAACAAATTTGATTTTTTGTTTCTGCACCCTGTGGCCTGAAGTAGTTTAAGCCTTAGGAATCCCATTTTTGTGTTCCTTTTTTTTTTGTTTCTAATTTAAACCATCAATGGACAGCTTGGTATGTTAAATTTCTAGTCACGAGAGGAATGGAATGTTATGATATTAGGTCTCCTGATTCTGATCCTAATGTTATTTGGATGTGAAGAAGGTGTTAGGGCTCCAAATGTGTGTATCTTATTCCTAAAAGCCGATTCTTCTTTGGCAGGCCACGGTCGTTCAATCAGGCAATTCTAGATTCTGTGCCTATGATTCTGATATTGCAACTGGATTAGGTGTGGGTTCACTTTTGATCCTATTTGCTAGCCAAGTGATTGTAATGGTGGCAAGTCGATGCTTATGCTGTGGGAGAGGGTTGCGACCTGGCGGTTCAAGGGCTTGGGCAATTACTCTTTTCATCGTTTGCTGGTACATTTGATTGTTCAACCTTCAAATCAAACTAGTTTTTTTGTGCTTGACTTTGAGTCTGAGTTTACTCTGTTTTAGGATTTCAAACCACCTTCTTCCCTCTTTAAGGATAAGATTGATATGCGTAACCCTAAACCCCTATATGATATCGCATGCTGCATTAAAAGAAACCAACACAGTGCGCATTTTGGTATAACATGGCGTTTTAGACAAAGATCCCTGTTTGTTTAGATCTCTTAGAGTTAGATGCATTTGGGTCCCTACTGGCTCTTCAATATGTTACATAAATGGCCAAATAATCATTATAATCTGATTTTAAATGCCTACTTTATGTTACTCAAGATCATTTAACACGTTATAATGTATAGAGAAACATGAATGAAGCTCATCAATTACTTGTAGAATTTGAACTAGAGTTTGTTTTGACCGAAACTTGGTTGTGATATGAGACAGACATTTGTGTGTTTTTCAATTTCTGAAGAGCAAAATTGAACTCCAAACTTATGTTTCTGGTGGGTTGTATTGCTTGGACATTTCTCACTTCTCAGGATATGTTTTGCCATTGCTGAGATCTGTCTGCTGGCTGCATCGGTGCGAAATGCCTATCATACCAAATATGTTAGTTCTCTGATGAACGAGCAAATTTCATGCAAGATGCTGAGGAGGGGAGTGTTTGGGGCCGGGGCTGCTTTTATCGTCTTCACATGTGTAGCATCAGAGCTGTTCTATGTTAGCTTTTCCAAGGCTCATGTTGAAACTTCCTCCTTTGCCAAAGACACTGGCATTAGAATGGCAAACCTATAGAGGGTGAGGAGCTACTTTACCAGAATTGGGGGTTTACAGGATTTTGTCAAACATGTGTGGTTTGTTGATGTGAAAAATGAACTGGGAGTAACATTACATGTCGAATACAGATGTACAAATATGATTTGATAGTTGAGTGAAGATTTCATATTGTGGTTTGTGGTGTATGCTGTCTGTGTCAATGACTATATTTCTTTAGTATAACTAAGCTAGTCCTTTTCGGTCGTTGTTACTATCGTCATGATCGACGTAGTGACCACCCATCTCACTACCTCATTTTGCATGACTAGATTGAACTCTCAATGGTGGAAACTTTAGAGATCATGAAAGTTTGCATCTGAAGTTAGGGTGCAGTTAATCCTTTCTGTAACTTGTTGAGTTAGGAAGTTGAAATTTTGGCTTGGCTGTTACCGAACAAGTAAGAATAGTGAAATTTTACCTTTTTCTTCTTAACAAGAGTCAAATAAGTCAGCAGGAACACAAAGGAAAGTAAAGATGTATAATACAACTTGACTACAGTTTGGACTGTCATTTACAGATTTTATCCATCTATTTAGTGCTCTGCCTTCTTTTGAACTTGAAGCTTGGGCTCAACAAATTTACCACAAAACACAGGGAGATTCAATGAGAGAGTACTAAGTCCAAAAAACAATGGTGATCACAATATTCCAATGGCCTACTAGCTCAATATTAATGTAAATGTCCAAAAGAAAAGTAGATTACACTTTGATTACGTTTGTTGTTTACTTATGCTATGTAATCGTTATGAAATGTTAGACTTACGGTCAAATTCGTAATCAACAAACGCAATTCGATTGCAGAGCTAAGAGTGATCAATTCAATTGCATTTAAAAATTATGTGGAGGAGATATTGTTACTGTTACTATAGGAGAATTATGAATCGGTCACAATTTCTGCTATACTGTTACTGATTGACCTTAAAAGGAAACAACTAACATAAAATGCAAACTAAATAGCCTTAAAGTGTAACGAAATTACGTTTGTAAAATAAGTAAATAAACGTGACTCGAAGCAATCTAAAGCTTATAACGATTGATCCATCAATAAAATTCCATTACGATTACACCTAAACATTTTTATACTATACGTTAATCTTTACCCAACTGCAAATACACACACCAAACAAAAATTACACAAACCTTGTGTTTCTATAGCATATTCCTTTATGTGATCTGAACTTAAAAGATCACCCAAATTCAAACTTTTCTAAGCAAAAATCCATTAATAATGTTTTTCATTAATTTCAAAGATCATTTGAATTTAATATATATTTGAAAGTGTATTTTTCTACAATGGAATGAAATTAAAATAAGTTTATATTAATACTCATTTTGCCTAGTTTATAGGTAACACATGTAGAATATACATCTTTTAAGAAGACCAATCAACACTAAATTTATGTCTTATCTAATTAAATTAATCCAAACTACCTGTCCTAAAGTAGATAGTACACTGACTTGTTGCTTGCAGCTTGAGTTCTACTTATCTACTTAACCAAACTCTTGAAATTACACAATCTTTTTATTATTCGTTGTTTATATCATTTTTTAATCTAATTTTTTTTCTTTTAACTTTTTCCTTATAATAATAATAATAATAATAATAATAATAATAAAACCTTTAAGAAGTATTGCTTACAATTATTAACGCTAAAAACAAAGGCGTATGTGTGACAATTTTAAGATTAATAATGAAGTGTATAACAGTCATTTTAAAAACCTGTAACTATAATAAAATCTATTGGTGATGGACTTGAGTCTATCATTGATAAACTCCAAGAGCTTAATTCAAATTTGTTAGATCTATGATTCTTTTGCGTTTTGTTATATTACGTTTTTCTCATTAAATTATTCTTTTAAGCCTACTACTTTTTGACTTCTTCTATTTCTATTATAGTTACTGTACTTTTAAATGTCTCTAAGTTTAGTTTATGTACTTTTAATAAAATTTAAATTTAGTCATTTAACTATAAGGTAAATATCAATTTATACTCTTAAATTTTAGTTGAATTAGTTTCGTTCAACAAATATAGTGTGAACTTATACTTTGAGTAAATTAAACTCCTAAATTCTTATAAACTAATCAATTTAGACCTTTCATTAGGATTATCTTTAAAAATCATTCATGCATTAATTCTCAAACAGGTGCAGATGTCAACTAAAATATAAGTGTAGTAAACTTAGAAGATCTTTTCTAATAAAATGGTTGTGGCCAATAAATTATAACAAATTTGGCACTATCAAAAATAAAGTTTGAAGATGATATTGTAATTAATAAGAACACAACCCCATAGGCTTATAAGTTATAAATACACAACCATAGTAGTAGGTGGCCTCCATTGATTAGGCGATGGGAATTCGCTTTCAATTTGAATTCCACTATGAAATTGATATTATAATTTGCTTTGTCTGAAATTGGAAACAAATTCCAGAAATTAAACGTAAAAGTTTTGAATTCTATGGTATAATTTCATGATTTCATCGTTATTATAATATCAACAATGCTCCCCTTTTCAACTTGAAGCTTTCGGCTATGGCTGTTCCACAGATGTAGAGCCAAACTCTTGGATTGAATGTGTCTCAATTTTGCAATTACCCATTTCAAATGAACTGCATCTTTTGGACCTTGAAACAGAGTTTTGATTCTGTTCCAAACAACAGGGTAAAACGCCGATGGAGGAAGAACAGTCAGATTAAACCCAGGATGATTTTGATTCAATCTTGATATTACTCTCGATACTAAATACGGTCCATTGTGTCCCCATTTGTTTCCGTCGAATGTTGTGGCGAATTCTTTGATGAATTGAAGAAGAAGTGGGTGATTCTTGTCGAATATCATCACTGCGTTGTTCAATCTGCTCCAATTCCCTGTTTTCAAATCGATGGTTTGAGCCCCAATTACGTTTCGGAGATTTGTGAAGTTCTTTAGGATTATCACGTCGGCGTCGATGTAAATGCCTCCGAATTTGTATAACAGAGTTAATCTGAGTAAGTTTGAGAGGTTTTGACCCAAAGAAATTTCGCCGGGTTTTATGATTCCTTGCCGGAGTTGATTGAACCATTGCTCTGCTTCG
This sequence comes from Cucumis cinereus, assembly GCA_037974625.1. Classification (NCBI taxonomy): domain Eukaryota; kingdom Viridiplantae; phylum Streptophyta; class Magnoliopsida; order Cucurbitales; family Cucurbitaceae; genus Cucumis; species Cucumis cinereus. The sequence goes on along the minus strand of JBBPDJ010000004.1, from coordinate 11,273,852 downwards.
GTGTTTTTGAAAATGGAATCGAAATCCGGCGAAATTGCGAGTAAGGAGAATCCCATATCCGAAAATGGGCTGAGAATTTGCTTACCTTTTGTTGAATCGAGGGAATTTGAGACGATAACCAAACAGGGATTTCCATTTTCATGAACTTTGAATATACTCTGTATAGCCCATAATTCTCTGTCACTAAACGAATCCAATGACGAAATCCAAGTCATGAAGAATCTAAGCTTACACGAATTCGCGGCGAAAAACTCTTGAACCCTTACTGAAAATTGGTTTTCTTTGGATTCCGAACGGAGACTTCGCAGGCGGCGCTTATGCTTCCCGACCCTCTTCGCCGGGTGGGGTTTGAAGTGGGGATGATGAAAAACAGAGGAATTTGATTTTAAGAGCGGTGGTGGGTGATTTTCATGGATGGAAAACAGAAGATGGGTTGAAGTGGAATGGGGAGTGGGTGGTTTTTGGGGGGAGAAAGGGGGAGGATGAGGAATCGTGTTGTCGGGTGAGGGTGGGAAAATAGAGAAAACATGAAGGCCATTGTAAGCCAAAAGGAAGAGAAGGAGAAGAGAAAGAAGAGAAGTAGGAAGGGATGAAAGAAAATGGAAAGTAGATTCCTTGAGAGGATTGAAATTAGCAATCATTGGAAATGGAGGAAGAAGAAGAAGAAGAAGAAAGTAAAAGGTACTGACAAATGGAAGAGGAGAAATGGGAGTGAGTTGAGTGTTTAGAAACACAAGAAAGTTGCAGAGTATATTTTAATGGTGAAATAAAAATGGTGGATATTTATTTATTTGGTTTTTTGAAAAGAGAATTTGGTTGGGGAATGTGCATGTGAAAAGGAAGGGATGGAATTGTTGGTGTAGACTGTGTAGTGGCCAGCTTTTTAGCGTTTCTTCCTTGGAGTTTATGAAAATACTTGGACCATCACACCTGGGTTCGTTTTTTATCTCGCTCATTCCCTGGACTCTCCACTAAACACCTCTATACTCTTACCATAAACTCCATAACTTTACCTAACATATTTACTTCAATCCTGGACTTACAGGTCGTCTTAATACTAAACTATCTTTTGATATTAGTATTATTTCAGTTTTTTCTATATATATTGTATAAAAAAATTTAGGGACCAAAATTACTATTTTTGTCCTTAACGAGGACCAAAATTATCTACTTTTAAAAGTAAACTAAAATGAATCAAAGTTTAAAAAAAAGTAGATTAAGTATTTTTTTTTAAATATATATTGGAAGTAGATTAAATAGAGGAAAATACTTGGACCTGTACAAGAATATAACAACTTTGATAATAAAAATTAACAAATTAATTTGAACTTAAACTTATGTAAACTATATATCTAACAACCAAAAGAAAGTGAAAAAAAATTAAAATAATGGAGAGAATCTGCCTAAAAAAACATTTACAACTCTGATTGATGAAGGCCAAGAGTGAGAGGTTTAAAGTTGAGATGATGATGATGATCAAGAGTAAAATTTGAAGGTCTTGGCTTGAAGAATGATATTCCTTAATGCTCCAATAGGGGCCAGCACCATCAGTAACACTCCAATAATTATGCATATCTGAAATTGGAATTTCACAAAATTATTAATTAAATTTCTGATGTGGTATCTCTATATTTTTAATCAAATTATAATAACTGAAAGAGGGATTTTGTGTTATTAGCTCTTACCCAATTAATACACCAAGAAAGGCTATAACGTTTTGGCTTTCTGATGGCAAGCCACATAATGCAAGGCAGCTGCAAAAATGAAACAAACACACACATGATCAAATACAACACAAGGGATTGTATATTATATATTACCAATGGCATTTAAAAGGAAATTAAATACATATATACATATACATATACATATATATATATATATGAAGAATATAAAAGATTTAGTAAGCTTACATAGTAAGTTGTGGGGGCAAATGCAAAGCCTCCAAAGAAACTAAGAAGTCCACCGAAGAAAGGGAACGTCATAGCAATGAACATCGTAAGGGCTGCAACAATAAAGTAATTCAGAAATGAATTATATAAAGTCTAAAACCAAGTTTAAGTTAAAGGCAAACTTTTTTGGTTCAATTTAGATGGGGAATTTCAAATCAAACACCTCTCCGTTACTAACACATTTTATATATGTTAGTTGAGAGCGGCATGTTTGACAAAGAACTTTTTTTTTTTTTTTATGGAGAGAATCCAAACGTTTGAAAATGTTTTATGAAACCGGACTATTGAGTTAAGTTTATTTGGCATATAATGTACGAATAGAGGCAAAAGAAAACACTAAAGTTTTTGACAAATAGGAGATAGGAAAAAATACTTAGGTGTATCTCATGCTACAATCCACCGAATTATGACTCAAAAATAGACATATTAGTTTAAGAAATAAGAGATGAAATTGTACAGTACCAACATAAGTAGTTCGAGTGACGAAACGAAGGCAACGAGAGGGCTGAAACTTCATTTGCTTAACCAAGAAAGACTCCAGCATATCAAAAACAGGCATGGCAAAGATTTGGTAGCTACCAATGACATGAATGACAACGAACAAGTTAGCAGCAATGATAAGCCAAACAGGTCTGTTGAGGGATATAAGAATATTGTCTTGAACAGAATCTCCAAAAACCAAGTAGCCGACCAACGCGACTGGAAAGTAACAGAGTGCGACCACCAAATAAGCAACGATGACGCCCTTCCACATCGGCTTCTTAGACGGGCAGTCTGGTGTGGAAGGGATGGTGGCTTGAATCTCAAGCACCACGTTGTGGCCTGCAAATGCAAAGGCCACATCCCCTAAGGCTGATAAGAAGTTGAAGACTTTGCCTGCTGTGGTTGTGGCTCTGGGTCCGTAGCTAACGTCTGGAACTACACCCTTGTGTGCTGATGCTACCCATGCTATTGTTGAATAACTGCAATTGTATAATTCATAACATTATGAATTTGTATTTACATGTTTTTGTTTTAATTAATAAGTTTAAATACTACTTTTCTTCTTGTATTTTAGTTTTTGTTTAATTGGATGAGTTCATTTTGTTTTTTATATCATCATTACTTCGGTTGATTTTGGTATCTCTAGTTTCAAAATGTTTAGGGTTTAGAAATATAAGGATTAAAATGAACTAAATTAAAAAATAAGTTTAACAATAATAATAATAATAATAATAATAAATACTTTTGAAAAAAAATGTTCATCGTACATTGGATTGGATGGACTTTCAGACGTAGATTGAATGGGTGCAGTCCAAACTACACTTATCTCAGCACATTACTTATGAATTCAATTCAAGATCCATTCAAGTATTTTTATTTTTGTTTTTAAATGAATCAGAAATTAAAGAAGGGTATTAAAGTACCTCAAGGACATGACAGCAGCAGCAAGAGAGACAAGAGTGATGGAGTTCAAGCTAGGGAGATGGGAAAGAAAGAAGTGAACAGAAGCAAAGATCATGATGAAGTAAGTGGTCTTGATGGGCTTGCAGCCATGGCAAGCCAAGTCATGGATCTTCTTCAAAGAGTTGCCACCAGTGATCATGTACACAATGTTCACACCAATTTCCACCATTAGTTGTTGTGGCACCACCACCCATAGACCCATCTTCTCCCCGAACGCGTGCTGCCCTAACTCGTGGTACCTGTCGAACCTCTTCCCCGGTACCTCCTCATGCATCTCCACCATTTGCCATAGTGTGTACAACGTTATTATCCATGAAAATACTATCACCGCCACTCCCGGCCCCCTATGACCAAACACACCATAGATTAATTCAGTGGATAAGACATAATATATCATTTGTCACATTAATTTAGTGGATAAGACATAATATATCATTTATCACGAAGTAAGTTATGATTAGACAATTAGATATATGAAAGGTGAGTATAAATTAAATCCTCTAATAACTGGAGGGCCCAATTATAGTATTTATGGCTCAATTTTTAGCATGAAGTGTATAAGTGCTTAAATCATGCCACGTAGGTATAATGCACAAGTGCAGTGAAAGAATTAAGAAAAAATAAAAGGCGGCGGTTGGTACCAGCCGAGCTGCGACATGGCGTAAGGGAGACCAAGAACTCCGGCGCCGACCATGGCGGTGACATTGTGAAAAGCAGAGTACCACCAGTTTCCTTTTCTGGATTGGGTGATCGGAAGCCAGTCGTTCAAATCAACTTTCTTAACTTTCTTGACCTGATCCGTGGTGGTTGTCTCGACGGGTTTGATCTGGTGTTGATCTACTCCATTGTTGTTGTTGATCTCCATTATTCTAATTCCTTTCTCTATAGCTCTGTGTTTCTAAGAATGTGAGTATTTGTTGAGTTAGAGGATAATTCTGTTTGTGGAAATCTGGAGAAGTTGAAAGTGAAAGGCTATTTATAAAAGTGCTTTTAACTGAACCCCCCCTCTATTAGGAATACGTTTTCTTATTTAATTAGGAAACTAATTAAATTATTATTTTAAACACTTTTTTTCTTTCTTTATTAAAAATATTTGAACAACTTAGGCCATTCAACTTTAATTACCAAACAATTTTCTTATACTTTACAGATCGTATTGATTTAATTCCTATGGTGAAATTTTCCATCAAAATTAAGTTTTAATTTATTATGATGTAACAAACTCATTTTTAGAGTTTACATAAATAAAATTTGGTTCCATATGAGTTTTTAAATCTATACAGGTAAGGAATTTTATTATATTATTACTATTAGTTTCCACGATTAGGATTAAATTGTTGCAAATTGTCACTCGTTAGATTTTCGGGATTAAATCATTATTAACTAAACTTTAGACTAAATTGGTACTTCATGAAGTTTAAGGATCAAATAACTATATGTAGTCAAATTTTTTTCTTTTTTTTTTTGCTCTCATCCTCTTCGAGATGGAGTAACAGAATAGTTAAGAAATTAATAAGCAAAGACTAATAGAAGAATATTAAACAATCGACACGTATTCCGTAATTTACTGGCTATGTTAGCTATGTACATACAAAATGAGAAAGTAGTTTAGTACTTGATCATTCAGAGTATTAGATAATAGGTTTAAGACAATTCAACATAATTATATAAAATTTGACATATATGAATCGTTTAAAGAGCTGAAATGTAATCTTAACGAAAAAAAAGTGGCTTCAACAAATTCTTTGTTAGTGCTTGACCACTAACCATTACCACAGCTCCAAGAATCAAACAAAAAAGTCAACGAATCTTTGTGGATATCATGGATCAAATTCATCACAAATTCATTACCATTAAGGAAGTGAAACTTCACATCGCAGAAATTGGAACTGGTTCGCCCTTCATCCTCTGTTTATCCACAAATCAATTGAGCTTTTTTTTCACATATTCACCATTTTCTTCTCTTCAGGGTCAACCGCCGTCGTTTTCCTTCATGGGTTCCCTGAGATTTGGTACTCATGGCGTCACCAGATGGTTGGGGCGGCGGCGGCCGGCTATCGTGCAATTGCTCCCGATTTAAGAGGCTACGGCTTTTCAGAGCCACACCCAAATCCTCAGAACGCATCGTTCGAAGACTTTGTTGAAGACATTGTTGGAATCCTGGATTTTCTTCACATTCCAAAGACTTTCTTGGTAGGAAAGGATTTTGGGTCTTGGGTTGCTTACTTGTTTTCTCTCTTTTTTCCGGCGAGGGTCACCGGAATCGTGTCTCTTGGTGTCCCCTTCTTGCCTCCTAATCCGAAACGGTACCGGGATCTTCCTGAGGGTTTCTACATTTTCCGGTGGAAGGTATAGTCCGGCCAATTTTCTTCATTTTAAGAAACAATCCAAATCATAAATCACAAATTTGGTTCTAGTCTACACTTATTAGCTTTAAGGTAGTGTTTGTTTAATGTGTTTAGGGGATGTTTTTGGTGGTTATGTGTTGCGCTGAGTTAGGAAGGTTGGAGTTAATATGTGCCTCTACGTTGAGATGTTGAGATATAAAATGAAATTTCTCGATAGATGGATAAATTGAAAAAAATAATAGAAAGAGAGAATTTTTGGATAGTGTTTATTATTAAAGTTGATCGTAGCAGTGAGCATCGGATTGATTTTTCGACCAAACTGTCACACAATCGACTACGGCTATTTAGTAAATGTTCAAACCGATCCCAACCATGAAGGAGTACAAACTAATGGTTGATGATTGGTTTAAGCATTTGAAATTTTTTTAAAATGTTATCGATTTGTATTTTCTCCAAACCGACATCAACCAAATCTATCCTTATTTGCGACCAATCACCTTCGATTTGGTTGGTTGATTCGATTTTTAAGTCTATCATACTAACCCCTAATTGACCATTAGAACACGTCGGAGTCAATCCCGTTCAATAACAATTTTATTGTTTTCTATTTTGTAAATTTATATTTTTCTCCCCAAATTCTTTATTAGAATAAATATTACTTGAATTTCTACTAAAATTCTAAAAACAAACAAAACTTAATTTTCAAAAGTTATCTTGATTTTTTAAAACATGGTAGAAAATTAATAACAAAACATAAAAACTTACTAGTAGTATTTATAAGCTTAATTTTAAAAAACGAAAAACTAAGATTTTGATTTATAACCGATCAGTAAAAAGTAGAACAAAGCATAAAATTTCTAAAATAATAAAATTGAAATCAAGAATCTATTTGGAAGATGTGGTTCTAAAGTTTAGTACCTGTTTGATTTTTCTTTTTTCTTGTTTCCAAATGAAACCCTTCTAAAATTAATTAATGTCTTAGAACAAGAAGACCAAATTCATGATTTTAAAAGGATGGATTTCTTTTTTCTTGTTGTTTCAAATGATTTTCCAGGAAAATGGAAGAGCTGAGGCAGATTTTGGAAGATTTGATGTGAAGACTGTTCTGAGTAGAATATACACTCTCTTCTCCAGAAGTGAAATACCCATTGCTAAGAAGCATCAAGAGATTATGGACATGGTTGATGAATCAACCCCACGACCGCCATGGCTGACCGATGAAGATCTCGCGATCTATGCAGCTTTATATGAACATTCTGGGTTTGAATCTGCATTGCAAGTTCCTTACAGGTATGAAGTTTAGTTTTCCTGATTCATCTAAGTTTTGAGAAATTTGACACCATTAAAGATGAAATTTGATTCAATTTTAGGAGAAAACATAAAGAGTTGGGGATAAGCAATCCAAAGGTTGAAGTTCCAGTTTTGTTGATCACTGGTGGAAAAGACTATTTTATGAAATTTCCAGGGATTGAAGACTATATCAAGACTGAGAAAATAAGGGAATTTATGGCCGACTTGGAGGTTGTAGATTTGGCTGATGGAACTCATTTCATGCAAGAGCAATTCCCACAACAACTCAATCACCTTCTCATCACATTTCTTACTAAACATAATAGTTAGATTAACACAACATAATAATGATTCAAGTTCCCTTTTAAGGGATTCAATTACCGACTGAATCTTAAATTGGTTGATCGATCATTTCCTTTCTGCATGATTCGAGTTCCCTTTTAAGGAATTCAATTATCGACTGAATCTTAAATTGGTTGATCGATCATTTGCTTGATCTTCTAAAAACAATCATGTCAATGATCGTAAAGCTAAACTCATTTTGAGTAATGAACGATTCATTAAGAAGCAGGTAATGGGGTGGCCTTGGCATATTAATTAAGAATATTATCTTTTTCTTTCACTTTTGAACTGAACACAGACAGAAAGAAAATTACTTCTTTATGGACGTGAAAAACATACAATTTTGAAAGACGAAATGAAAAAGAAACCGAAGCCCAACGCACATTGATTGGTTCAGTTTCGAAAATGGGAAATTTGGTGAACCAAATGTCAAAATTGTAGACTGTTGTTGAAGAAAGAGTTATAAATTAAATTTGAGATTGAAAAACAAAAAACAATACATTGATACTGACGAACGAAGAAATGAGTTATAAATTACAAACTCGAAAATGAATAATGATTTCATTCCACTATAGTTTTTCGTATACAAGCATCTTATCGTAAGCTACAATGGTGGTGTTGAAAGAAAAAGAAGATAAAATGGAAGGAAGAAGAAAGGCTACAAAAACAAAAACTCAAAATGAGTAGAGAAAGAACTCTGAAAATTTAAGCAAAAAAAGCCCCACCAACTGATGGGGAGACAGAAGAGAACAATGGTCAATCAGACAACAACATTAATGATAAGCCCTATGGCTTCTTCTGTACGTTGAAGCTTCTCTATTTCTATGGAATCAATTAAGGAAGGATAAGCAATCCAACTAATGAAGGTGAAGAATTTACAGGATTTTCATGCTTTCATTCTCAGGAACTTCTACATGATTCAATCACTTCAGTTACGGCTTTATGCGTCTCCGGAGAAATCATGTTCAACGTCAAATGAAATGCCTGGGCAAGAAGATAAAACAAATAGTAGATTGAACAGATCGCCATCATAAATTGGATGAACATCAAATCAGACAATCATCCTAAAAAAATCAATACATTTTGAGAGATATTTCAAGTTTTCATATATCAGTTTCCTGTCGTGGTCATTAGGAATGACAAGTCAAGATGAATACATACCACAAATCGCTCCAAAACTGGAACAAGAATTGCTAGGCTGTGATCTGGTAGACAATCGACAATGGCATCGCGTATGCGCTGGCTGTGGAAACAAAGAACGAAAAACCCTTGAACAAACCCACAAGGAAGCTTAATTTGGTTATAATTTATATAAAGAGAAAGGCACTAACCTTTCAGTTGAAAGAAATGCTAGAAGTAGCGCTGAATAAGCCTCAACAATCATTTTTTCAGCTTCCTTTTCACCTTCCAGAAGAGCTACCTCCTCATTCTGCTCAATGCCACAAATGTATAGTTTGGTATGACATCATATGTGAACTCCAAAACTATTACCTTAAAGCGTATCATTTTATGTCTAGGTCACTGCAATACTTACCCTCAATAAGTTCAAGTTCGAGATTTTCAGGTGGTAAGCTGGGTAAGTACAGATTTTAAAAATACGTACAAAATCATTTTGAAAATTTTTATTTGCCTTCTTTTCGAAAAAGCTAGATTGAATTGCAAGTATAACTTGGTGAAAAGAAGAAAAATTTAAAGAGGCAATAAGTGAAATAAAATGTATATTCAAATAATCTACCCGTGAGTAAGAAATGGTTTGGTTATTTGAGCTAAATATAAGAACAGCCGTCTAATCCTACCTGCAAAGCCTTAATTGACATAAAAATAAACCAACAAATTATTAACCTAGCCCAACAAACGTCTCGAGTTAGGTTAAAGTTTTCAGCTTTGACACCCAGTTAACAAACAAAAAGAGAAGTGCTCGAATAGTACTACTAACCCATGGCGCAGACTCCCCTTCTCCAACTCCGTCATTTGCTCCTTGGTTGGCCAGAAAGATGGAACATAATAATGGAATTACGTTGCTATGACCCTTTTCTGGTCCATGCGCGGTAGGTGTCAAAACACTGGCGGAAGCAAGCCGTGATCTGCAATGGATATAGCAGTTAGTTAAATACGGTTTAAAACTTCAATTTCAATCAATTAGATTTTTTTGTTTTGAAAATTGCATTGGTTTCTCACAATTTTTTCACAATGGTCTGCATCTTTCATAAGGTAAGATTTGAATTTTTAGCCAAATTCAAAAACAAAAACTTGTTTCTGAAAACTACTTTTTTTTCTTTTAGTTTACAGCAACTTGACTTGAATTATGGAAAATACTCCTAAAAACATAAATTCAACAAAATGAAGATAACCATAGGATGGAAGTATTGTTTATAAACTTAATTTTGAAAAACCAAATAGTTATCAAACAAAGTCATATGATATTTCAAGTAAATGTCCCTAAAATGAATTTAAAAGGATTTCGGATATAATTTGTTGATAAAAATAAAATAAACACCATAAGTATTTCCCATTTTGCATGGCATTCTAGCACACAAAGATCCGTAGACCACTATACGACCTCAGAAGATATGTATAGATTAGCGTTAAACTACCAAATGCATAAGCAAGCAATTAAATTCTTTTCCATTTTGCTGATGCCTAAATGCAGGAACAATCAAGCAATTCAATACAAGTGCTTATGATGAGAGGAATCGCAGTCGTCCTAGTTACACAGTAATGTGGGATAAATTTAAACATGAGACAAACGAAGTTTGAGAAAGTGGAAAAGTGATTGAGAACCCAATGAATTTTTCTGAAAACCTTATGTATCAAAACAGCAAACTGCTGCATTAAAAACTGAAGTAACACCGACCTGTTATGACCATCCTTCTCCACCAAGTTCACAAGCAGGCCCAAAATTGCAACAAGAAAATCAAGCTCTTGATCAGTTAGATGCTTTTCGTTCTGAAACTCAAATTCGAGACTCAATGTATGCACTTTTAATCCATTTAAGGTGGATGAAGTGGAGCAGAAGGAAGGAAAATGGTTGGCAATCAGTGAACACATGGTTTCTAGTCCTCCACACGAAGCAATTTGTTGACAGCCAACATGATTATCATTGGTCAAGTTCATCAGAACCTACAAAAAATGATAGTGTGACAGGCGTGTATTTAAAAAATTAACACAAAATAACTACAAAATATCATCCAAAACCTGGGATTGGAAAAACTGTCATAGATTTCAAATTAAGGCGAATCATACTCCTCAAAGGACAAATCATAGCCCATGTGAGTTGTCAATATAAATTGGCTTAGCAGGAAGTAATCAGTACAACCAACTAAATTATATTATTGGGATCCAAACAGAAGGTATTCAACTCAATAACTGCACTAAACATTAACCTTAAAAAACTAAATGAGAACAAATGCGTAAGAATACTGAAAAAAAAAAAAAAAAAGTTCAAATAATATTAGTGAACCTTGATAGAAGTAAGAAGGCAGTCAGCAACTAGACCGAATCCCTCCTCCTCATTAAAGGATGTCAAGCTTGAAGTTTCGTTGAAGTGATGGCTTTCTTCACTGAGTGATTCTTTCTCGCTTGTTATCACCTTAGAATTACATCCATACTCAAGATCCCTAAATTTGACCATCCCTTTCTTAGCCCGAGGTTTCTTCTCTTTCTGTGAAAGTACCTCCCACTTAGAGGGTTCAAAATCACCTTCGTCAAAAGCAAAAGGATCTTGGTCCTCTGAAAGGCTAAGCTCACAAGCAAAAGGATCAGGAAGATTAATTTTCCCCACGCCTTGGTTATTCAATGTAGTTGCTCCGTTATCAGTACTTCTTGTTGTCACACTTGATGAACCAGATGTAGAGCATCTCTGTCTCATCTTGAAGAAACTGGTATTTGCCAAAGAAGTGCTAGTAGTACCAGACGCTGTTAGAGAATTGTCTAACCGAGCTGTGGCATTCCTCATGTTCTGGGAAATAATGGAGCTCTTGTCAGACAAGGTACTCTTGGTGTTGCACTCTGTCTTTGAATTCCAGCTTGGTTGAATTACCTTTCTGTTTGCTGCAAATGTAAGAGAAACTACATGTAAAAGACAATGATGGAATATGAGATGCTGCATCTAGGAAAAAAATCTTAACATTATTCAACTATAAAATACTGTACTATTAGATATAAAAATAGCATGTGCAAGTTGGAAAAACATTACCTCCGCCATCTGCCTCTGCAAACACTTTGGAAGTATTGCAAGACCCATCAAGATGAGCTGACTTATCATTATTTAAACTGGCAGCAGAACTTTTGCGTAAATAAAGACCTACAACAAAATGGCAACAATCAACATAACATGACTATGCAAAATAACATAGTGGATGAGATTAAAAATAAAAATAAAAATAACCCGTGCAATTAGTTACCCGAAAGAATCTTGATGACACGTAGCATGATTTCCGTGAAAGATTGTGTTGTTCCTTGACCATCCAAGTTTCTTTTAATTCCAAGCAAATGACTCTGAATATTTTAAATTAGGGGAAAAAATGAAAAGTAATCCTAGGAATTTCGTTTGTTATATTTTATGTCGTGGTAGAGGTGGGGGGAGAGGAGTGAGAAAGAGAGACCCCTTTTCTGCATACCTGGTTTTCTTTACTAAGGAATGTGGCATTTTCCATTATCTTTAGGCACTTCAATAGTAGCATCAGGCTCTGCAGAAAGTTCTCATATCTTGCATCCTGTGTAGACAGTGAAATACGTTTTTACACAATCCTGAAATAAACTGTGTCCAAAAGCCAATCTTCCTCGTATGCCACAAATATTTCATTTAAAAGGATATTCAAGCGTATGAAAGAGAGACAAAGTCATCATATACCAAGAAATGTAGCTATTAATCATTTTAAATTGAAACAAAATAAAAACAGTTTTATATCAACTGGTAGCATACTAGCACGTCTCTTAAAACCATGAGCCAAAAAAAAATGATATGGCCACAAACATTTAAAATGTCAAATCATATTACACTGAGATATCGATGACAACCACACTTCAGCCCTTATATATATAAACTTAAAGGTAAGAAGAGTACCACTGATTTTTTTTTTTTTTTTTTATATTCGTGAGTGTCCGGGCCAGCTTACGCACACCTCGACTAATCTCACGGGACACCCGCCTGACCCTACAACATTTGGGTGTCAAGGAAACTCGTAGGAAATTAATTTCTAGGTAGGTGGCCATCATGAGTACCACTGATTCAATCAAATAGAATTTATAAAATGACATTATGTTTTTCTTTCAATCTTTTTGGTGTTAAGGGCTGTTAAGGATTTCCAACCAAAGGAGGTTAGTTTTGTAGTAGGACGGTTGCCAGCATTTGGAAGAGCAGGAGGGTGGAGTGGGAGGTCCTCAAAGCTGACGGTTTGTCTGGTGGGATTTTGGTGATGTGGAATTCGAGATCGTGCGTTGCCTTTGAAGTGATCAGAGGTAGACATTCCATTACTATTGCCTTTCTGGATGGTGATGGTGAAGAGTTTTGGGTTACAGGGGTTTATGGTTCCCCAAGGATCAGAGGTAGGAATTTGTTTTGGGATGAGTTGGGAGATTTTTTCGGTTATTGTGGTTTGAGATGGTGTATGGTGGGAGATTTTAATGTTGTCTAGTCTCCGAATGAGAAAGCTTCCGATGGAAGAATTACTAGATCTATGAGAAGTTTTTACAAGTTTATCAATGATTGTGGTTTATTTGACCCTCCTCTTGTCGAGGGTAAATTTACTTGGCCCAATGGTAGGGCAGCTACAAGAATCTATAGGGTTCTTTTGTCGGAAGCTTGGATTGAGAGGTTTGGAATCCTAGGCAGTTAAGAGGGTCTAGAATAACATTGAATCACTGGCCTATTATTTTGACAAATAAGTTGAATTGGGGTTCAATTCCTTTCAGGTTCGAAAACATGTGGCTTGATCATCCATCTTTCAAAGTGAATATTTCGTCTTGGTGGAATGCGAGGGTTCAAGGAAGGTGGAAGGGTTTTTGGTTTATGGAGAAGCTGAAATCTTTAAAGGTCATCTTAGAGTTGGGAATAGAGAGGTTTCTGGTGACATTGGATCTAAAAAGAAGGATATTATTGTCAGGATTGATGAGATTGACGTTCATGAGTTGGAAGGTCCCTTTGATAGTGGTCTCAAGGAGGAGAGGGTTAGTTTAAAAAGGGATCTAGCAGAGTTGATTAGAAAGAACAATGTGAGCTGGAACCAAAAGTGTAAAATCAAGTGGGCTAAAGAAGTGGATAGTAATACCGGGTTTCTACCATAGAGTGGCTAATGGAAGAAGGAACAATACTGTCCTCTTGTTTTTAGACAATGGGGTTTATACTAGAGATAGTAAGGAAATTGAGAAGGAAATCATTAATTCTTTTTATAATCTCTATAGCCCTGAGGTGATGGATAAGTTGTTTGTGGAAGGTATTGACTGGAGTCCCATCTTGTCGAGGGAGGATGAGGATGAGGAGTTGGTGGTTCCACTTACTATAGAAGAGACTGAAAAGGTTGTTTTCAGCTGTGATGGTAACAAATCTCCTAGCACAGATGGGTTCTCTATGGCTTTCTTTTAGGAGAATTGGAACCTTCTCAAAGGGGATTTAGAGGGGGTCTTTAAGGAATTCTTTGAAAGAGGAATTCTGAACAACTCGTTGGTGGAAACCTTCGTCTGTTTGATTCCTAAAAAGGAAACGCAAACAGGGTGAAGGAGTTTCGGTCTATCAGTCTCATTACTAGTGTCTACAAGATTTTGGCTAAAGCTCTCGCTAATCGGTTAAGGAAAGTGCTTCCGACGACAATTTCTAAAGCTCAGGGTGCTTTTCTGACGGGAAGGCAGATCCTAGATCAAGCTCTTATAGCTAATGAAGCTATTAAGGAGTATACGTCGAAGAAAAAGGAGAGTGTTTTGTTAAAATTGGACTTTGAGAAAGCGTACGATCATGTGGATTGGGATTTTCTGGATAGATTGATGATGAGGAAAGATTTCGGTTATAAGAATGTGGTTGTGGGGGTGTGTTAGAAATGTGAAGTACTCCATTCTCATCAATGGATCTCCAAAGGGTTGATTCAAGCTTCCAGGGTTTTAAGACAAGAGGATCCGTTGTCCCCTTTTCAGTTCTTACTCATTGTTGATGTCTTAAGTCGATTATCAGCAAAGGTGTGGATGGAAATATCATTGAGTCGTTTAAGATTGGCAGGAATGGAGTTGTCTTATCACACCTTCAATTTGTTGATGATACAATGTTATTCTATTCTGGAAAAGAGGAGTCCTTCCTCATCCTCAACCACATGGTTGCTTTCTTTGAAGATATGTCGGGGTTGAAAATCAATAGAAGCAAGTGCACTATTTTTGGTATTAACTCGAATCATGCTAAGTTACAGAAGTGCGTGGAGGTGTTTGATTGTGAGATTGGTTCTTTCCCTTCTTATTATCTCCAGCTCCCTCTGGGGGTTAATTCGAGAGTCATCTCCTTTTGGGATCCTATTTGTGAGAAAATCCATAAGAGTCATCTCAAAGGCCGGTAGATTAACTCTGATTAGATCCGTGCAGAGTGGAATCCCGATGTATTACCTTTCACTGTTCAGGGTCGTTAGCTCGGTGTGCAAGAGCATTGAAAAGTACATGAGAGATTTTCTATGGGAGAGGGTGGATGGTCACAGTTCCCAACTAGTGAGTTGGGAGGTGGTGGGACGCCCTGTGAGTCAAGGGGGTTTAGAGATTGGTAATATTAGAATCCGCAACAGAGCTTTGTTGGCAAAGTGGCTCTGGCGCTTTTCTCTCGAACCCAGTTCTTTATGGCCTAGGATTATTGTGAGCAAGCATGGCTCCCATCCCTTTGATTGAACGACAAAAGGGGTTAAAGGCACATTCTGAAATCCTTGGAAGGATCTCTCTTTCGAGTTCCCTACTTTCTCTCGATTTACTCGTTGTTTTGTGGGGGATGGTAAAGACACTAACTTTTGGGAGGATCGGTTGGTGGGGGAGAATGCCCTTTGTTCTTTATTTCTGCATTTTTATCATTTATCCTCTTCCAAAAATTGTACGATTTCGGATCTTTTGGTTGGTTCTGAGAATCCTGTGTCTTTCTCTTTCAGGTATCGTTGTAATTTGACCAATAGGAAAATGACGAAGGTGGCCTCTCTTCTTTCCTTGCTTGAGGAGTGCTATTTTAGAGAGGGGAGAAGGGATGTTCGTGTTTGGAACCCTAGTCCTAGTCGAGGCTATACCTGTAAAACCTTGTTTAGTCTGTTGTTGGATCCCGCCCCCCTAAAGAGTTGGTTTTTTATGTGGCCTAGAAAACTAAGGTTCCTAAGAAAGTTAGGTTCTTTATCTGGCAAGTCTTCCTTGGTCGGGTTAATACCATTGATAGGCTTGTTAGGAGGAGAACTTAGCTTGTTGGGCCTTTTTGTTGCAGGCTTTGTCGAAAGGCGGAGGAAGATCTTGACCATCTATTTTGGGAGTGTCAGTATGCTCGGGTTGTGTGGTGCTCTTTCCTCTAGGAGTTCGGTGTTAGCCTTGTTGATATGCGAAATGTTAGAGCGATGATCAAGGAGTTTCTCCTCCATTCGACCTACAGAGACATATGGGGTTTTTTATGGTTTGCCAGGGTGTGCGCAGTTATATGGGACATTCAGGATGAGAGGAATGATCGGGTGTTTCGAGTTAGGGACAGAGTGCATAGTGATTGGTCTTTGGTTAGATTTCACGTGTCCCTTTGGGCTTCGATTTCGAAGAGCTTCTGTAATTATTCCATAGGAAACATTTTACTTAGTCGGTCCCTCTTCTTTTAACGGGGTGTTTTGATGGGCTGCTTTTTTTTTTGGTATGTCCTTATATTCTTTCATTTTTTCTCATTGAAAGGCGTCGTTTTCATCACAAAAAAATAAATAAATAAAGCTAACATTAGGAGTTAATGGTCAGAAACGAAATTGGACGAATATATATATATATTATATCTTTGAGTGTCTGGGCCAGCTTACGCGCACCTCGACTAATCTCACAGGACAACCCGCTTGACCCTACAACATTTGGGTGTCAAGGAAACTCATAGAAAATTAATTTCTAGGTAGGTGGCCACCATGGATTGAACCCATAACCTCTTAATTAACTATTGACCTTTTTACCACTAGGCCAACTCATGATGGTTATTGGACGAATATATATTAATTTGTCTAACTATGA
The DNA here is from genome assembly GCA_037974625.1 of Cucumis cinereus. NCBI lineage: Eukaryota > Viridiplantae > Streptophyta > Magnoliopsida > Cucurbitales > Cucurbitaceae > Cucumis > Cucumis cinereus. Next base: position 11,257,282 of record JBBPDJ010000004.1, on the reverse strand, counting down.
GTATTCTGCTGGCATTCACTTCCAAATTCTTTTTGCACTTATTCTCCCACTGTAATTAATTCATATTAAGGTATCTTTCTGTAACCTTTGTTTGAGAGGATGTTTTTAATTTACATAATTATTTTTATTAAGAAACTAAGTTTTCTCAATGAAGCAAACTGATAATTACCCCTCCCCCCCAAAAAAAAAAATATATATATATATATATATAGTGGTTTCTCTCTAACCAAATACACCATAAAACAGCAAAATAAATCAACCTAGTGCTAATGATTTCTCATTTACAAGATTATTCAATTTTTTGTTTTTATTACTATTTTAAGCAAGAAACACAACAGCCAAGAAAAGAAAAGAAAATTCCGTGGGCCAAGTATAAAAGTTACCCCTCACCTCAACCCCCACCCACCCCCACAAGAGAGAGAGAGAGAGAGAGAGAGAGAGAGAGAGAGAGAGAGAGAGCGGATCCTCCCCAAATCTCCCTCTCCACGTTACTACTGCAGATCTATACAAAAACACTAATGAGATCCCAAAAAAAACATACAGGCTCACACCTCCATATTGAAATGGCAATCCTTGGCAACCTCAAAGACAGCATCAAGTCCTCCTAGCTCTCGCAATTTTTCCTTGAAGTCGCCTCCAGTTTTTCTTATAGCACCAGATGTTTCTGAGAGGATGGTGGGAGATTCACAAGAATAAGCAATACAGAAGGACACTGAGTTGGCATGGTTCAGACGTATGAACATGCAGCTAACATATGAAGTAAACAAAAGCCAAAAAGAAAGATAGTATGCTCGTGAAGCAAGAATGCATACGGACTATTTAAACCATCTTCAGTAACTTCACATTGCAATAAAACATAACATTCAAGTTATAGATTTGAATCCCTAACTTTTTTTAAAAAATTGAAATTTTAGCTATCCAGAAAAAGCAAGCTGATTGAATAAAATTAGTTGTTAGGTCACATACTGAAACTACGTAAACGTTCTTTAATAAGCCAATCCCCTTGTCTCGTTAAAAAAGGAAACATGATGTTACTTGACAAAAATATTGGGGACGGAAAGATTTCTTATTAACAGAATGTTCAAAGTCAAACATCCAAAATAAACTCTTCAAATATTGGCAGGAGGGAATCCAAAAATGGTATCTAAAGACTAAAAAATTGTTGAGCATCTATCCATTCAAGCCCATTGGTCAGGACTCAGGAGACTTCACATGCCCAGATGTGGAGGCTTCATTCATCGTGGTTAATGAGTTCTTCACTTAACCTCAACAAGGCTTGAAATAACTCGGATATGTGATCAATGATCATTACATTAAAAGTAATGAAAAATGCATTAGTTTTTAACGCGAGATATATATGGGAATAAACATCAGAATTACCTTCAAGAGAAATGGTAGTCAAGCAAGCTTTCTCTATAGTCAGTAATGCAATCCATTTTGGACACAATTCTGGTCTATCGGTCACGCCAATGTCTGTGCTTCTTGATTTTATTTCCTTGCAACTTACAAGAATTTCTTCAACTTTCGAAAAAATTGCAGAAGAACTGGAGTCCAACCTTTTTGTTGTACTTGGTAGGATGTCGGAATCCGTTCGAAGAACTAAAAGCTTATGGCCAATTCTCGGTCCTTTCACTTCAGCAGCCATAGAGAGGATTGGTTTCAACAATTTAATTAAAAAATTAACACAATTTGGTGATTCGAGAAGGTGATCGTCTTGACCCTGAGATTATGAAATGAAATATTTCTGAGAGCCTTATCATTGTCATAAAGCACAACTGTGCTTGAGCGTGTTTAATACAATAGAAGGGAATATTATAAGGTAGATCACTTACATCACTCGTCAAAATGTAAAAAAGAGTTGCAGCAGCTAGATTGCTGGCTGAGTCATCAAAGCTAAGACCTAAAACAGCATCAATTATTGTCCTTGCCATCCTAAAAGAATATTATTTGAGTTCAGATACAAATTTGCAACATTTAGCACTAAAAATTGCAGGAACATAAATGATAAAATAAAGAAACCAATGCATTCTAAGTGGCAATCAGAAAAGCGGCAAGGAATGTTGAGTACTCAAGGTGCCTACAGGCCCTAAAATGGAGGGTGAGAGTCTTTACTGTCAGAAAAAATAATAACCAAATTTAAATTCAGTTTTCATGCACACAATGTTCAAAAAACTATCATGAGCTGAGTTAAGGCATCATTACGTCCTCGTGTTTTAATATCCTCAAATAAGCATCCCCCCACCCGTCCCCCACCCAAGCAACAAAAAAAAAAAAAAAAAAAAAAAAAAAGAAGACATTCACACATTAAAACAAATAAGTAAACTTAGTATACCCTGTATTTCAACAACAACAAGAACCAAAAAAAGAACAAGAAGAAGATGATGATGATTGAGATTTGGAATTTTTTGGGGGGGGGGGGGGGGGGGGTGTGGAACCAATGACCATGTTGTATTTACAATTTTATATTCTACTAATTACAATACGTTTTTTGTTGCCACTAATTGGAGTAGCTTTCTGTTAAGCCATTCCTGTTTCCTTCTCTTATATATCTCTCCATTGAAACTTTCAGAGAAAGGTCTGTTTCCATTCCCAATATATCTGTGTTTGCGTGCTACAACGGATAAATATGACAAAAGGCACTAAAATTTTCGTTTATAAATTCAACATTTTGAGTTGTATGAATAACCAGATGCAGACTTCTGGTATATCTCCAGCAGATGCCATGCCCAACGTAGTCAAGAAAGACAAAGTGGATTAGAACGGTAGATGTCAACCACGCAGCTTAAGATACATCTCCAGTAAAATTTAAATTTAAGGACACATTAATCTTTTCAATTATCAATGATAACATAACAATTTTCATCTACAAACTCTTATAATTCTCCTTAAATCAAAAGAATTCATGTATTATAAGAGACTGGGAGGGATAAGAAACAAGAAGAACTTCCAATATAATTATAGGGGGAAGAAACCTTGCAATACTCAAACATTACAAAACAAATTAAGAACAAGAATAATTTGCAGCCTTCCAGTTTTCTATCTTCAACTATAACTATGAGTAACCAAAAAATAATCAAATTTTTACATACCCATGAGTCCGTAGAAGCCGCCGTTGCTGCGCAGTACTGCAAATAGATAACAACGATATCAAACTAGCCCTTCTGATCCGAACTTGCTGACCGTTCCTCAGTCCATCCAAAGCAAAATTCACCTCATCTACATGCTCCATCATCTCCCCAAACTCCTGAGCTTCCATCAAAGTCGATGTAGAGGAAATCGCGGGCTGAGAACACCTAAGCACCTCTAATTCCCTTTTCTCAATCTTGATTTTCTTGGATTTCTTGTGACCCCCGTTAAGCGAATCGTCAAAAGAGGACCTTATAGGCTTTGCTGAAAACGAACCCTGAGAGGAATTCGTAGCGTAGGGCTCAGAATCGAAAGTGGACCATCTAGTTGAGGAGTCCTGTGAAGAGAAAGCGATGCCAAATAGCGGGTCTTGAGAACTTTCCTGAGAAAGAGAGTCAGCGAAAGAATCGTGAATGGCGTCGTTAGAGGAGTCGGAGAAAGTTCTCGAAAGACCACGATTCCGGCGGCCGTACGTCCGGACGATCATCGCTGGATCCCAGGCGACAATTGGCGAGCTGCTTAAGCTTATCTTCGAGCTCTGGAGCGTAACATTGGAAGAAGAAAAGGGATGAGCTTTGAGGGAAAGAGAAGATTTGAAATCGGGGGGAAATTGTCGGGGGGAGGAACAAATCCGACGGAGTTTGGTGGAACTGAGAACAATCGAAAACTTGGTCTCAATAAAATCCTTTTATTAAGTGTGATTAAAGCCAATTTCTTTGGTTCAAGGCCTTCTCCGTTGAGGGTTTTGATTTTGGGTGGAAAAAGAAAGATGTTTTCTTCTCCCAATTGGCGTGATGAGAATAAGGCCAATATGGTCATTTCATCTTCTCATTTATATGTTTTTTTAAGGTTAAAATAACTCATATTTTATATTTTGTTCTTTTACTAAATCTTTTAAATTCAGTCTATGTACGTTAATTTTTACGGAAATTAATTAAATAATCTTAATAATTTTTCTATAAAAAAATACAATATGTTAATATATTTTTAAAAGTTATAATAAAAATGCTAATAAAAAGTAATAAAATATTGCAGTTGGGACTAAATTTATGATTTATTGAAAGTTCAAGAATTAAAATTGAACATTTGAAAGTACATTGTATTAAAATTGAACAAAACTCTAAGGTGTATAAACCAAAATGATATTTTAATCTTTTTTTTAATTAATCTAAACTAATTAAATTATTCCCAGTGAGTATCGATTGTAATAGTCTAAAAACTTTTAAGACATCCATTGTCTTGGCCAAAAGATTTGAATTTGTTATTTTTTTTATGTAATCGTATCTGAAACTCAGATGCACATAACCTTATTCGAGTTGTTGTTGGGCTGGAAGGTGTTGTTGAGCTACGCGGTTCTTTTTCTATAGAAGACGGTAAGGTGTTTTGGTGTGCAAACTGTATAAGCTGGTTATCCTCTACTTTTGACAAGAATAGTCCTTCCCTAATGCTTGGTTCTTCGCTTTGAGGTTATATATAACTAACTAGCTCTCTAAAGTTGGTTTTTAGTTATTGTGATTGAGATTCTTAGAATGGTAGAAAGGGATCTAGCTTCCTTGTCACTCGAGAGTGCTTTTAATCGTCACTGTGTGAAATACCTATACCTTTGGCATAATGTGTGACTTAATTTAACCTCTTTTAGTTTGGAGGTAATATTTATCAACATTCATTCATAGTGTTGGCTTGCTATTCAAAATTGATTACAGACGTGTGATCGTATTATTGTATGGTGTGAGAGGACATCCTCTTATGTGGTGTATGCTTGCACAAAATTGTTAATTGAGGTATAGAGCTCATTTTGATGTGTCACTTTAGTTTGAGTTGTTAGAATTCTAGGAGAAAATTGTACAAATGAGGTGGACGTAATCAAAATGTTAGAATTCATATTTTTGTGAGGGGTGGGTCATCAATCATAAAAATACTCTCAAATAGGTCATTCGTACAAAAATCTCAAAAACAGCTCAACCCAACAAAGGAAAAAAAGAAATACCGAATCTATATATTAAGTTGACTTTTCCCTCTATCAAGAACTGAAAGTCTATTTAATTTATACAAACTTACGTCCAAATAATTAGATTGGGTTTTAAAATATCTCATACTATGAATTTCTCAAGCCAAATTGCAGATAAAGTTTCTAAACTACTAGCGAAAACCTAATTGTTTATAAACAAACATTCGATATTCTTTTCTACTTGGTGTTCTACTTTTAAATTATTTTGTAATTAGAGCTTCTTTATATATATATGTATATATATATATAACTTGTTGGTATGGGGAATATCTCATCTTCCCTCCTCTTCTTTTCTTTTTCTTTTTTTCTTTTTTCTTTTTTTCCTTTTAAACGATAATGAAAGTTGTGCTCATTTAAATAAAAGAGAAACACAAAATGAACAAATAAAAAATGATCAAATGCTCTTTTAATTTCTCCCGCTCACTGCCTTTGAGGCAATTGGAAAGCATGATCTAGATAAATATTGAAAACATGGCAAAAAAGGGAAGAAGAAGATGAAATGTTGACAAGAGAAAACCCTACATTTCATATATATATTTCTCACACAATTATAATGAATGGAGACTACAAATATATATAGAAATGTTGGGATGAAAAACTCTTGCCCTCTAACACACACAACAACTTTTCTACACACATTTCATAACCTAGCCCTTATAAAATGGGCTTTATACAAAAGAATGATTAA